>OY294069.1:90842820-91282820 GCA_958510875.1 Endomychus coccineus | reverse complement strand
TCAGTACAACTTTTTTTAACCACGGAAAGGGATGATTTTGATCCTCATCAGGACGTGCATTTTTTACTATTTGAACAGGAGTAAGTCCATTCGGACTATTTCTCCAACCCAATTTCGTTGTATTAATGGTTTCATTACCGATCCAAATCTTATTTTTTTTTTTTTGAATATTGAAATTTAATATGTAACACCCTATAGAAACATCATGTCACGGTCACATACACACGTTCACACGTCAACATAAGCTCACACATTCATAAAAAACGACTATGCCTTTAGGTGCATTTCAAAATATTCAAAAAACTATAATTTCGGGCGCGAAATCTATTTTACCGACCCTCGCTTATTGCCGATAAATGAAATTCCGCTATAGTTTTTCATGGTGAAATTCATTATAGCAAATGTTTTCTTTGTAATTTGCTCCAAGATTTATCAGGATAGCTTCATTTTGGAGCCAAAAAATGAGGTAGGTCAAAATACCAGAAACCAAAAGAAGAGAACTAAAAATAACAGGAATACAGATACATAATAAGATGGTTAGTTTTCATTCATGAATTGATTAAATTTGAACGAATTCAATGTTGAACTTTCGTTGATATGAATCGGTAGATTATTAAATTGAATCAACAAAACACATACAACAAAACATAAATTGTCAAGATAAAATAGGCGTATAAGGAGAAAGTTGGTATAGGATAGAAGAGTACTTTTGTTTTCTTAGGATGAATGAATTTAAGAAAGTTGAAATCAAGGATAAAATTACCTCACACCATTCTCTTGAACGTATCTAACTTTCTTTTCTTTATTTTGTTCCCGGTTTGTTCTACTGCACGATTATCCTGCGTTATTACATAATTATTCTTATGTTGGGAAATATTGAACAAAGCATACTCAAAATATGATTACGATCAGTTTGACAGACAAGGATACAAAAATTCTGAATAAAAACGATCACAAGGAATGCATCTTATTGTAAGACCTTTACGGAAATCTTTCTGGTTCTACATATTGAGAATTTCTTTTTCTAACTCATTGTCGTTGTTAATAAACTCCCAAATAGCATACATGATAAAATATATAAGTAAGACACTCATGACAGGACAGTTTTTTTGATAGTGAATGGGCTACATATCCAGAAATATAAATTTAACTGCGTTGTCTACCTCACATTCGGATAAATACTGACAAAATCAGACAATTTACTAAAATTATGTAACATTGGCTTTTCATTCATTTCGAAATTTGTTGAATTGGTTTCCGAAATTTTGAACTCCGTTTTTGTCTTTTGATGAAAACCGACCACCCGAATGAGTCCCACTAATCTTAAAAATATGTCTTGATCTGTTTCTTTCTTCAGCACCACCTTTTCACCGGAACAGAATATGAGAAATCAAAAACTCTTTAATATATACTCAATTTTTCAATGTGCTAAAAAATACACTAAATGATTCGATTCCAGACCAGAACCAAAAATTGGGTATTAATTTGTCCAACAACTTTGTTTGAATGATTTTTCATACAACCCATAGTTTTGTCTCGAATTGATATTTGAACTACACCATCATGTGTCAAAATACATAAAGATAGGCCAAAATTAGACCTCGCGGAAATTCGGAAAAAAATTCTATAAATGCCTGGACTATTAAAACACAATTACATTACCAAAAAACTATATCTTAGTATCACCAGATATCTTTATATACAAATTAATTAATATCTGAATTAAGTTTAAGTTAAGTTGCATAATAAGTAATTAAAGATATTTAAAATTGCTTGAACTCTATTTCGAAACGAAATACTTCGCTGACGAGCGAAAGAAAAATAGCGTACGATACTCACAAGTAGTCCATGTCGATTTACTAAGTTCGCTTCATTTCTAACTTGTTGCGGTCATCATTAATTTATAGGTGTGTCTCCTTGAATTGTTCCATATAATTGTATTTTCTTTAAAATGTCAGTACCCCGAATTGTCATTGACGCTGATGAATTTCTAACGTGATACTAGTACTACATTATTTTCCACAATTTCTGGACTCTTATCGGTAGATTGTTAAGTTTTGAAGTATGCCTGCACTATAATGGCACTGGCAGGATCGCCATATGGTTGTTGAAGCGGTTTTTGTTGAATAATAGAAATACTTGGTTCAATGTGACAAGGATGTTGAATAGGAACTAAATACTCTACTGCTTGTATCCAATTCCTATCGATTTCACTGCGATATCCTTACTCCTAATAAGTTAATAATTGTTAGTTCTGACACTACACCGTTCATTTCTCGCAAGCTGATCGGCAACGTCTCACTCCGTCCTTCCGGAATGAATTGCTTTGCAGCACCCTACAATGCTTTGTTGATTTCTCAGAGGTTTCCGAATTCGGAAAGCTCGTTTTAATAATCGTTTTCAATTCCATTTAGTGTGATTGTACGGAGACCTTGATATTGATTCGGGTTTTCCTAGTTCTAAGATCAACTTTTGTTTTGGAGCAGACTTACTTTACCAGATCCATTCTGTCGCACCATAGGTGGTGTCAGTGCGGCCAAATCTGGTTCTAGTGCTGCAGCCTAGCGAGGATTCGTTCTTACAGAGCCGATTCTCCGCAGGTGCAATACTTGATTCAGCAAGGTTTGTGCGGAAAAACTGAGAGATTCTGTATGTATAATGCTTCAAAGTGCATGCAGCTGCGCCATGTATCCCTACGGACTGGCTCAATGAGTCCGAACCAGTCTAGTAAGTCATCCCATAGCTCATTCGCCCAATGAGAGCGTTCATTCATGTCGTGATCGTCATTGTCTGAATCATCCCGTTGGGCTCCACCCACCTGAGCTGCTCCTCATCCATACCAAAACTATGTTTTTCATCGAATTCAGCAGAGAAGAATATATTCTTGAAGGAGGAGAAAAATGAACAAAGTATCAAGATCTCTTGTTCGAGCTACGTACGCTATACCCAGGCCACAAGGTCGTATTAGTGGTTCCAATTGTCGGTCTATTTGGCGGAATTCCCGTCTTCGCTACTTTCGAACTTGAAGATCACTTCGGCCTGTAAGAACTCGGCGCAGATCTTGATAGAGCGGATGCAGAAGGTAGTCAAATATATATTTCATTTATATTTTTAGCAAGCTGCTCAACATCTACTTGCTGGCAATTTTTATCAAACAATCTCTCGCGAATTATTACTTCCTAATCAACAAAAAGAATAACACAACGCAATAAATAGTTTTGTAATACAACATTCATATCAGAACAAAATAATATGAGATGAACGAGAAGAACTGTTTCATTATTCAATAAAATAATTATACCTATAGTACCACTACAAAAGGGTGGAAAGCCAACAATTTTTGAACATTCGTTGTCTCTCCACGGTAGCTCCACAATTGGAACCATTCTACCTGAGTAGTTTCGAATTGTTTTTCCAAGGTGGATGTTTACTGAGTGAAGATAAAGTGAAAGTTCCCATTTCTTAATGTCAGAAATGGTTCAGCATTGCATTACGTATCAAGCATTTCGTAGTGATCCTTGCACGGTGCCTCCACATTAGAGGTCTTAGCGGAACATGCATGGATATGAGTTCATTTTGACTACTTAGGACCAATTGAAAACCATATTTTTATTATTATGATAGGAGCTTTTTCTCTATTCCCTGGGATCAAGTTAGTATCATCAATGTCTGCTGCTGGATTAGTTGAACATACTAGTGTCACACTCACAGAATTTGGTATTCCAAAATACATCGTGTCTGACAATGGTATACAACTGACGTCACTCGAATTTCGGTCATTCCATATGAAAAATAGAGTGAAATACTTGAATACTACACCTCTTCATCCTTCATCCAATAGACTCGTGGAGAGAGCTGTTAGAAGCTTCAAAGAACTTTATCGGTAGCACAAGCACGGGTATGTTTCGGTTTGTCTGACAGAGTTGTTTTTGCTACACGTCTGTTATATTCTCTGCAGCGAACCGAGTTCCTGCTGATTTGTTCCACTCGAATCTGAAGATTCATATACGTTATGATTCAATTCATTCACTTCCGAAGGTAAAAAGTTAGAACGCAATCAAGATGTAGTTCGGCAGTTAGAAGTTGGAGATGTAGTTCATTTCACAGACTATCGTTAATTCAAGCCACGTTTGTCATTGGGCCCTATTTCTGACAGTTTGAGGTACAGACTATACATAGCATGGATCAAGTCGTCAGTCCGAAGATGGAACCTGAGACAAGATTTCAGGATAGCAATAGTGTGCGTTAAAATTATGCTTATATAGAAGATTTTGTGCCACAAGCAGTTATTCAAGCAGATGATTCAGGTCCAGTCCTTAAAATAACGGTAATTGAAGGCCAATCAGAAGTGTTGAAAGTTTACATGGAATGGAGAGACGGTCTGAAGTCCAGGGCCAACTCGAAGCTGAGCGTCAGTCGTTTGCTGAACCTGAGCACTTACCAGGAGTCACTTTAAAACGTTTTACACGGAGAGTGAAGAAGAAGGAAAATTTACTTCTTATGTTCATTTTTTGTATTCTTTTGTGTTATATTTGTTTGAACTTAGGAGGGGAGAAATTTTATATTTGCGTAATTTTGTGATATCTAGTGGTGAATATATAAATGTAACATGACTTTTTGTCAGCTAAAATAAATCAATTATAATATAATTTTTACTTTGTTGAACATTTTCTGCATAATTCCATCCCATCAAATCAAGAACTCAGACTTTTTTCTCGTGTTGTCGAATTTTATATCTAATGAATTTTTATTATGGCTGCCATTCCTCAAGATTCACCGGAAATGGTCATGAGGAAATCTTCTATCTTCACTATTCTAAATCAACCAATCAAATATGGCATATATTCAAATTTGGAATTCATTCAATTTCATAATCCTATAATAGTATTAATTACTACTAGGACTTTTCACATTACTCAAGAATTTCGAACATTATTAGATTCACACTTTCATGAATATCTGGAATAGCGAATTAGAATAATCTTGAAGATTATATGATACTTTTAAAATTAATCGAACTATTCCTGCAAATCAGTACACTTCC
The DNA here is from genome assembly GCA_958510875.1 of Endomychus coccineus. Taxonomy (NCBI): domain Eukaryota; kingdom Metazoa; phylum Arthropoda; class Insecta; order Coleoptera; family Endomychidae; genus Endomychus; species Endomychus coccineus. Next base: position 91,277,776 of record OY294069.1, on the reverse strand, counting down.
GCTTTTTGAAGATGAACAACATTGTAAAATTAACCAGACTAGCTACTGGGAATTAGATCCAATTATTCTGGCTCTATTATCCTAGCAGAGACCTCTACAGAGCCTTGCTGCAGAGGACATCTTGTTGAGATCCCCGCAGAGGGACCACCAAGTATCTCGTGTTGACGTCTTTAATGCTTTTTTAAAATCTCTATAGGAAAATTTACAGGTTTTACAATCAGTAACTACTTGTGTTACCTTCGCTCTGAAAGAGTTTCCTTACCTTTCTCTGGTGTTCCTGCACCTTGGAAGGTCAGCATGTTGTTATTCCTCCGGCGGTCCTCTGCTTAAGGTCACAGCTGGCCTCATACCTAGAGAATATATCTCCGCCCTTCCTTCTGGGTAATAAGGTGGAAGCATGATAAGACTACCTTCAGCTTCTCTTTATAGAGGCACCAGTTGGAAGTCTTCTTCTGTGACTTTGAATATCATCAATAACAGAATGTCTCTATGTTCCGATAGCGACTCTTTAGAAGGTACTTGCCATTTCAAAACCTGAAACTCCATTATCTAGAGAAAAGAGTCAGATCTATAACACCCTGTCTTCTATGCGTGGAATAGGTTGGCACTGACCATCTATTGAGGATCTTAAGTTGTTGTTGTTGGTTTGACAGGTGCAGTTTGTGTGTAAAATTTGGGTTATCGTTTATCTTACATTTATTTTGCAACATAATTCATTATGTTTTGAATTTGAAAGCTCAGAACGGTATAAACAAAAACTAATATAGAAAATATAGTTATAATAATTTTGGATCCCTACACATTGGAAGGTTAGAAGCCTCCTCACCAATTTATCTTAAAGATCATTCTCCATTTTATTTCCTGTTTCTCTGATAATTCTTTAAATTTTACAATTAATTCCCCGTTCTCAGTAGTTATTTTCAATCTGGCAACAGTGGCCAGAGGCTAGATTCTCTATATATCTCAAACGCTAAATACGTGTGGTCAACACGGTTGCCGTTTTTCCAACCATTCAATTGCCAAGTGGGGTAAAACAGCGAATATGGCAACAGTCTAGGGAGGCTAGCTTCTCGTCTTCTCGTACCCACTCGTCGGTCGAATGAAATACGATTACTTGCTCCCGCCTCCCGCTGCTAGAAGAATGCGACACGTGTTCGGTTAGTTGTTGTTTTTATTCCGCGAGGCGTAGTAAGGTTAAGTAGTTAAGTTATAATTTATCTAATCGGAATCGGTGAACGTTAAAATGATGAGTGACTTAGTTCTTAGAAAATCCATTTAGTGGATTAACATATGATAGAAAAGTGTTCTTCAAAAACAAACGGCCTTCACCGGATTTGGAAGGATTAGTGATGGCAGGGAAGTATTAAAATCGATTGTTTAATACTGATAATTATAAAAAATATGTATGGTTAACGGGATCTGATGTACACAATAAATTAAATTGCTGGTATTGCTTGCTATTCACATCAGATACAACTTTATGTTGGGGGCACTTGGGTTATAATGATTTGAAAAATTTAGCTCGTGAAAAATCGCAGGAACATATTACATCGAGTATTAAGTTTAAATCAACCGGTAAACATAATATTGTTAATGCGATTGATTCTACACGAACACGCGAAATCGAAAATCATAATAATACAGTTAAAGAAAACCGCGAAGTTTGAAAAAAAATCATTGATTTCTTATTGTATTTATCATTTCAAGATTTGGCTTTTAGAGGGCATGATGAAACTGAAAATTCAGTTAATAAAGGTAATTTTAGGGAATTGTTAGATTTGTTTTGTAAATACGACAGTAAGCTTCGCGATTTTATGACTAACGCGTCAGTATTTGCAGGCACCTCAAAAACAATACAAAACGAAATTCTTGATTCAATAAATTATGTCCTCCGAAATCACATAGATGAATTATTTAATTTTTTTCGTGGCAGGTTGACGAAACAACTGATATAACGTGTAAATCACAATTATCAATAATTTTTAGATTTGTAAAAAATGGACAACTAGTGGAAATATTTTTAGGGTTTTACGATGCTAGTTCGGGAAGAACAGCGATCAATTTATTTAATTTCTTAATGGAAACATTTCAACGATTTGACTTTGCGAATAAATTAATAGCTCACACCTACGACGGCGCATCTGTAATGGCAGGACATTTAAACGGTCTTCAAACAAAGATAGAATCAGTTTCGCCTCAGGCTATTTTCACCCATTGTTACGCTCACAACATGAATTTGGTTTTAAGTAATGCATGTAATTCCATTAAGGAAGTTAGAATTTTTTTTCCAACATATCGTCATTTTCAGTTTTCTTTAGCAAATCCACCAAACGAACTGAAATTTTGGATAACATAGTAGAAAACAGAATTCCCTGTAATGCTCCAACTCGATGGCATTTTACATCACGTGCAGTGTTTACCATTCACAAAAATGAAGACAAATTAATTGAAACATTTGATTGTATATTAAACAGTGATGACTTTTCGACAGATCAGGTTTCATTAAATGCTGCGGTTGGTTTAAAATCTTATTTAGAAAATGAAGAATTTTTGTTTTATCTTGATACTTTCAAATTAATATTTGAACAAACTGATCTTATTTTTCAAATTTTACAACATAAATTCACTGATATAATTTATTCAAGAGATCGTTTGAAACATCTCATTGATAAAATTTCAAGTTTCCGTAATACAGAATTTCATTTTAATATTTCATTTTCAACTGATGAGGCTCCTCCCGCGAAAAGGTGGAAAACATATAATTTGGTAGACAAGAAACTACATTATAAACAACTTTTTTATGAAATTTTAGATACTATTAAAGGTCAAATTGAGATTCGATTTTCCGATTTACATAAATTGAAGTTTTTCGACTTGACGAATAGAAGATTTTTCGAATCTTTTTCAAAAGAGTTTCCCAATACACTTTTGGATAACTTAGTTCTCAAATATAAATTTTTTGATAAAATAACACTGCACAATGAATTATGCGTTATACCTACTCGGATAAAGATATTTTAGGCCAGTACGACAGTCACGCCCCGATATGATAGAATATATGATAGACAATGATTTGCAACAAGTTTTACCTCAGTTTTATAAACTACTTTGTTTGACAGTCACCATTCCTGTCACTTCGGCATCGGTGGAGAGATCATTTTCTACTCTCAAACGAATTGAAACTTACATGTGAAATACAATGGACCAAAATCGTTTATACAATGTTTGATATCTATTGGAAAAGATTTAGTAAAATACTAAACAAAATGATACATTTTATGATAATATTATTGATCATTTTTCGCAAACTGGAGACCGTAAAATTCCGTTAATATATAAAAAAAGTTAATAAAATTAATAAAAAAAAAACAAAATATGAAAAATTCCAAAAAATATCAAAAATCCAATGAAAATAAAAAACAAAAAACGAACAAAAAAAATTTTTGGCAAGAGAAATTCTACACCTCCACGTTGGTTCTTGCTGGGCAACAATTAATTTTATCACTGAAGTAGCTGGTACGGTCGCTGTGCAAAAGTTAAATTAATTGGCTGAGTAGAGCATATTTAAAAAAAAACGTTTTGTATCCAGCCTCCTCTCTTAAAAAGTTCACGAGCCGCCACTGAGTACCTGCCACCAGCTATTTATCATACCAGTCATTAATTGACGTTTGTAAACTTAGCAGGGAAATTTCAGCAGAATCAAAATTGACGGATCTTATAGGATAATTAAATGCCCAAAAAATTATTTTTCCTCCTTTTCTTTTTTCGTTTTTAATGTCTCTGGTAGCTTTACTGTAAAGCTAGCAGAATATTAAGGTTAAGTATTTGTGTTGAATGAATCAATTCTCCATATTTAGAATATGTTGCATTTTTATAAGGAAATATACATAGGAAATTTTTTTATTGAAAGGAAATCTGAAAATTTTACTCAACTTTCAGATTTATTTACGTGAAACTCCAATAATAATAAGTCTGAAAGTGAAATGACAGTTTCATCTGAATTCCTTCTGCTTCAGGACGTATTCAAATAATACTAAAAGCTTCCATATTGTAATTATAAATGTAAAGATGTTGGCGAGTTAATTGTTTCGAGACTGGTAAATGGTTTCGTGACTCAAGTATAGAATCATGAATGGAAGAAGGTCGTACAGACACAGATGATTTGTATTTTATATTCTATTAAATTAATTTTCGTAAAGTATTGGATTAATAATCTGTTATTGATAAAACCTCGGTTATTCACCTACATACCGTAAAAGTTCCGGAATTTTAAATTAATTTCAACTTCAGTACATCTTTTCCCAATTCAGTAGATTTTTCAGGAAATTTTATTACAATTTAAAATTCTGCCGCAGAAAAATACTGCTTCTTAATCAAATCAGTGAAATGCGCACTTTTCGGGTGCCGTTGCCTGAACGCTGAACGCTTGCCTTTGGTGCCGCACCAGCAGAGCGACCGGTAGTGTTATTATAATATCCAGAAAGTTTGCGCACCAATACTATCTATCTGTTTTTTTGTTTGTAAATCGATACTGTGATTGTAAATGGATATACCTACCTATTAGACTTGGTTCACACTTTTTATTCTTTTCTCTCTTTTTAAATTGTCTGATATAATGTAATATTGTCCATGGTCAAAGTATAGTACTACTACTACTACTACTACTTAGCAGTAGTTAATGAATATAACAACAAAAGACAAGTCTATAATTATGAGTGCAACACTTCTCATTCCATTGCTTTACTTAATTGAAACGAAACCTATTGAACAATTCAAATAGAAACCTGATAATTAAACTGTATCCTTGCTTGGAATATTGTGCTTTTAACATGTTTGTAGCGTAATTCTACTAGTAATATGGTGAAGCTATCAGAAACTTTTAAAACATTTCTGCTGAAATATCTGCGCCATACGTAGTTCTGCTACTTTTACTGTAAATCTAGCAGAAAAGAAAATATAGGAGCGGAAAGAATCTTTTTGGGGCATAGAATTAGCCTATAAAACACCATTAATTCAGATATATTTTTCATTGAGTTCTGCTGAAATGTGTCTTCTTCATGTGTACTTAAACTTTCAAAACAAAAATACAGGAGTTAGAAAAATTCTTTTTTGGATTCAATTAGCCTTAATCCTGATATATTTTTCATTGAATTCTGCTAAAATGTCTGCTCCATATGTGGCAGCAAGTTTTACGGTAAAAATATTTTAATTCTGATAATTCTGATTTCAGTTCTGCTGAAATGTCTTTGCTCCATGCGTGGTTCTGCTAATTTCACGGCAAAGCTAGCAGAAGCTTTTGAAACAAAAAAAAAATACGGGCAGTCACCGAGCACTGCTGACAGAAGTGAAAACTGACATTATGAAGTAACCAATTTATTTTGAGAATTTCATCCAAATTCGTATGATTTCACCAGTATCATCTCTTTCTACATGACACAATTTTCCGACAGTGCCATTGGACAATCCATCCCCAACATCTATGTTATTAGTTATCATGTATGGTCGGTTAAGAACTAAAATTAACTCGTATGGTAATCTACCAGTATTATCGGTATTCAGTTTATGCAACTTCTGACGAAATTTTGTTGCTCAGCATTATGACAACCAACGAAGACATCCGATGCCACAGATAATATTGTCTACGGAGTTTACTATGGAATTGTTGTACTCGTTGTAGCATCCGAAATTAGAATTTCATTATTTTTAAATGAAAATTAATATAATTAGAATTAGAAATTTTGGAACACGCAAAAAACAATAATAATGTAATATTAAATGATCAAATCGACACATATAATTCACCGCTTGTTAACAATTTTGTGAACACACTCCCACCATTATCCACCCCCATCCCTCAATTTGCACCACATTCTGATCCCTGATATTTAAGGACATACTTTCAGATTTAGCTTTAGTTGATAACTCCTCGCTTTGATAATGCCACAGTGTGGTGAAACAATTTGTCAGCATTTTTAAATTAAATGTTAAAAGTTTTGTGTAAAATTTGAGTTTTATTCTCCAACTTCTGAAGTAATTAGTTTTCTTCAGTTTTCACAACTGTCAGCATTTCAATCAACAATTATATACATTTTTATATTTAATAATAAAAAACTTATACCCAGTCAACCATAAATGACCTATCACGTTTTAATGACGTCTTATTTCATACGTTAAATTAACGTCTGGTATATAACATCACATTATCGTTATAATTGGGTCATATTAATATCGGAATCGTCCCTTCCCCTCTCCTCTCCTTGCCGCTCGGATGACCCAATTGCGGTTACAGCCTGCCACAGCGGTGCCAAATATGCAGATCTTCCTCCAGATTATCTGGATACATTTAGCCCGTGATCTGATGAATAGTGAAATACAATAATTATCAATGACCATTTTGATACCTTTGAGCTGAATAATATTGTATAATTTCGCAGATTATTGAAATTCGTTAAAATTCAAAGAAAAAGGATCCCAAGTTCATAAATTTCATTCGAAAAGTAAAATAAAGATGAATCGGAAACCAAAAGGTGAAAGCAAAATTTTAGCTATCAAATTTGGAGAAAGAATTTGAAAAAAAATTGTACAGGTCATTATTTTTTTTCTTTCACTAGTTATTTACTAGGTATTAACATTAACTTTTTGGGAAATACAAGTTGCAACCCTGGCAACACTGCTATAGCAACGATCTGGGCCGATGCCGCCGAGCGCCGACTACTTTACTACATTACTGTTGTCAATGTAGGTATGTATAACAGCCGGCAAAGCCTGAAATCCACTAAAGCCAGCAGTCGGCTGGCATTTTGTTTATCTCTGTCGGCCTCACCATTGACTGGTTTCCCTATTTGAATTTGTGTATTTTTATTGTGCTGGGCGGCGTAGATATTATAGTTCCCGGTAAGTATTATTATTACATGACTGTCGTGTTGCTATTGTTAACATAGGCAAAATGTATGTTATTATAGAATTTGACAATAGCAGTAGCGATGTCGGTTTAGTTTCCAAAGACTGAGTTACGCCTTTGAAAAAGCAAGTTTACTGGCCACCGTATAAAACTCAAAAACAATTCAACGAGGCCGTACGTACTCACCAAAATGTACAAGAAGATATATGGACATTGCACAATATAACAAGATGCCTATATAAAACAGGTAAAGAGTGCATAATTTTTTTACATTAACCTTATTTCTACTTTCAACAACTAAATTAGGCTTGTATAAGGGAAATGAAGGCATTGCACTCTCGTTTATCCTAAAGTCGTTTATATAAGTAAGCATTTCCATTTATTTTTAAGTCGCTTTTCGACAACATTTTAACCAATGTCTAATAATTTAGTTATAAGGCAGTTAAATAGAAATATGGGTTACAAAAGAGGGGACAAGATTCCTATACTTATGTTAGAAACATAATTCAATGTTAAATGATTATTTTACTGTTTAGGTACTGGTCGGATGGGAATGTTATAGTGGGTACCTAATTTTTCTATCGACAAACTATATTGTCTGTGTGGACCATCTGTTTTCTGTAATGCTAAATGCTAAATCCACACAGAATAGTACAACTAATTCATGTGTTGAAGGGAGGCTTGCTTTCAAGTAAATTTTCTAAGGATATTGAAAATAATGATTGTTTCAAGAGCTTAAATAGAAATAAAACTGAATATTTTCTTATCTTATAATCTGAGCTAAAAGCGATGTCTCCTATTGACACTCTTACTGATTGTGATTTTCAAACAATATTTGTCTTTCCAATAAACATTGAGTGAAATGGCCACTTTTAATCTTTTATGTAGCAAATTTTGAGAAAGCTTTGAGGAAATTGAAGAAAGCGGAGATTACATCTGATTTAACAACCAGCGACGACGAAGGAGTTAGAGTTGGTAGAAAAAGGAGGCGACCTTCACGTTATTATTTATCCAGCAGTGAGGATGATGAGAACAATACTGATCTAAATGTAAAACATAAGAGACCACCTCGTGTACAGTTTCAAGGTAAGGTTTAATATTATTATTGCCAATCTTTCCCTTATACAATATTTATATACCTTTTAGAAACATTAACAACCACTATCAGTGCAAATAATAGTTTGAAATTTAAACCAAAGATTTTAACACTCTGTGAAAAAGAAAGTATAGATGCATCATGTTATCAGACTCCAGGTATGTTTAAGCTCCAACAGCGTTAAAATTGTTTACACATGTAATATTCATATTTCAGGAAAATTGACTCCTAATAATTCAGGGTTAGACTGTAGTTTGGAGACGACACCAAAAACTTCAGTTCCAGTAGCACAAGAGAATGTTAATCCCACTGTGTTACAAAATCATGGTATAATGTAAAACTGCAGTAGTTTATTCTTCGTTTGAAAGATGAAATGTTATTAATATTTCAGGAAAATTGACTTCCACTCCTAGGCTTAACAGAAGCTCAAAAGCGACATCTCAAGCTGTGATATTGAGTCCAATATGCTTTGACAATGATTTATGCTTAGATGTAGAGAAGACTATTCATTACTCCAAATCTCAAGTTTTAGGTAAAAATATTCGCTTCAATCCCTAATTGTTGCATCAATTTTTAAGAGTAGCCATTCATAAAAAAATATATAGTTGCATATACATTTGTCGACTTAATAAGTATCACCATTGTTAAGACTATTTATTATTAATAATGATAAGTTTGAGGGAATGAATCGATTAACAAAGTTATTGGCTTTAAAAGTGACATCATATATTTGAAAAAGGAGGCAGTTAGTTATCTAAAATAATTTTGATTTTCAGAATTGTGCCATGTTAGCGTTACTCCTTCACTCAGTAATAGGACAACCACTTCTACACATGCAACATCTACAGATATTTATTCAATGCCTATTGGGTCTTTCTACAGAACGATCAAATACTTGACCTACTCAGAAACCAAAGACAGGTAACTCTTGTTAATCAAAAAACACCTGAGATAGTGGAAACACTTCCATTGAAAAACTTAGAAGATTTCTATGCCTTTGATGAGAGCATTGCAGCTTGGGACAGCTCAGAGAGAAAGTTATTTGTAAGCTTATTCATGTGGGCAAATATATTTATATAATGAACTTATGACATTTTAGATAATACATCTGCAGTCTCTTGGAGGGCATGCTATTGTCACAAAAATCAACAATATATTGAGGTATATATTAACTGATTCGTTGGCATCAAAGTTTAATTTCTACGGCCGAAAAGGTGAAATAAAGCCTTTAAAGGAAGCAAGAATTACAGGCATTATTATAGGTGAGAATAAAAGCTTTTTTATTCATTTAATGTGGACACCATTATTATAGCATAAAATTTTGCAACTAATAGCAGCAGTTTCCACTCAACAGTCAACTTTATGGTGTTTTGTTATTTATTTAAATTATTCAGTAGTTTCCGAATAAACTAGAGTGTTTTGTTGATGATATTTTTGTTTCAATAAATAAGTTGGAAATTACTACTTCATTCAGTTTGACTTACGGCTTAGGTCTTTACTAAAATCAAGGTCAGAGAAAAAATTTGTGTTGAATCTTCAGAAAAAGTTATTTTGGCCATACCTAATCATGCATTAAACCATTACTCACTCTTTATATTATAGTGCTTATCTTTCAAATCTTTTGTTATTAGATGCAGTCTTGACAAACAGTGGTACTTATTCTGCTACAAAAGCCCAAGTGGAAAGTGCCATAAAAGTGTGGCTTAAAGGTGCCCCCCAACGTGTCAGATATTTTGATGAAAAAAACACAAAGTAGGGTATTACATATTTTTTGAATAAAATTGAAGTTTAGATACTGAGCATTGACATCTGGAATAATTGTGAAACATGTATAGAAAGGAAAAATTAAAAACGGTAGTAGGAAAACGTCAGTTAAAGAGAAGAATCAATCATATTGTTGAAAATGAACTCTCTAGATATAAAGAAAAAGTTGGACCTACATTAGTCTCAAAAGATAAAGTTGAAGAAAAAACACAATGCATTTCTGTACCTGAAAATTAAGTTAACTTGAACATTGACTCTCGTGCGCCACGTGAAAATGCATGGGTTCCTGTTTGTGATATTTTAGATAATGACATCGATATAATGAGCCTCACAGCTCAGGATTCTAATGATGAGAATTATCATTCTTGTTTGTCACCAGTAATACCACTTAGAGATGAGTTGCATCAGTGGACACTAAATAATCGCGTGTCGCATTCAGCTGTAACAGACCTTCTTCACATTCTCAGTAAATATCATTCTAGTTTACCCCTAGATTGCCGAACCTTGATGACTACTCCACGGCATATAGCAAAAAAAAGATTATTTAATGGTGAATACGTTCACTTTGGATTAAAAAATATTTTAGATTTTTTTCTATCTAAACAAAGTATTCATTTACCTAAAACACTGATTTTGAGTTTCAATATTGACGGACTCCCATTATTCCGTAGTTCAAATTTGCAGTTCTGGTCAATACTTGGCATTATTAGAAATCTAAATTGGGGTCCTTTTGCAGTGGGCATATTTTGTGGAATGTCTAAACCAAATACATTACATTTGTTTTTAGAAGACTGTGTAAGTGAATTGAAGGATTTACTAGAAAACGGCCTTGTATACGGTAATATAAAATATAATATAAATGTGTGCAATTTTGTATGTGATGCCCCAGCTCGGGCATATGTCAAGTGTATAAAACCACATGGTAGTTATTCAAGTTGTGAGAAATGCGTTGAATATGGGGAATATATACAAGGGAGAGTAACATTGGCAAACTGTAATGCTGATCTCAGGTCTGATAATTCATTTGATTTGCAAACTGATGACATCCACCACACAGGTGTATCCCCCTTAGTGACGTTGAATATTGGGCTTGTTTCTTTATTTCCGAATGACTACATGCATTCTGTATGCTTAGGCGTTACTATGAAACTGTTAAATACACTCATTGGCGGTAAATTAAACAACAGACTCCCTGCTAAATTAGTTTTAAGGATATCTGAGCATTTAATATCGTTGAAAAAATGTATCCCTGTGGAAATTAATCGTAAACCTAGGGGATTATCAGAATTATTTTGATGGAAGGCAACTGAATTCCGGTCATTCGTACTTTATTTAGGACCAGTAGTTCTGAAATATGTTGTGGACTTGGCGGTATATGAGCATTTCTTATTATTACACTGTGGAATTTTGATTCTTTGTTCTTCGAAATATATTGCTGAGATTGATACTGATATTACCGAAATGATATTGAGATTATTTGTTACACACTGCAAACATATTTATGGTCCAGAATATTTGATTTACAATGTTCACTCTCTGATTCATTGAGTAATGACGTAAAAAAATTCGGTCCCCTAGATTGTTTTTAGGTTATCCATTCGAAAACTTTCTGGGGTAACTTAAAAGGTTGATAAAATCGCCAACAAATCCGTTACAACAAATATATGGCCGTTCAATTGAGTCACATTTTTGCTTAGATGCATTATCCCCTAGAACTAAAGGAATTAATTTTTTTAACGAACATTCACGTGACCCTTCATGTGACATTCAAGAGATTTACAAGCAGTATAAAAAAATTGTTTTTCCCGATTTTCAGTTAACTATTCATTCTTTACATACAGCTGATTCTTATTGCCTGCTAAATGATGGTAAAGCTGCCCAATTATACAACATATTGGTAGCTAAGCAGAAAACTTCAATTGTGGTTAAAATTTTTCAATCATACTCATCTTTTTATGAATATCCTATAAATTCAAAAAAGTTGAATATTTATGTTGCAAGTAACTTGTCTCAATTACAGCTGTTGGAATTGACGACTATTTGTGGAAAATGCATTGCCTTTCCAATAGATCCTAATTCTTTCATATCGTTTCCTCTTATTCATACATATAACGATATTCCAGATGTTTAATATTACGAGAAAACATATGTTATGTATATTTTTAAAGAATTTTTTTTATTTTTAATTATAAAAAGAAAATAAACTAGTTTATATTAATTCAGATTTTTATTTAACAAAAATTGCACACCCCTACAACAATGAAATATAACCCTTTTAAAATCGTCATAGAGACGTTAACCTTATAACGTCATAAAAACATTGTCTGTCTGACATTATATTAACATTACACATCTAACGTCATTATACCCTGGACTTTTTCTCCTCTTTATAACGTCATTATTACGCGATACACCTGACGTTAGAGAGGTGATTCAATGACGCTATTGTGACATAAAAAAACCGTTATTTGGTTGGCTGGGTAGTGGGCGGTACAATCCCTGTAAAGAGTATGAATCGGTCCTCGTGCAAATACGTGCAAATATTGTGAATATAATTCTTGTCATAAGGATGAAAGTGATGTCTGATGTGTATAAGTGAGAACTTTTGCATGTGTACTACACATTGATGACGTTGTGTTATATCTAGTTTATTATTTTCAAAGTTCGAATGTTGGATCACAGCATCAAATGTAATAGTGAGTATCGTCTTTATGTTTTTTTCAATACTACTAATACGAAAGTACAAAATTTTATTTCAAATAATTATTTGTGGTGTGATTTACGATCATACTGACATTTGACGGAAATGTTTATGTGTTTACATTTTGCGTTTCTTTTCAGATTATTTGTTCATTGGTCCGAATTGAAGATGTTTTCTTTTACCAACATCCGTAGACATCTTCAATTCGAACCAATTGTACCGCCCATTATACGTTTTTTATTATCAAATATGAAAATGTATATAATTGTTATATTCTTATGACAAGAATTATATTCACAATATTTAAAACCTCGCACGTAGATACGATACTGAGTACACAATGTACAATTAGTAAATATAACTTTCGTCTGCACGAGGACCGAGGATTGAGTAAATGAATAACGTCGAGTATCCAACGCAGATATGCACACGTGTGTAAGCGTATAGAGACTGATGCCTGACCCGAGTAGTTGCGCACGCAGCAGTATACATAATACCTAATATATATAGCTACAGCGTGACGGAACGGGACGGACTCATGGTTTTACCCCCCATCTGAAATATCTCAACGCGCCTGAAGAAGTTTTCACTTCAAAAATATAGGAAAGGTAAAATTCTCTCAAGCGCATTCAATTAGCTTATCAAAAGCCGTTAATTCTGATATATTTTATATTGAGTTCTACTGAAATATCTCTGCTTCATGCGTGGTTCTGCTAGCTTTAAGGTGAAAGAAGAAATACAGAAGCGGAAAAATTATTTTTGTGCATTTAATTAGCGTATGAAAAGCCATTAATTCTGATACAAGTTTCAGTTCTGATGAAACGTCCCTGCTAAATAGTTACTCCATATTTGGAATACTTCATCTAGACTAGGCTTTTTCTTCAGAACAGAATAAACTAAATAAATTGTTCTTTTATTCATTTTTACCTCTTTTCATAGTGATATAATGGGGGACTAGGACTTATAAGTGCACGAGATACCGTCACTACTTCATCTAAAACAGCTTTTTTCGTCAGGTATCTAGCAAGCAATGTAATAGGTAAGGACCACAAACAATTTCACATTTCTACCTTATCATACCAAACAATTCTCAGTGAACTCTTCACCTCTACAACCTTCAAATATAAAAGAAACATATCATTGTGGCGCAATATTTTATAGTTTCATCATTTTTATAATCTGATCATGCCTGGACAGCAAGGAGCAAATTAGAGGGTCAAAGCTATCAATGATAATTGTTGTATTTTCATGAAATGATTCTTTAAAACAATGTTTCATGCCCAAATTATTTAACTTTCAAAGCACAGATACATAATAAGAATAATATTTTTTGAATATGTCGAGGCCATTGAAGGATTTTTTCAAACCGATATACGTCCTTTCAATCTAAATTAAATCGGAGCTTCACCTACCTCATCAAAACCTGTTCTTCAGGTGCCAGATTGATTATCCCTTGTAATTTTACGAATGGTTCAATATATTTTACAATTACTTCAAAAACTCTAAATGTCCGGTATTATATTTGGTTTTAACTTGATTCATAATTTTTTTAAATTTTCACAACAAATTGTTCCTCCTTGTAGTGTAGTTATAGTCACAGTATTTAATTAAAATTGTGAAAAGTATTTACTGTCTTTTGTCATGTCCATTTCAGTTAGACTGGCTATAATGACCTGGGTGCCGCAATAACTTTTTCTGTTCTTTTTTCCATAATATCAATTTCGGAAGATACTGGCGCTTCGTGGACCTGAGTAAATAGAATAATATTGCAATAAAATCGAAGAGTAGAGTCCTTATGAATCTTGTACACACATACACTCACACGCACAAGCACCCGCACACACACGCTCAAGCATATACACGCACACGCACACTCACACGCACACGCACAAGCACACATGCACAAGCTTACGCCCACGCCCACGCACAGCTCACGCTCACTCTCACGCAAATGCACGCGGGCACGCACGCATGCCCGCGTGAATCGAAGAATAATAATATTCACTAACGACTCATCATTCCCAACTTGCTTAACTCTGTTAGTGTTATTCCAGGTAGCACACAATATTGTATAAATATCGTTTCTACATTGATTTTTTATATTGGTGCAATGTTGAATTGTGAACATCATTTTACATTGTACCAATATTGTTATTCCATATTATTACAATATTGTATGTTTATATGTTAGCAATCTTGGTTTTATATATTTGCGCAATATTGTATGTTTATATGTTAGCAATATTGGTTTTATATATTTGTGCAATATGGTATGTTGATATATTAACGATATTGGTTTTCTATGTTTGTAATGTCTGTAGAAGGTACATTTGATCAATAAACAATGTTCTATTGTTCTAAATAAAAAATAATAATAATAATAAATTTATTTTTTTTTGCCCCTTAATACAAATTTGTTGTCTTTAATCTAATTTCATACATAGTTATGTGATATTTTCAACATATTTGTTTTCCCATTTAAGCCGCATTGGCTTGAGTATGAGATATTGGATAAGACAAAAAAAAATATAATTAAAATAAAATAAAATAAAAAGTAAATATAGAAATAAAAATAAATTAAATATAATTAGTTAATTTTAGGTAATATTAATATATATTCATATGTATATGTATAACAAAAAAAACAAACCTTTAATTCAACAGAAAAAATAAAACCAAAAAAGAACCAGTTAATATTATTGTATAATAGAATTACGTAAAAATTTCATCCAAACTAGCTTTTGTATTTACTATCCATTTTTTCACACATCTGATGAATAATTTGATATTCTTTTCAAAAAACATCAAGTTGTAAGGAAGAATATTGTAAATTTTTGGTAGGTAGAATAAATGACACTTCTGCAGAATAGTTTTATTTGTCTTTAATGGAATGCATTGACACTCTGATACTGATCTTGTATAATAATTATGGGAAGAAAAAATAATGATATTTTTATTTTTGTAATAAAATTTCTACAGTTCAAGAACATATAACTCTTTTACGGTAAATACTCTGAATTGCTTGAATAAAACACTACTAGAAAATAGTTGAGGTTTGTTTGAAATGATTTTAATAACTCTTTTTTGAATCACATTTAAGCAGTTTAGTTTAGTTTTGAATGTTCCTCCCCATGCTAAAATACCGTATGTTATTAAGGATTGCACTATAGCGTAATACGTGTTTTTCAGAAATTTACCAGGTAGAATATTTTTGAAAGTTTTAAATAGATATAGAAGCTTCTTTATACGGTTTGTGAGTAGTTATATGACGTTCCCACCTCAAATGAGCATCTAATGTGATTCCTAAATATTTTATGTATTTTACCCTATTTATTTTTGAACATGAGCAGTTCTGTGAGGCACAATCATATGCATGTATTGTCAAATCAGTTAAATCGGGTAAATATTTTTCATAGGAGGTGAAACATATAAACTTTGTTTTATCTGTATTCAGCTTTAGAAGGATCTTATCAATCCAGGCATTTATAATTCTTAAACAACATTCAGCTTTAACAGTAGCATTTTCCCAAGAATCACCTTCAACAATAATTACAGTATCGTCTGCATATATTATAATTTTGACACCATCAATCTCTATTTGAGATGCTAAGTCATTGATGTAAATGATGAAGAGAAGAGGTCCAAGCACTGTCCCCTGTGGCACGCCACATGTAACAGTGAGAGGCCTACTTATCTCTCCATCAATCTCAACAATTTGTTCTCTATTTAATAAGTAACTTTGAATGAGATTGAGAGAGTTCCCTCGGAAACCTATTCTATCAAGCTTACTGAGCAATCTCTTATGATTAATGGTGTCAAAGGCTTTCGCAAGGTCCAAAAATATTGAAATAGTTGGCTTTGAAATATTGAGATTACTATACACTTTGGTTGTTAAAAGAAGTAATGCATCCTGAGTAGATCTGTTGGCTCTAAACCCAAACTGGTTTTCTGATAAGAAATTCAGTTTGTTTAAGTATTTTGTTAATCTGGTAGCAATCGCTTTCTCAAATACCTTAGCCAAATTTGAGATCAAGGAAATAGGACGGTAATTACTAAGTTCTTGCCTGTGTGCAATGGTTTAATGACAGCTTTTTTAAAAATATTTGGAAACTTGCCAGTCAGAAAAGATAAATTTATTAGTCTTGTTAGAGGGCTTAGTATGTTATTTGCAATTAATTTGAGAATAACTGGAGTAATTCCATCTGATCCAGGAGCTTTTCCATTTTTCAAGGAAATTATTATAATAAGTATTTCAGATTCTAATACCGGTTCTAAAAACATTGTTTCATTATGTGTTGTCAATTTTTTAGATAAATATTGACGACTTGGATTAATAGATTTTATTATGTTATTTCCTGCATTTACAAAATATTCATTAAATTTATTCGCTATACCTGTTTTTGAACTAATATGTATATTATTGACTTCAATTTGTTTAATATCTTTATTATTTCTTGTTTTTCTGTTGGTAGCTTCGTTACTAATTTTCCAAATCATTCTAGGGTTAATTAAATTTTCATTTACTTTGTTTTGTTAATTTAATTAGATGAGTTAGATGGTTTCTATAAATTCTATAACGTTCTCTACATTGTAGGTCTGTTGGATTTTCAGATATGTCTAGATACATTCTGCTTTTTTATATTCATTGAATTCATGAGACCCCTTGTTATCCAAGGTTTTCTCTTATATATTTTGGAAGGAGTATTCTGTAGTTGAGTAGCAGCTGCTATGGCCTTTGTTACAAAGCACACAAACTTTTTAGAAGCCAGATCAATGTTTGTCCAATTCATTTCTGTATTCCAATTTGTTTGAGATATATTATGGATAAGTTGTTGATGGTTCACAGTTTTAATAGTTCTATTGTTAATTTGGTTATTAGTAATGTGATTATTGTTTTCAGTGGCAATGGATAGTAATGTAGGATAATGATCAGAGATTTTGTACTTTGAAATAGCTGACTGAAGTTTTAGATTAGATTTAGCATATCTATGGTCTAAACAGGATTTACTATTCCCTTCTGTACGTGTAAAAACATTTATGAGTGAAGTGAAACCATTCTCTGCAAAAATATTAGTATATTCATGAATGTGATAGTTATTGTTATAAGGATACAGTTACTTATTCTTGTTGTGCTTCTACGTCCTTTTTTCTACCTCCATCTCGGTCTCCTGCAGTGGTTAAGGTGCTACCTATGATTCTCATGATCTCGATGTCTGTGGCATTATTAAATCTTCGTCTCGTAGTTACTAATATTAATGTTGATAAGTGCTATTTGTATATAAATACAATTGAATTATATTCCATATCTATAACTGCATCACAAATTTTCAAGCTCGAAAAATCAAATTTCCCTTTCCTGCTCTTGCTAGAATATTTGAGACTCATTTCACGATGCAATAATTTCATCATATTTGAAATGTACCTTCTAAGCTCAAATCACAAGCCTGTAGTAAGAAAAATAAAAGATTAAGCGATAACAAATAATTGTGAAACATGAAAAGAATTATATACAGTTCAAGTAGTGCAATATTAATCTATAATATATTTTTTCTGATTTCTTTTTCTCAATATATAATTTATATAGAGGTGACATAATTAACACATAACTTATCCAGTTCGTAAGGATATGTATCATAAATATCCAATAAAACCATCACTTACAAAAAGTTTCATGTAATTCAGTTTCTCTATTAATTTCTTTTCTAGATTGTCCAGCTCCTCACTTGATTTAAAGGAAGTGATATTTTGTTTTCAACAACGTCAATATCTACTTTATTTAGGGTATCTGATTATAAAATGTTATCTAATACTGTTTTCATTTGGTGCATTCGGTGTTGAATTTCCTTTTGTCTGTAATTAAGTTCGGCCAAGCTTTTCAAAATTTCTTTCAATATAGTACTGCAATTTGCATTTGAAGCATCTTCTGAATGCCATGACGCAGGAGACTGAAGGTTGTCATCTGAAATATAGAAATTGATTGAGATTTGAAATAAATTCAATATAAATTATTGTGTATTCTATTTCAGTCTCAAATCTTTAAAACAAAGAGAATAATATTCAAGATACATACCAATTTCATCAGTATGGGTATCAGACACATCGTTTGTTTCTAAATTACTTTGGATTTATCCATCTTTAGCCAAATTCATTGCTTTTGAGAGCCTAGAGGTTGATTTTTTGAATACTGCAGAATGTTCGTTCCATTTAATACCTGTATTTAAGTTAGGTTGTTCACATGCTTTACTCATTTTTTCTAAAGTAGATCTCTTAATGTTGGTAGGCCACAAATATTAAGTCCTTTCAGAATTACATGCCCATGTTGCTGGAATATAGTCCACAAACTCCTTTCCTCCTTGATTCCAAAATATTATGTGCCATTCCATTCTATGATTGTTCAAATCTAATAATGGTTAGTCAACAACATGATGATTTTTATTTATCTGTTTTCAATCTAAATGATTCATCTGTTTGGCGTCCTGCTTCTGACGATTTGAATATCATTTTATTATTCAGATGTTCCCCTTTCTCAATACATCTTTCACATCCATAAAAGCCAGTATGACCTTTGATTCCTTTAATAAATGCTCGTGCTGGTGCATCACACACGATACAGCACAATCTCACTTGATAATGTTTCTCATGATATATGAACCCCATCTCTGTTAAATCATCAATTTCTACTACAAAATCCTTCAAATAGTCTGTAAGTGGACTTGGCTTACTTGTGCCACAAAAAACAGCAATCATGAAGGGTTCAGTTTTTATTTTGTTCAATTTAATTTTACCAAGAATAGGCCAGAACGGAGTGGATGTACTTTTGAAAAGAGGTACACCATTCTATATTTACAATCAAGTCAAAAGTTTCTATTTCACGTTATTCAAAAATAATATCAACACTTTTTGCAAACTGTAAGTCAAGATTCTTACAAATAACAAAATATACATATTGCCCAAGTGAATTCCCTCCTCCCATACACTGAATCGATATATTTCTAGCTGTAGGTAAAAGTGTTCCAGCATCTTTAGGTAGAGTAGGATGTTCATCTCGCAGAATTGATAGGAGTAGATTCAGGTGATTATGTTTGATATTAGATTCTAATGCTCACTCGGCAAGTTTGTCTTGGAATGATTGTGTTGGTTTATTAGGATTCAATGGAACATCAATGCAGCGATCAACATGTCTGTGAATATGCGGAATTTCTTCCATATTTTTAAGTGAATTACAGTGGCGGCTCGTGAGCTTTTTGAGAGAGGAGGCTGGACATAAAACGTTTTTGTAAAAATATACTATATTCAGTCAATTAGTTTAACCTTCGCGCAGCGACCATACCAGCTACTTCAGTGACAAAATTAATTGTTACCCAGCAAGAACTAACGTGGAGGTATAGAGTTTCTCTTGCCCACAAATTTTTTTCCGTTCGTTTTTTGTTTTTTATTTTTTTGACTTTTAAACTTTTTTTCTTTTTTTTTGGAATTTTTCATATTTTGTTTTTTTTTAATTAATTTTATCAACTTTTATATTAACGAAATTATACGGTCTTTAATTTACGAAAAATGATCAATAATATTATCATAAAATGTATCATTATGATTTAAGTGTTTCACTAAATCTTTTTCAATAGATATTAAACTAACATTGTATAAACGATTTTGGCCCATTGTATTTCGCATGTATGTTTTAATTCGTTTGAGAGTAGAAAATGATCTCTCCACCGATGCCGACGTGACAGGAATGGTTACTGTCAAACAAAGTAGTTTATAAAACTGAGGTAAGACTTGTTGCAAATCATTATCTATCATATATTTTATCATATCGGCGTGACTGTCGTACTGGCCTAAAATATCTTTATCCCAGTATACAACGCATAATTCATTGTGCAGCGCTATTTCATCAAAAAAATTATATTTTAGAACTAAGTTATCTGAAAGTGTATTCAGAAACTCTTTTGAAAAAGATTCGAAAAATCTTCTATTCGTCAAATCGAAAAACTTCAATTCATGTAAATCGGAAAATCGAATCTCAATATTTGACCTTTAATAGTATCTACAATTTCATAAAAAAGTTGTTTATAATGTAGTTTCTTGTCTACCAAATTATATGTTTTCCTCCTTTTCACGGGAGAAGCCTCATCAGTTGAATAATTTCCAAATAAAATATTAAAATTAAATTCTGTTTAACGGAAACTTGAAATTTTATCAATGAGATGTTTTAAACGATCTCTTGAATAAATTATATTAGTGAATTTATGTTGTAAAATTTGAAAAATAAGATCAGTTTGTTCAAATATTAATTTAAAAGTATCAAGAAAAAACAAAAATTCTTCATTTTCTAAATAAGATTTTAAACCAACAGCAGCATTTAATGAAACCTGATCTGTTGAAAAGTCATCACTGTTTAATATAAAATCAAATGTTTCAATTAATTTGTCTTTATTTTTATGGATGGTAAACTAAACATTGCACGTGATGTAAAATTCCATCGAGTTCGAGCATCACAGGGAATTCTGTTTCCTACTATGTTATTTAAAACTTACGTTCGTTTGTTTGAAGACCGTTTAAATGTCCCGTCATTACAGATGCCGTCGTAAGTCTGATTTATTCGCAAAGTCAAATCGTTGAAATGTTTCCATTAAAACATTGAATAAATTGACCGCTGTTCTTCCCGAACTAACATCGTAGAACCCTAAAAATCTTTCCACTAGTTGTCCATTTTTACAATTAATAATTTACTGAACAGACGAATTCTAATCTAACCTTATTTCGCGTGGTGTCACTCAACCATTATACCCGCATAAAACGAAAAAAGCACTGACGCAACATGCATGTGTCGTATTCCGTACCACACCGACTGTACTCGTACGGAACTTGAAGGCGGGCGGCAGGCTTGCCTCCAGAGGATGTTGCCGTTTTCGCTGTTTCACGCTATTTGGCGATTGACTGGTCGAAAAACGGCAACTGTGTTAAACAACACATGCTCAGCGTTTGAGATATATAGAGTCTAGCCTCAGGGCACTGTTGCCAGATTAAAAATAGCTACTGAGAACGGGGAATTAATTGTAAAATTTGAAAAATTATTAGAGAAACAGGAAATAAAATGAAGAATGATCAACAAGATAAATTTGTGAGGAGGCTGAGCCTGCTTAGCCTCCTTCGAGGAGCCGCCACTGGTGAATTATCTGCTGCAACAGACCCTACTGAATTAACATTGTACTTGCGGTTTCTATTTACTGTAGCATCAAACTTCATACTTTTCAACTTTTTTGCTACATCTCTTTTTAAGGCCATACATTTTGTTGATCGTTTTGGGGCCATTATTTTCTACAAATATGATGTAGGTAATTCCAACAAATATATCTGAAACACAAACTAATTTCATACATACATACATAACATTATTTAAAATATTTTACAAATAATGCTTTCACCTGCTGAACTCACAATTTGAAATTCGTAATATCAGATATTAAATTTTTTGATTAGAATAATTTGTCAATTTTTAAAACCTTGTGAATTACGTTGAGGGATAAACCGTTTATAAACAAATATTTGTTCTTACTTTCTAACACAAAATTCCTGACAATTTAAAAACAAGATATTTTGTACAGAGTACAAAAAACATGCCCGTCATTAAATTTAACAAAGTATGGAAGTGGTGTATCTAATGTTTTATTTATACAATTAAGATTGAATATTAAATCATTACATCGATTACTATACATATTTGTGTCCAATTCAAGTATGCAGCAAAATCGAAGATTATCGTAATCTTTGGTAAAATAAACCAAATACATACCTTTAATAATAACCTCAAAAGTGAGAACATCAACAAAATAAGTATTGAAAGCAATAATAATCTTTGACTCGGGTAAACTTCTGAAAGATAAACAAAATAATAGTAAATAACTATCACTTACGTCCAGTTAAATTTGAAGTTGTACAGTAATACAGAAAACAGAAATAAATAAAATGTATCTCTGCCTTAACACGTTTCGCCGGGTTAGCAGTTTGTAGTTCGCACTTCGCTCGCAGAGCAGAGCCAGAGGACTACAATGTTACCACTGTCAGATTTATGTTTCGTTGTCATGGAGAGGTCACAAAATGCATTTGATCAACAGTATATCATAGAATTCTACGATAAACTGTTGTATTTGGCTGCATGCCACCGATCTCTTCTCGTTCCGTTCAAGTTTGAAATAGACGCGGGAATTCAGAATTACGGATTCTATCAGAAGATAAGAATACTATATAATAGTCACAGTTTTATAGAAAGTAAAAATAACTTAATTTATTTTGAATTATTGTTACATTAAGAATGTCGAATGTCGATTCAATGTTTTATTATACAAACTGGGATGTGGATCGAAGATGTAAAACCTTTATATGATTATTTTATTTCATAAGAATATGAATAGGGAATGTATAATAATAATGTCAAGCTAATATCCACTAGTACTATATTGTATTAATATCACTAACATGATTATTCTCATAATCGATATTATGTCAATTTCGAAACAATAATTTGAAATAATATTGTGTGAATATACATTTTCTATATTGCACTGATCTAGAATTATGATTGATTTCACAATATCGTCAATGATTATGTGCCTACAATATTATTGTATCATTATCGACTTTCTATATTGTATCTATATATAATCATGGTTGATTTCACAATATCTCCTATTACAATCTACTTACAATATTGATACAATAATTTTTATATTTTAGAACTAAGTTATCTGAAAGTGTATTTAGAAACTCTTTTGAAAAAGATTCGAAAAATCTTCTATTCGTCAAATCGAAAAATTTCAATTCATGTAAATCGGAAAATCGAATCTCAATATTTGACCTTTAATAGTATCTACAATTTCATAAAAAAGTTGTTTATAATGTAGTTTCTTGTCTACCAAATTATATGTTTTCCTCCTTTTCACGGGAGAAGCCTCATCAGTTGAATAATTTCCAAATAAAATATTAAAATTAAATTCTGTTTAACGGAAACTTGAAATTTTATCAATGAGATGTTTTAAACGATCTCTTGAATAAATTATATTAGTGAGCCGCCACTGGTGAATTATCTGCTGCAACAGACCCTACTGAATTAACATTGTACTTGCGGTTTCTATTTACTGTAGCATCAAACTTCATACTTTTCAACTTTTTTGCTACATCTCCTTTTAAGGCCATACATTTTGTTGATCGTTTTGGGGCCATTATTTTCTACAAATATGATGTAGGTAATTCCAACAAATATATCTGAAACACAAACTAATTTCATACATACATACATAACATTATTTAAAATATTTTACAAATAATGCTTTCACCTGCTGAACTCACAATTTGAAATTCGTAATATCAGATATTAAATTTTTTGATTAGAATAATTTGTCAATTTTTAAAACCTTGTGAATTACGTTGAGGGATAAACCGTTTATAAACAAACATTTGTTCTTACTTTCTAACACAAAATTCCTGACAATTTAAAAACAAGATATTTTGTACAGAGTACAAAAAACATGCCCGTCATTAAATTTAACAAAGTATGGAAGTGGTGTATCTAATGTTTTATTTATACAATTAAGATTGAATATTAAATCATTACATCGATTACTATACATATTTGTGTCCAATTCAAGTATGCAGCAAAATCGAAGATTATCGTAATCTTTGGTAAAATAAACCAAATACATACCTTTAATAATAACCTCAAAAGTGAGAACATCAACAAAATAAGTATTGAAAGCAATAATAATCTTTGACTCGGGTAAACTTCTGAAAGATAAACAAAATAATAGTAAATAACTATCACTTACGTCCAGTTAAATTTGAAGTTGTACAGTAATACAGAAAACAGAAATAAATAAAATGTATCTCTGCCTTAACACGTTTCGCCGGGTTAGCAGTTTGTAGTTCGCACTTCGCTCGCAGAGCAGAGCTAGAGGACTACAATGTTACCACTGTCAGATTTATGTTTCGTTGTCATGGAGAGGTCACAAAATGCATTTGATCAACAGTATATCATAGAATTCTACGATAAACTGTTGTATTTGGCTGCATGCCACCGATCTCTTCTCGTTCCGTTCAAGTTTGAAATAGACGCGGGAATTCAGAATTACGGATTCTATCAGAAGATAAGAATACTATATAATAGTCACAGTTTTATAGAAAGTAAAAATAACTTAATTTATTTTGAATTATTGTTACATTAAGAATGTCGAATGTCGATTCAATGTTTTATTATACAAACTGGGATGTGGATCGAAGATGTAAAACCTTTATATGATTATTTTATTTCATAAGAATATGAATAGGGAATGTATAATAATAATGTTAAGCTAATATCCACTAGTACTATATTGTATTAATATCACTAACATGATTATTCTCATAATCGATATTATGTCAATTTCGAAACAATAATTTGAAATAATATTGTGTGAATATACATTTTCTATATTGCACTGATCTAGAATTATGATTGATTTCACAATATCGTCAATGATTATGTGCCTACAATATTATTGTATCATTATCGACTTTCTATATTGTATCTATATATAATCATGGTTGATTTCACAATATCTCCTATTACAATCTACTTACAATATTGATACAATAATTTTGAAGAAATATTGTATAATTATTGAATTTCTATATTGTAATGATATAGAATATGATTGATTTCACAATATCGTCAATGACAATGTGCCTACAGTATTGATACAATAATATTGTATCAATATCGAATTTCTATATTGTATTTATATAGACTCGTGGTTGATTTCACAATATCTACAATCTACTTACAATATTGATACAATAATTTTGAAGAAATATTGTATAATTATTGAATTTCTATATTGTAATGATATAGAATATGATTGATTTCACAATATCGTCAATGACAATGTGCCTACAGTATTGATACAATAATATTGTATCAATATCGAATTTCTATATCGTATTTATATAGACTCGTGGTTGATTTCACAATATCTACAATCTACTTACAATATTGATACAATAATTTTGAAGAAATATTGTATCATTATTGAATTTCTATATTGTAATGATATAGAATATGATTGATTTCACAATATCGTCAATGACAATGTGCCTACAAAATTGATGCAATAATATTGTATCAATATCGAATTTCTATATTGTATTTATATAGACTCGTGGTTGATTTCACAATATCGTCTATTACAATCAACCTACATTGTAATGCTAATGATATAGAATTATGATTGATATCACAATATCGTCAATTACAATGTGAATGTACCTACAATATTGATACTATATATAGGTAGGTATCTAAAATATTTCCTCAATATTTGAAAACAACAATATTTTTACATTATTATCAATATTGATTTTACTTACAATATTGCGTCAATATTGTAACAATATTTACACGAGATGTTGTGCTACCTGAGATGGTTCACTTTAACTGTATCAAAACAACTCAATTCACTATCCTAGTCATGAATGGGATATGAAAATCATTTATTCAAAGGTATGATTGAAATAAGCGTGAGCAGGTAACGAATTTAGAAAGAAGAACGAGTTATGGAGTTATCTATTGAGATAACTCCATGTGCAAATTATTCTATATGTATATTAACGTCGTGATACGTCAATGACGGGTGTATAATAACCATGAACAAAGAATCGTTCCTTATGCAAATAATGCTCATTTTATGCTATGATTAAGTTGAAATATGCGTGTCACTAACACTTATTAATCAAAACAGTGTTATATTTCTCACAGGCGATTGTATCCTTATATTCTGCATTGAAAGTCTCAGTTTGTTCTAGTAGGCCTCTCTTATTATTAATACACCTTTGACAGAAACTGTACTTTTTAAGGGGAGATTGAAACTGAGATTATCCTTTATTACACTGTTTTGCATTTTTATTTCACATTTTCTGCTAACGTCTGCTTTGTATTTTTCATAGTTCTAAATGGAATCCTGCCATAGAAGCTCTGTTTCAACGACAAACTAACGACCTAGAGTTGATATGAAAATGTCCCGTTCTGTTTCCAGAATCTTTCTCAATTCAACAACAATTATTTGTGCTTAAGCTTGACACATTCATATTTTGTACATATTAATTATCATAACAAACTATTTAAAATAGCATTTTTTGTATATTTGCTCATATTTGTAAACTTTGCAAATTTATTTACATCACATCTGTGGAATACATTGCCTACGAGAAGCAATTATACAATGCTTCACAATACCAACACTGCATCAGCCATGATCTGTTATCACTAAATCAGTATACGTTTGTTTATCATATATACTTACAAGAACCGTTGGTTATACCCGGGAACTTCTGGTCAACGATTACGTAGCTAATGACAGCAGCTACTACCTTCCTTTAAAAACCCTAGTAGTTCTGAAATTTGCCCGATGTAGATGACTGGAGAAAAAGAACATTATCATTATGAAATCATCCAAACAAATAACAGTAACATATATCATGATATCATCGAATTGTAAGCCAAAACGTTAACCTAGAGAAATACAACTCTAGAAAAACTCGTCTCCAAAAGCAAGGCAACTCATTTGTTTTAGTGTAATTTTGTATATAACTGTACATTTTGTGAAGAAATAGATTAAAATCATCATGTACTATTTCTTCAACCAACTACCAACATACATAAGGAGCATTGCTTGGAAGTTACTTCAACAAATATCCAAAAATAAAAGATTAATTATACACAACCACGTAAAGGCTATTTTTCATCTGCCGTTAATAAATCATGAATCGCTTTATCATTTGAGGCGAATATCAGACAACATTTTCCAACATTTACGATCATCAAACACCTTGTGACTACCTAGCTACTCATGGAATACGTTACTTATATCTGCTCGTATTAGTAGTTCTGATCATAGGTTTTGGGCGAAATTCGGTCTTTGCTGTGTTCGAACTTGAAGATCATTCCGGCCTGTGAGAACTCGTCGCAGTTCATAATAGACCGGATGCAGAAGTAGTCATTCTGGGTATTCTTGGACAAAAATTTACGAGGAATAGCAATACATATGCTACAAATCATCACAAACTAGAATATAATGTTATGTAATGTCATGAAACTTACCTAGACCAATGATTACCGTACGTTAATAAATGCCTATACGTTATCTTAGGTAGCACCAGCGAGGCCGCTCTTATGATGATCTAGCGCGTGTGAGCATTACTATTGTCAGGCGGAGAAGGTGCCCAGGACAAGTATTCATAAAATTTGAATACAGTGCTTGATACTGCTCACTGAACGAGTAATTAATTATTGTCAATATAACCTTAATGTGTGATATGACCTACGCTTTTGCAAATAATAAGAGCGCGGTGTAAACACATTCCTTATTACTATGCAAAATATGATATATTGTTCTATACATACTCCAGTACTTTTACTTCAATGATGTGATTATATGCAAGCTATCAAATAATGCAATGAAATGTTAGTTAGATTACATTCTGAAACAAAATACAAATATCTATCTTCTGTATCCAAAATTTTAGGCTCTATTTTAGGTTCCCTCAGAATAATTCTGAGGTTTCAGATTTCCGAAATTCATACGGAGAGACTTTTTTTACCCGGAATTTCTGTAATTTCGCTAGCAGTCGTACAGTCTGAAGTGCACGACGTATCGATGATGTTATCTTCGTTATCACTATCATCATATATTGTTAAAGATGTGATATGATCATTATTGATATACGGATCATCGTGATCCGCTTCATCATCTGAGTTTGTTAGTTTGCAAATGTCAAATTACAAAAGATTGAGAAAAAAGTGAATGTGTTTATTGTATAAAATAATGGGTATTAGACGTATCTATAATGTGAATCTGTACACTTGCATTTATTGCCATTTTATTTTTCCCGATATGCAATATTATATATGTTATTTATGATAGTTATTAGATTAAATTATATTATAATATTATATTATGTTATGAATAATGTAAAAAATATGAGACGTGTCTTATTTGTAAATAATCAGACAAATAGATAATTTTTCAATAATTATGAAATGTAAAGAAATTTTGTTTAATATTGAAATTTGTTATGTAACACCCTATAAAAAGATCATGCCACGGTCACATATGCACGTTCACACGTCTACATACACTCACACATTCACACAAAACGATTATAAGCATTCAGGTGCATGTTGAAATATTTATAAACTATAATTTCGCGCGCGGAATCTATTGTACCGACCCTTGCTTATTGCCGCTACATGAAATTCCGCGCTAAATTTTTATGATGAAATTCGTTATAACTTGGGATTGTGAACGAATCTCCGTACGCTGTTCCAAACTCAGATAGCCGAAGTATTTCTCTGTAATTTGATTCAAGGTCTTTGTCAATAGGTCCAAAATTGGGCTCTTTAGAGCCTCAAACACATTTATTAGGATAGATCCATTTCTACTCAACTCAAATCGATCTGCTTAGACATAAAATACTCACTATCAAAACCTCTAATAGAACCTAGAATTTGGATTCCGTAAACAATTTTTAACCTCAAAAACTTTGGATTTTTCGTTGGTCCACAATTTCCAAAATGGTGCTTAAGTTTTATTTTAGGAGCGAAATGCTTGAATTTTGGATATTATATGCAGAATGATGAAATCTTCCGAATAATTTTGGTTTTAGATTGATAACATCAGTATTCCGTTTGAAATTCGCGAAATACGGATTTTTCAAAATGGCCGATTGTGACTCGAAAAAATGAGATAGGTCAAAATACCAAAAATCAGATAAAAGAAGAATAAAAATAAAAATCTTTTTATCAAAACAGAATATGAAAAAACAAAAACTCTTTGACATATACTCAATTTTTCAATGTGCCAAAAAACACACTAAATGGGCCCTATCTTGGGCCCACGACTTCGAATTGACTTGAGACTCAAGCTAGAAGTTGCGTATTAGCTTTTCCAACAATTTCTGACCAAAACATTTTTTCATAAAACTCATCGTTTTGTCCCAAAAGGCAAAAAATCGAAAAATGTCCATTTTCGGGTTCAAAAAATGGCCATAGTTTTTCGAGCACAGGGTTAATTTAAATTTATCCTACACCATCGTTTTCAGCGTGTCAAAATACATAAGAATAGACCAAAATTCGACGGCGCGGAAATTCGGACAAAAATCGTCGATTTTCATCCTTAAATGCCTGCCTGGACTATTTGTGTAAATGTAATGAAATAAATTATGTATTTCTTTCTCTTTACACAAATAGATAATATTCAACGTACTTACTGTAAAAATTACGTAAAGTGTATGTTTTTGTTGTTGTTAAACGATTATGTTGAAATTGAATTATATTAAATTCACTGTGAAAGTCTTGGATCGATTCAATGTATACTTTGAGAGTTATGATTTTTAAATGTTCAACGCTTCCGAAACGGTGTCTCTATATAACACGATTTCCCTGAAAAACAACAGGGCTCGTCACGGAACATCAAAAGATTTTGTTGTCAAAATTTTAATATGATGGAACCATTCATTTTTGAGTTATCGTGTAGACCTCCAGACAAACGGATTTTTTCAATGCTGCTTTAAAAGTCAATAAAAAATACAATCAGAAGGGATTTTTGATTGGGGACTTTTCCTAACGATTTTAGAAATAGTCGTATTGAAGAACCAAGAGATTGTAACATTCATCTACAAGTGGTTCAATAATACAAATACAAGTTTCGCATACGGTTGGTTAATTACGTAACGTGTCATGTCCACTTCAGATGTGTACCTATGATAATATCTTAATATTTTGTACTGTGAGATTCGTCAATTTTGAGATTTGATTCATTGATGATTGAAAGAGGGGTGAATTCAGATTCATTCATGTTTCTCAGTGAGAAGGCAATATTTTTGTCTTTTCAATATTCAGAGATAATTTGTTACAGTCTAGCCAGCTTTTGACAATTAAAATACATTTTAGGGCAGAATCCTCAACATGGCTTAGAAATCTCTTGAAAACTAGTACGGTATCACCAGCATATGACATAGATACGCCGTCAATGTCAATTTTCAAAACAGAATTGATGTAGGTGATAAAAAGATTGGTCCGAGGACTGAGCCTTGGGGAACATCTATTTGTTCATACAGGGAATCACTATACTGATTTCCTACATTAAAAACTTGTCTTCTGTTGCTTCAATAGCTCGCAAAGACCTCCAGTACGATGCCCTTGACTCATCAAGGAGACTTTAATGGGGCACAGTGTGAAATGCCTTCGCGAGATCAAGAAAAATTACAATGCACTTCTCATTATTATCAAGATTTTTGCATCTCTTGTACTAATTTCTTTTTCAAATCCGAATTGTCTCTTATTCAATATATTGTTAATTGTTAGAAAATCATATAGTCTCTCTTTCAAACATTCAGTTTTGTGCAAATGTACTCATGGGACTAATGGGCCTATAATTTGATATATCATTTCAATCACCTGATTTGTGAATGAGAGTTAGAGGATTTTCTAAATTGAATTGATACTTTGCCATGTAAGAGAATTCTATTTATAATATGTTTGAGGGGCTGCATGATTTGATTGGTTTAGATGATATACTATCCAATCCGGAAGCAATACAATTTTTTAATGATTTGATTTGCGTTACGAGCTCATCATTATGTTCAAGTTTGAGAAATATGTATTTTTCCAATGTTTGCTTATTCAATTTATAGTCTGGAGGTGGCGCGTTAATTGTTGATGTTTTATTTTGTCCAACATTCTATGAACAACATTCTGTGGAATTGTTGACAACAAAGAATAACCCATTGATACAATCAACATTATAAGAGTTGAGATCTATAGTGTTGACGTTGGAAGAACAAGCCGAGGAAGAGCCTCAAAGAGCTGATGAACGTGAACTTCGAGCAGAGAATGAACGTTTAAAAGCTGAAATTGAACGTAAACCTGCTGAGGAACGTGAATTTTGTGCGGAAGAACAATCTGAACGTTTGTCTCAACAAATTCAAATTAACGTCATCACCTTACGGAATAACATTGCGCCAAATATTGCATTTTTATTTTACTTTGTTTAATAACATAATTTATAATATAACTTTTTCCTTCAATTTCAGTGTTACATCGAACGTCGAATAGCATGAGACCTGAATGGTACCTAATGCGTCGACAGGAGGATGGTTGGCATGATGCTGAGAGAAAATTATAAAATTGAAGAATGCGATTGATACGCAAATGTCGAACATGTCTCATGTTACATTGGTGATTAAGTGAAACAGAATTTCCGTACAGATTTGAAATAGTGTGCTAGAGGAAATCTTATACGTGCCAAATGAAACGAGTCCTGGCATTTGAATTGCTAGGTTAAACAAGCCTTAGAGAACGACACAAACCATTCTGGCTACTAACTTGACAAACAAGATTCTGAATAAAGACAAGGGAAATAATATAGTAAATGATTATTTAATTTAGATTCGAGCAAGCAAAAGTGATCTGGTGTGAACACGTGGATGAGTCGATATTTATATAATCATTGAAAAATATCATCGATCAGAGAATTTACAGATCTACCACTAGGTTTAGATACAATTAGAAATCAAATGACGTGCCCACTGTCTATAATAATCTTCCAATATAACCAATTAATAACAGATAAGATAAACGATAAGAATACGACTGACCCAGATAAAGTCACAAACCAAGATGACATCCTGTTGATTTCCGTTTCCTAGTCACCCCTCTCATCGCACTTCGTGAGACCTCTCCAGTTTTTGCGTGTTAGTAAAATAATAGATTTTCGCTATTAAAAACACATATGTCAGTCATAGTCTCTTTCTAAATTTAATGCTCTATAATTCCGAACAGGAACCATTATCAAGATTATTTCATCAATTATACATAGTAACGTATATAACGTTAAAAAATTGTCTACATTCCATCTTGATTTGATATTCTTTTGATTAATTAACTAAGTTCGCCACTGCTTTATATTGTGGTTATCAGCAATCTCTAACTTACTAATTTGATTATATGAAGTTCCTGATATTCTTTTTTCTTCTCTTCTCTTTTATTTCCTTCTCTTCTCTCTTTTCTCATTTCTGTATTGGTAAGAATTAGTTCCCTGTTCACAATGATGTGTTCAAGGTTCATGCGATTTTCTTATGAAAATAACATAGGTGATATAATGATCACCATACTTTGAACCATTTATCACACCATTCAGACAAAATTCACACATTTTTAGGATTGTTTTCTACAAGTGAGTTTACTTGATAGCAGAGCTTATCAAAACACGTTTTACACGTGATCTTTTCAGGTTGAATTTAATAGACAACAGAAAGTGGTAATTAGAAATATCTGAATTTGGTTGAGTTTGAATCAGATTATTATCAAGTTTTGGAAGATTAGAATCAAGTTTATCATTAACACAATTGTTTCTTTCAATTTAGATACTTTCTAATAATAAACGTTCATCGTTATTTTTTTCAACATTCAACATGTTTGTATTGTTATAGTCAAATGAATGGTTTATGTCTTTCATATGTTTACAAGGCTCAGTGAACAATTTTTTTTATGATTATACCCACTCAATCTTTTATCACGGTATTAGTAAAATTGGCCTATATATAATTTTCCTTAATCTTTATAAGGGATAGAATATACAGAATGGGTTATCTTTTTGAAAGGTATGTTGCTTTTTGATTTTGTAAAAATACTTTTCTGGTTTGAATAACTTTCATGACATACATGTATATCCTAAGGTTTTATTATATTGCTTAATTTTTCAGAAAGACCATTAATATATGGTAGTGATACATAATATTATTCTTTGATCTCTCATTACTGGTATTGGTTTCACTAGAGGAGTTATAAAATTCATGGATTCTGTTTTTGGTTATAGAATTTACTAAATTAATGGGATAACCATTATCTATTGAAGTTTCTTCTGTTTTTTCAATAGATATAGTTCTTAGTCAAAAAGAGAAGTCTTATTTTATCGCAGCAGTCGCGCCAGAATATTCTAATCAGTTAACCGAAGCTACTCTTCCCCCAGGTGGGTAAGCTGTTTCAGGTTTCGAAATCGTATGCTCTAAGTAGTCTCATTAAACCCAGAATGACTACCTCCTGCATCCGATCCATCAATATCTGCACCGAATTCTTACAGGCCGGAATGATCTTCAAGTTTGAACGCAGCGAAGACCGAATTCCGCCCAAAACACCGATGATGAGAACCACTAGTACGACCTTGTGACCTACGTATAGTGTGCGGAGCTCATATATGATATCTTGATACTTTGTCCATCTTTTCAAGACTATGTTCTTCTCTGCCGAAGCTGAGAATGACATGAATAGTCATTCTTTGCTTATCGATGAGGACAACGTCAGGTCGATTTGCTTGTATGAACCTGACGGTCGGAAACGGGTTATTCCAGTAGATCTGGCATTTTTCGTTTCCGACAACGGACTCAATATCTTCTGGTATGTGAGGTAGCACCAGCTCTTGGTCTATGTCAAACGAGTGCCTTAGATGGTAATACAGCACTTGTGTGGCCGCATTAAGGCGATAAGTGTACGCCGAGGACTCTTCGACCGGACTTCCCGACAGCAGGGCGGAGAGCGTCCCTTACGTCTTTCGACAGGCCCTGCAGCTGCATTCAGGAACCTTGTTACTGCGATAGACAAGGGTGTTGATTACACCATCTTGGCAACCTGCGGTAAATCCCTTGGTCTCTGATGTAAGCCCGGCTGATTTTAAGTAACCCACAAGTTAGGCTCCTGTGATCTCGGTAAAACAACAATATTGTAAATGATGTCCTTTGTAGATATGTAGGCTGGTTTCAACCTATTTGAATTGAACATTGTTGGTTTGTTACGAATCAAAATTTTGGAACCTTTATAAATCCTCCAAAAACCTTACGTGGTCCTTCAAAGAGACAATTGAAATTTGGTATGACTCGTTCAATTTGATTATACATATGTTCACGTGAATTGAGATCCTTACTTGTGAAAATTTCTATGTCAGAGATTGTTGGCCATCGCGTGAATCTGTCAGCCAGTGTTAGAATAAGTGTATAACTATCAGAAAACGGAAAAAGTGCTAACATGTCTACATATTTTATATGAACTTGTGAAAAATGTTTTGTTCAATTGAAAGTTCTTGATTGAGGGTTTGTGTGACGTGTGACTTCAGAAGCTTCACAGCCAGGACAATTTACAATCTTTAAATCAATATCTTCGCCAAAAATACATTCGTGAATACAATTTTCAAGATGCTTCCATACGTAAATGTGAGATATTATGCAGAATTGTTGAAAATAATAATGCTGATGGAATGAAGATTCTATTTTTTGATTGTGCACACAGCTTGACATCTGTGAATTGTATGATTACTGATTTTAATCTGATTTCCGATTATTAATCTTGAGATATGTTGTTTGGATTTGGATCGTTTTCCTGTTCTCTTTAGATGATTAGTAAATGTATTGTCCTGCCTGTTATATCTGACACCCCATAAACTATGGATAACCTATCTCCCACAACATTAATTCCTTCTATCAGATATGACATATTTTTGAATCAAAGTGATCTGTATTATCTACATTGGCGAGGACATCAATTTGTTCTGCTTTTTAATAGTCATTTTAATAATTTTATCATTCTAGAAATTCTCTAGAAACTTTGAAAGAGTTCACACTGTGAATACACTATAACAATATGAATAAGAAATATTTATCTTTATCCACCCAAAATACTTTTGAAGTTTTGAGGACCTTTCGGGTACCAAGTAAACTAGAAGCAATGAGGGTGAATATTTCTTATTTATAGTTCTATCTCCTAGAAAGTGGTTGAAATGATAAGTAATAGCCGGAAATATTACAAAATAATTTTCTGTCGAATGTTGAATACTTTCGTTCTGATTTATTTAACTCCCCAGAAGAAAATGCCAGAGGTTTCCATATTTGTTGCTTTTAATGTTGTATAGCTCTAAGACAGCTCATATTCTGGTGTTTGACGCGTCAACTGTTATGTTAATCTTAGCGTTTGAGTTTCGATACATTGAGAGAGTTTCTTCAGATGATATATCTTTGATGATTATTTTTACTAAGTTTTGGACAATGTTGTATTTGCTTTTATTTTTCCTTTTGTATTCCGATTTTTAAACTATGAAATGAATTTAATAATTTGGCTAATTTGGAGACAAATTTGTTTTCAAAAATTATCATACCTATACATTGTTACAGTTCTTTCAGGATTCGAAACATTTACTATTGCTTGTACCCTTTCTTCAGATGGTGTTATGCCTCCTCTACATATGTTGTGACGTCAATTGACTAACACCAAACTCATATCTCGATTGTTTGAGAGTGAATCATCCGTAATCTTCTCATCTTTGAAATAGTATCTGAACAAGCATTCTAGAAAATTGAAAAAATCCAAATTAATGGTGTTATCATAGCAGTTCAGTCTATGTCCTCTTCCTCTACTGATATTTGATGATAGGCTTCAACTAAATGGATTGTAGATGTTATATTGATTTGAAGATAAATTGAAATTATTTGTATTTGCGGTAACGGATATCTTTCAGCTGATGTAATTTATGTTTAATTGTCTATAATCTCCGTATGGCCTCCTATCATCTGATTCTCTTTCAGCAAACATAGGAAGGGGTGGTGAAGTCATAGACTTTGAAGGTCTACAAATGCCTAAATTAACCATATTTTCAAATTCCTGTTATCCAATTTGCGCGACTTTGCAAACGATAATACGCAATTTGCATATATGTGAGGGAAAACTGAATGGTTTAGTGGAAATCTGGACTTTTAATCAAATTCGGAAAATTTGGAAGCAATCTCTTATACTGATATTGAGTGCCAACCAAAGTTCTTATTGCGTTCAACACTGTATTAACGTTTTATCATTTGGTGCTACAAAAAATGGACTCAATTGAATATTCAATCCCTTTTGCCATCCACTTGCTTCTCTTCACCCCAAATGATATAATAAAATACAATGAAGATCGGTTACTTCAAGTAGAAACAGTAATTATTTATGTACCTTTTTTTCTATTTTGAATAACCACATGTATTCCCGTTCTTTCTGCAAAATTTTGGTGAACACTAGACTAGTACAACAGTTTGTGTGGGTAATAAATTCAAGATTCTACTGTATTAAGGGAATATGAAACATGTCAGTACAAATCAACAAAGATGAAAGTGAAGGTTTTTAGGGAAAGTTTCGAGCCTACATGAACCATTCATGAATAAAGGGCCTGATGTTGGTTGATGTTCATTCACATCAAATGAACGTTTGCTCATTACAAACTCAACAAATCTATGTAGGTACGTTATTCGTGATATTATTGCGATTCACGTATTTGAACTCCAAGTTCTGCTTGCTACCGGCGGCCGGTATTTTTTAAAGTGGAGTTAGTAACAGATAATCAGTTTATTCGGAGCAGGTCCTTCAACCACGCAAGGAATACGTGCTCCAAGGACAGTTCTAACTAACGTTCTGAATATCAACAATGAATGATTATTTACATAACAAGAATTTTATATTTCTTCAATAAATTTACTATCATTAGTTATATGCTATCCTAATCCACATCAAAACGTGAATATCTGATATCGAGATAGATCATGACTTTAGTTCTAGTGGATCAAGATTGAACTCAATTTTGGTATGAAATTCTTGGGTGAAAATCAATAGAAAAAATGTTTATTAACAAAAAAAAATAATTCCACTATAGAAAATTCTAGTTTGTTATATTATTAATGAAATGCTCTTGCATGGTAGGCCAGAAGGCTTAGATTCATTATATCAACCCTTTTAGTATATTTTTAATAGAATAAAAGCTAGTCTTTTGAATCAATTCAGTAATGACATTTTTTCTTTGAATTTAATGCAGAGACATTGATCAATTACCTATTTTATCATGCACAGATGGGAGTAACATGGAAGGAAAATCAACAAGCATTAGAATTCTCAAGCTAATCCAGTTGGTGAAAATACATTGAACACTCAATGAAAGAAATGTAGTATAACTGAAGCTATTAAAAATTAATGTGAACCTCTTCTTAATTTAATATATTTTACGAAGTTTTTTTGAGAGACTAGGCACAGGGTCTGGGACAAACAGCTTGGTCTACCTCAAGCTTGATCGTTTCCGACATAAGTCAGACTTGTTTGTTCAACTGGCCTCGAAGAGCAATTGGTTCTGGGGTTCTGGCCCAACCATTGACTATGACCCAACGGGGCTACCAGACAACCCCCGTCTGGCCAGTGCGTCGGCCATTTCATTACCTTCAATACCACTGTTTCTTGGGACCCAGATGACTTGAACTTTGTTTTGCACAGTTCTTCAAGTATATCTCTGCATTCTTTTAACAGCCTTGATCCGACTCTAGGTGACTTAAGATCTCCCAGCGCCAACAAGGTGTCTGTGCAGTTATATAGTTTATTTTCAGGTTTGCCAAGGCTCATGTCAAGATTGCATAGACATTTATCTGAAAGATTGTGCAGTATACTCCTAGATGATTTAGTCATTTTTTGCATTTTCAGGTACAATCCTTCTCCCGAAGCTGGACCTAACTTGTACCCTCTACATATTGCGTCGTTACCACTACTATGAATAAGATGTTGGATATTTTGGAAAGCCATAACACAATTTGTGGGATACCACAATGCTTTTCTATTAATTTATTTATACAATATATATTTGATGAGTATGAAAACAGATATAGGTATGATTAAATAAATAAATATAGATATATGTGACATTTTCTCGGTGCTCCGATTCCTTATATAACTAAAAATAAAATAAAACTCTCTTTTTTGACGTTTCGACAATATTTTATTATCTTTATCAAAAATTGTTCTATCAATTTTCTTGTATTTATATTCTTGAAACATTTGGGGATGTATGTTACGTTTTCTTAGTATTTTGGTTCTTCAATACTACTAAAAATTAAATAAGATTCTTACTTTATGACGTTTCGATATTCCATTTATATCTTTATCAAAATATGTTTTGTTCATTAGTGTCTCCATGTGATTTGGAAAAGAATAGATGACTTTGATTATTATTATCTGACATTGTTCCATTTACGACAGGGACAGTTTTGAAATGAAAATTTCATAGAGCTATCTGCTTGATTAGTTATTAGTACTAGAAATGAAATGTAAATCGTAGAATAAGTAATTCATAAAATAATCATAGCTGTATTCAGATATTATGTCAGGTATTCAATTATCTAGATTCAATCCATTCCAAGTAAATCAATTTGATAATTAGCCATATATCACTCGTTCACACACGACGGATTCAATGTTTTGTGCAGCTTTAATTGTATTTAAGAACACGGCTGCAGATGCATTTCATTAATCAAAGTCATCTACTCTTTTCTAAATCACATAGAAACACTAATTAACATAACAATCTTTGTTGAAGATATAAATAAAATATCGAAACGTCTGAAAGCAGATCCTAGGGAACAAGAAAACTGGCTCAGTAACATGGTGAGAACCTGGCACCGATCCTGTATGAAATTCTGAGAGCCAGCCTGGCACTGAGCTACATACCGGAAGAGTGAAGGGCGGTAAAGGTGATATTTATACCAAAGCCTGGGCGAGACTCTTACGCCCAGCCAAAATCTTTCCGTCCGATCAGTCTAACTTCGTTTCTCCTGAAAACCCTAGAGAAACTGATCGACAGGCATGTTAGAGATGGAACTCTTATGAGAAATCCCCTACATCGCTATCAGTATGCTTACCAGACCGGGAAATGCTGTGAAGTGGCAGTATACGAGTTAATACAGAGAGCAGAAAAATCGCTGGAATGCAAAGAAATTGCACTAGCGAGCTTTCTGGACATAGAGGGAGCTTTTGACAACACCTCATTCGAATCAATTGCCCGAACAATGCGAGAGCGAGGGGTGGAAGATCTGCTCTGCAGATGGATCCACAACATGCTCCGATGCAGGACAGTCATAGGAACTCTCAATGAGGTCGAAAAGAAGGTGCGGGTCGCTGGAGGATGTTCGGAGGGAGGTGTACTGTCATCTCTGCTGTGGAGTCTGGTTATCTTGAATAGTAGACTTCCGCGGACAGCGAATCTTGAAAAATCTTGTCTTCCGGATGGATTCCGCGTCATAATAGCTCGACGTGTTGCCGACGTTTCGCCAACCATTACAGGTGGCATCTTCAGGGCAGGCTTGAGGCTTGAACTGGCATCTTCAGTTCAAGCCTGAAGCCTGACCTGAAGATGCCACCTGTGATGGTTGGCGAAACGTCGGCATCACGTCGAGCTATTGTGACGCGGAATCCTTCCGGAAGACAGCATTTTTCAAGTGGAGTCTGGTGGTGGACGAAATTCTGATACTCATTGAGAGCAAAGGATTCTGCGTATTCGGATATGCGGATGAAATTGTCATTATAGTACAAGGGAAGTTTGGGAGCACAATAGCATCTCTGATGCAGCACGCACTAAACACCGTGGGAAAATGGTGCAAGAAGGAAGGACTCAAAGTGAATCCTTCGAAAATAATCATTGTACCCTTCACAACGAGAAGGGACATTGGAAACATACAAGACTTGGTTTTGTATGGAAAAAATATACAGATGACGGACACGGTCAAGACAAAAACTAAAGCATCCCAGCATTCACTGAACAGAGTTCAGAGGCTGGCATGCTTAGGAGTAACAGGTGCAATGTCGACCCCAACGGCTGCTATGGAGAAGCTGTTGAGGTTGGAACCACTGCACCTCGCCGTTCAGGCAGAGGCTATAAGAGGAGCGTATCGCTTCGATATTATCGGCCAAGGAAAGGCTGACCAAAAAGGCCGAAGCATCCTCGGATTGCTTGGATCACCTGGGCCATTGGGGATGAGATCCGACAGGATCAAGGTTCACAGCACTTCCGTGCCTTTCATGATTAAAACCGTGAATGGGCGGGAGAACGCTGGGGGCAGTCCTCATATGATACCAGGGGATTCTATATGGCTTACCGAGGGCACCAAGACGGATAAAAGTACGGGTGCTGGAATAGTCGAGAAAACGGACCAAGGGGAAAGAACTTCTTTGAACCTAGGGATTTTTGCGACAGAATTCCAAGCAGAAATAGTTGAAATTACAACATGTGCTCAAATTATGAGGGAGAGAGCCTATGAGAATAGACAAATCACAATCATAGTGAGCAACCTGACAGTGCTCAAGGCACTGGAGTCATACACAATCACCTCACAATGTGTACTTGATTGCGTTAAAGAACTAACGGCACTAGTAATGAACTCCAATAGAGTAAAACTCGTTTGGGAGTCTGAAGAAACCAAACGAGAAGGGACAGAAACTGCGGTCGCACTCGCTGAAGCGGGGGCGGAAAAACCACTGATTGAACCAGAGCCGACCTGTAGCATTTCTCATGCCACAGCGAAATCTGTGATCCAAAAATGGCTCGAGATAGAGCACCGGGCCTAATGGAGGGAACTGCCCCGTACGTCGCACTCCAAGCGACTGATGAGAGATCTCCAGCAGCAACGAGCAAAAAATCTGCTGACGTTCAGCAGACAAGAAATACGGAATCTTGTTGCATTCCTGACCGGACACGACCCATGTAACAAACACCTCTACACGATGGGACTGGTAGATCAGCCCACTTGTAAGGGTTGCGGCGTGGAAGATGAGACACCTATACATGAGCTGTGTCAGTGCACGGCATACACGGTAGGTCGTCGAACATACCTCGGAGACGATAAAACTACACCCGAAGAAATCAGAAGTATTCCTTATATCAGGCTACTGAAATTCATAGAATACACCGGACTGATGAGGGGGTAGAAACAAGTGAGGGAACAATAGGACTATAATGACCGTAGTGCTGTGGGGCTCCCCTAGGATGGAGAACAAACCTCACGGAGGAGGGGTTTCAGTCGTTAGAGATCCGGCACACCCGGGGACATGAGCACCCGGGGCGTCTATGTAAGATTTTCCCTCAACTACGCAAAAAAAAAAAAACGTGGTGAGAAAAATGTGCGATATGAAAAATAATTGCTGATCCTTCCAATTTGTGTATACCCAGTAAGACTTTTAGAAATCCGGCACCTCCAAAAGAAGCATATGAAAGCAAAAAGTGAAAGTTGCGCAAAACTGCAAGTGAGTCTCCGCAGACTGAGCGGAGGAGCTGAAAACAGAAAGAAGCTCATCTCGATGCCAACCAGATACTAGCATTGTCACTTTTGAACAAAAATATTGTGTACCCTACACAATGAATTTGACTGTGATGCACTTAAGAGTAAACTATCTGACAAAGGAAGGCCAATTCGGCAGAGGTAGCAGGCAACGACATAGAAATAGTCAATGAAGACACAAATTTAGAGATATGTTACAATAATTACTTATCAAAATGTAGTGATACCATCGACATAATACATATGGACTGTGCGTGGCAATGATAAGCGCGGGTAGTGTCGGCGTGAAAGAGGGGAAAACGGAGAGGACTAATACTGTATTTATCTATCGGTTCGGGACGTAAACATACTAGCTACAGTCATGTTGCATTTCCATGGCAACGCAGCGGCCAATAGAAACGCGATAGATAAAGTAGATAAAGACAGTATTAGTCCTCTTCGTTTTCCCCTCTC
This sequence comes from Endomychus coccineus, assembly GCA_958510875.1. Classification (NCBI taxonomy): domain Eukaryota; kingdom Metazoa; phylum Arthropoda; class Insecta; order Coleoptera; family Endomychidae; genus Endomychus; species Endomychus coccineus. The sequence continues at coordinate 91,235,674 of OY294069.1, read as the reverse complement.
TCACGCCGGCACTACCCGCGCTTATCATTGACACGCGCAGTCCATATGTATATGTCGATGAGTGATACTTATACTGTACTAGTTCTAGGTTATTAATGAATATGAAAGCGATGAAAGTGCAACCCTGGATTGGCGATATTTTGAAGCTTCCGATTTATATCAACAAGTAAATATTAAATTGAAAACGAAGCTCCCGACAGGGTATTCAAATTGGTTGCCCAGCTGCTACTACACTCTCATCTTCAAAAATTTCTGAAGAGTTTGAAATTGGCCAAAATTAGAACGGAATATACTTCATTGTATCTGGAAACGCTGAAAGAGCAAACAAAACAACAAAGAATTTAGAGTGAGCTGCTGCAGAGAAGGGTTCAATCAGATATTGAAATAAAACCAACAAACTTAGAAAAATTAGAACAAACATAGTATCAAGTGTTTAGTTCTATCTTCCACATTCTCAAATACATATTATAGATTATGGAAGTAATTTTGTACAAAATTATTTTTCACTCCTACACCTTGAGCAGCAACAGCTGCTAACGGTATGTGAGGTACCATTTATAATACAATGTTCTAATACGTGCAGGTCACATTCTCATACCTCTGAAGGTTCAACTTCTTCTATATTTCTTGCAATATTATGTAGCACTGCTGTAGCAGTACAACTACACTGAAAGCAGTTTCAATTATTGAACAACATCCATGAGCTGAACCTGGAAATCTTATTTTCCGTACCCCAAACAATCTATCAACGACAATACACATACGAATGTGCGATTCAATGTAGAGTTACTCAGAACGTGTCACTGGATTCAATAGAAGTGTAAGTGAATTGGTTCCGATTTTGTAGCCGCTATCACCTATGAAAAATATTAATGCATATTCCATGTTTTTATTTCTTTTGTCAGTTTCTTCACCTAAAAGAACCGATTGTTGGTAACTCCAATCACCAACTTGATCGAGAATCATCCTAATTGTGAATTTCAAATAATTTTATTCTCAAATAAAACATTTCTCTGTCAGCTCTATTGAAAAAATTTAGGATGCTATCTCTGAATAAATTGTTAGAGTAATTGCCAAACTTGTTATTATTCTACACTTTTCATTCAGAAAAATTAAATAAGGCTTTGACATAACCAATGGGCTATTGGTCGATATACTGGGTTAGACACTCCAGGGATGTCGGTTTCAATTCCACCTACGGTATTTAGGTTTATCCATGTTAGCAATTCTATGTTAAATAATCAACTTCATAATTTATGAGATTTAATATTCAACATAGTACCATATGTAAGACACACTCTCAATGACGCATTTTTATGTCGGTTACATAAAATTCAAGAAGAATTGCTAATATCCAACCTTTCCAACGCTTATACCTTCTTCCAATATTTCACCGCTGACTCACACGATCTTCTACGAACATCATACATTTTCAGCATTCCAACAAAGAATGAGAATAGGAAAATCCTCAAAATTAAACAACCTAATGTTGCCTTCTGAGGAAAACAGCCTAAAATTTCCAATTCGCTTGTCGAACATTGAATCTGGCATGCTAAACAAACAAAGATAACGCCATTTTATCACTCGTTGAAATTCTATACGTCAATTCGAAATTAGTCATAGATCATGATTCCTCCAAAATATCATCAAACCAAGAACAGTCAATAATCATGATACAGACACAACAAGAAGCTCTCGGAAGCACACCAGACAACGCTTATTAAATTTAAATTTTCACATTCTCCATCTCAATCAAAGTATGGGACGAATTGTTATGCATTGATCAGCACATTTAACAGGGAACTAACATGCTTCAAATAGGATTTCTTCATTTCGAACTTTTCAACTGAGAATATTACAGCTGAAACCGAAAGATCCTCATGTGACCATGTTGATATCAATTCCGAACTAAATCATGAAATAAATGAATACACGCTACCGTATTCCTCAATACCTACGTTTGAATAATACTGGAGAATTTTGGAGGAATTATGGGAAATGTCGCAACGTCGAAAATGTTCATATTCAATACATAAATAGAGAAAGAACTGCAACTAAAATAATGCATATCCAGATATGTTACATTGTGTGGAGAAATTCTAAGCAAATACTACTCAATAATAAACATAAAAATCTACTTATTATTAACCTCTTCATTTATTTTCATAATCAACGGAATTTAATCCTACCCAAAATCGCTAATGACTGGGCTAACCCTTAGAGAAATTATTACCGTGCGATTCTAGTTCGATTCTTCATGTTTTCTGTGCCTGAACAGGCAGAGAACATAACGAATCGAACTAGTATGGAACGCCTTTTCAGCATTTATTGAAAAATTAAGCAATGTATAGTTTGAATAAGGTATAATTGAAATAAAACCGTTGATAATAAGAATTAGATCATTTTTGTTGAGCATAATTCAATTTTCATTAAGCCATATTTAATTTTTATTATACTTTCACTTAAAATAGATTTCATACTACATTGGCGTCTCAAAAATGTCTAAAACTGTTGTTTCTTCATTGAAATACCTTCAATTATCGAAACATCAATTTTTATTATATGTTCGCGTATAAATATTTAGGCTGGTGACTAAAATTTAAATTGAATGTCTGATAATAAGAATAAATTCAATTCAAATATAACATAATTTACTGAAGTTTACTTATGAATGTTGCTTTCTGTTCTAGAAGCATTGCTGTCAAAGTAAAATATACAGTAGTTTCAAAGAATAGAATAAAATGTAAATGGAATGTTTGTTGATTTAAATGATACTTTTAAATCAAAAAACCAAACATTTGGTTTTCGTGAATGAATTTGAATAAGCATCAATCTTAATATGTAGAGGAAGTGTATAAAATTAAAAATAAAAGTATATTTGTTAATACTATCAGTCACACATTCGAAAACATGGCTCACATTAAATTTCATTCTTCTATTTTTTCCATTCCTTTCGATTTTAATACATTGTCCATGATTATTGAATTTTGAATGAGATTTCAATTTTTATTCGAAATTTTTGTAGAGTCGCTATATGATTTTCTTTTAATTTGTAATTTAGAACAGATTTCTCATATATCCTTTATTTTTTACATTCTATGAGATTGCAGTTCAAAAAGTTCAGTTTGTTCGAAAGGAAGTTTAATTTAATGATGCTCTGAAACATTTAGTCAATTTCTGGTTATGTAAAGTACATTTGAATTATTCCATGCATTTCCGAATATCTTAATATTTGCTTGAATTTCAAATCAAAGCACACGTTTCCATTATATTTGTAGTTGCAATGTTATATTTTAATCTTATATCGATTTGAACCATGTTCGAATTCTTATTCCTCATACTATTACGTTACATTACAGTTCAACATTCATTCAATTCAATTGTAATTTCCTTTGAAGCTTAGTTTTATGTTGTTTGATTCAATTATGTAAGGATCCGATAATGCAAAACTAAGGGCGCCTTAGTCTGTTCCAGACAGTGTTGCCGTGACATACAAATTAATGGTCTTAGATAATTCATCAAGTAATCAGATTTTCCAAATCTGAAATGTCACAAAACTATTCTATGAGTAGTATCAGAGATAATATAATATGAGTACAGATTAGGATTGAACCTACTCTGTGTGATATAAGTAAGGAAAGTGAGACTTACTTCTGGCAACATTGTTTCACAGATACTCGATGGTTTAACTTGTGGCGCCACCATTTCTCATTATCGAAAGCCTCATTCTCATTATCAAAATACAATTGAAATGAAAGTATAATGGAAATTGAATATAATGAAAATGAAATACAATTCAAACAAACTACTATCAAAATTGAAACCAAGGAAAAATGGAAACCAAGGAAAATAATCATTAATATTCATTTGAATTTGAATGCAAATCAAAACTTCGATATAACCACAATTGAAAATAGTATTGAAATGAAATGAGAAAAATGGGAGAAATAGGCAAATAAAACATGAATTAATGAAGTTCCACAAACAAAAATGCAAATTGAACTTGTAACATTTTTAGTAGATACAAATATTTAATATACAAATATATACGGAAACTTGTTTTTAAAAATGTTTTACTTGGAAACAATCTGCTTCAAATTTTACTTTCTATCCAGATAACATTTCAAAACTATTTTACATTCATATAATTTCTGATATATTTTTAGATTCTAAATTTATTTCATTCGACTTTCCTTTATATTTTGATGTTTCAGTTTTAATACTTCATAGAATTCATTTTTGAATCATTTGTTATTGAAGGTGTTTATTTTTATTGTACTTTTGATTTCATGAAATTTATTATTATTGTAGTTCCTTGTCGCAGACAGGAATTGAATGAACTTTGAAATGTGAAATTGTAAGAATTTGAATTTGTTTTCAAAAGAGGTGCAAATTCTTGTTATCGAATGTTTCATTCAAATTGAACTAAATTATTTGTATATACATTGCTTTAATCTTCACTATGTTAAAACGGCGTTCCATAAACTGGAACTAATTGAGTCAAGATAACACTTTCCCTTTACTCAAACTCAAAGAAGTACAAGTAAGAATGGATCAAGTAAGGAATTAGGGGTTCGCCGGGTAGAGCGCAAAGGCGTCTGTTATTAGTAAGGTCACTGTACGACGAGAGTGCAGGCTTTAGGGGTTTATTATACGTATACCTGGGCTGCGATCAGATTTTTCGATCGTGTTTTTATATGATTGGTTGTTGCGTCATAAGCCTGATCAAAATACAAAGGTCTCCGCAACCCCGCTATGCTTCTTACTTCCCAATCGTTGCCGGTACCTCAATGACGTCATATAAATTGTGCGTATGATCGAAAAATATTCTCGCAGTGCGAGATGACTACATTTCAGATACAAAAATATAAATTTCTTTGTCCATTTAAATTCTCTCGTAATTTTTTCACGTTTTCTTCTCTTTGAAATATTCCTTTTTCATTATTTTCTTCTATTTGTCGTATTTTGTTATATAATATTATGTTAATTTACAGTGATGATTAGGTCAAAAATTTCATAATTTAGGTAGTTCCACTCCGAAATTTGTAGTTAGTATCCGATGGAAATATTAACGGATTGCCGGATTGGGTATCCTTTATTTTGGAAGGAAATTTGATGTCTCCTAGTGAAAAATTGTTAAATTTATTCATGGAAATTTTGTTTGCAAAGAAGAAAATATTGTTGAAATTGTTTGTAAGAGCGTAAAAACAAAGTTAAGTTAGGTTAGGTTAGTTAGGTTCAAGATTTTACTAATCTATGTTTTTTAATTACTAATCTATTTTTTAATATAAATGGTGTATTTTAAAAATATTTTATTTATTTTTTAATCCTGCCATCTATTTTTTTTAATGCTAGTCCTAAGCCTGGAAGAAGGAGAAGGAAAAATAGTTTTTGATTCTCCTGGCGAGCGTTTTGATCATGCGATGTACACATATACTATCCTCACATGTACAGAAACCGTCTACCTGTTATCCCGACCGTACCCGCGCTCCCGTCTGATACATGCTTTGCGCTCTACTCGTATAAAAGTACGCCCAGGAATTAATACATTCTATTGAAGCTGTAAAATTGCTTTATAATAGTATAAACAAACCCTTATACCATTTTTGTGTTTATGAATAAAATATTGAATATTTTTATGGTATTTTCTGGAGATATAATTTTCAAACATCATGTACTTTCAACAAAAAAATGATTTAAATGCTATACAATACTGTTATATAATCATACTTCCTCTTGTGCATAGGAATACCTATATTTCACATGATGCAATACTATCCATGTTTCATCAGATGTCACATTAAGAAGAAGAATTTCCGTCTATAACCAAACTTCTCGATCATGATTCAAAATATTATTTAATTCATAATGTGGATAATTGTGTGAAAATTATTATGTACTAGTCAAATTCTATCTATCAAGCAGTATCTTGTAATATGTTGTATGGAGTTTATCAGGGAGAAAATAATTATTTAAGTTTCAGGAAATTATGAACTTATAATACTTTCCATACGACGTGAACTTCAATGACGGAATTGTTATTCAAACATCATAAAAACGCACACGTAAAGACATTGAAACTATAGTTATCTACGTGGGTTGCCAAGGTCAGACCCACCTTGATGGTGGAGCCCGTTATGCAATGAACTGCTAGTCTGTGAACTATGGCGCCGCTTTTACATTTTTTTGTTGAGCTCTATCATACGCCTATCGGATTAATATATATTTTCCTATAATATTGTATTCATTGTATTACTGACTTGCAACATTATTGAATACGAATGAAATTATATATAATAATTATTTTCGAAACTGTTTCTATTAAGACGCAATTCAGTATTTAATACGTTAATCAATAATGAAAGTCTAAGTCTCATATAATCATATTGAGAAGATGAAACTCATGTTATATCTCTACTACAGTTATCTACTCTACTCTACTTAACCCTAAGACCCTAAGTAATATGAAGAGATGGATCCTTGAAACCATTTTCACTATTTTATTCTTCTCTGTTGCTGGTGTCCTTAATAATTGATGTCAAGAACCTATGTTGATCTTATTTTTTTTTTCGAGTATTTTTTTATTTTCTATTATTAAATTTGTCGATTGTTATAAACCGTATGAGTATTCGAATTAATTTATAACGAGTTGTTCATCATGCATGTTATTGGTTGAACTATCACGTATTAATGGTCAATTAATATATCATAAATCATGTTAGATATAATAATTGGTTCTCTTTATCTCCTGATTTTGTCGTGCAAATATGTTTAGCTTGTATAAATAAAAGTCAATTTTGGATGCTAACACTAACTATATTACATTATGATACAACAGATAGTACAATGGAGTATGTATTTGATGTGTTATCCCAAACGAGGGTTGGTTTACACTGGTTTTCAGAATGAGCCATACTTCTTTACATTTCTGAATACAGTATAATGAAATAAATACGTGAGAATCTACCACCAGTTTGAGATAATGTTTATTTCGGAGACAATCATAAAGTGTCAAGTGTATACCGTCGCGTCGGTAAGAAACAAGAAACTATAACGCTCGCTCTTCTCTATTACGTTGCAAGCGACAATAAAGTAATAAAATAAAGAAAATAGATATTTACAATATCGTTATATCGATACCTGACTGGCTCAAATGAGAAGAAACTTAATTATTATAAGCAAAACATTCTCCCAGAATAAGTACGCAGAAAAAAAGATTTGATTGGAATCACTTTATTCATATATGATACCTACCAAGGTATCCTGGCAATGTGTTTACTGGGAACATTGAGTTGATGATAGATATTTGTATGTTTTCATTATCAATATATATACGAACCAATATACCAAGAAAACATACAAATATTACAAATGGTTCCAGAATATCAACAAAAGAATATATATATATATATATATATATATATATATATATATATATATATATATATATATATATATATATATATATATATATATATATATATATATATATATATATATATATATATATATATATATATATATATTCTAAATTTTGGATGATTAATTGGGTTTTAGGTTCAGCATTTAATGAAAAATTACTTTGTTTACGTTTCGGTTGTAGATCTTCACCTTTTTCAAAACATTTAATACAAAACTAAAATCAGAAAAGTTACAATTAGTGAAACGTTAAATACTTAAAATAGAGGTTCGTTTACATTGTAAACTGGATTTTCCAGACTCTACGGTCGAATCACTTGAAGATGGCAAATGCGACTTTGCCGAAACGTCGTGAAATTGGTCCTTTTGAGGACCGAAACCACACAACGCGGATCAATACCCGAGAATCCAGTTCTACATATATATATATATATATATATATATATATATATATATATATATATATGTATATATAAATATATATATATATGTTTGTATGCTTTCTTGGTATATTGGTTCTTATATATACTGAAAATAAAATGAAATAAAAATTCTTTTTGACGTTTCGACAATGTTTATTGTCTTTTTCAAAATGTGAATTGGTGTTTCCATGTAATTTAGAAAAGAATAGATGATTTCGATTAATGAAATGCGTCTGCAGCCGACTTGTGTTTTAAGAGCCAATTAAAACTGCAGAAAACATTGGATCGGTTGTGTGTGAAAGAGTAATGTATGGCTAATTACAATTTGAAATGGATTGAATTTGATTAAATACAAGACATTCTAAAATTGTACAATTATAAATATCTATGATTATTGTAAGAATTAGTTATTCTATGATAAACACTTTATCCACATCTATTATAATCAACTATTGAAGTTTAAGATAATTCTATGGAATTTAACCTCGAAATTGTTACTCACAGTGTCATAGTTAAACAATACGTTATCTTTTTTAGGTTGAATTTTGAATAGACATTTACAAATGTCAGATATTGAGAGGTTTCAATACTTTCAATTGAAATGTTTCCTTGAATTGAAGATAAGCATTATCTAAGTACTCACTATTGAGAATGATGTGATTATCATTGATTTTTGAAAATTTTGGTATTATTCTTAAACTTTATAGTCGTAATAAGTATATTTTCCTATTTGATTATAATAGATGTGGATAAAGTGTTTATCATAGAATAACTAATTCTTACAATAATCATAGATATTTATAATTGTACAATTTTAGAATGTCTTGTATTTAATCAAATTCAATCCATTTCAAATTGTAATTAGCCATACATTACTCTTTCACACACAACCGATCCAATGTTTTCTGCAGTTTTAATTGGCTCTTAAAACACAAGTCGGCTGCAGACGCATTTCATCAATCGAAATCATCTATTCTTTTCTAAATTACATGGAAACACCAATTCACATTTTGAAAAAGACAATAAACATTGTCGAAACGTCAAAAAGAATTTTTATTTCATTTTATTTTCAGTATATATAAGAACCAATATACCAAGAAAGCATACAAATATTAAAATGGTTCAAGAATATCAATAAAAGAATATATATATATGTATATATAAATATACATATATTTATATATATCACATTCTTGATAAATTCCAATATTTTTGTAATGGACTTGACCTAATTCGAGGGAGCTCAAATCTCATACCTTATATCCAATAATAAGTACGAACTATACTGAACAAAAAAATTTGGTTAAACTATAAGCAAAGCGTACTTTGCAATAATCATGTAGATTTATTCGACAAATTCGAAAACCTGAGAAGATCTTAGAGTGTACAAACTGTTCGAAGTACAAGTTGAAACTGATAATAATTCATACTACTTACAATCTATTCAGGTAAATCAAGTTCAACCGGTGTTCACAATTACTCTCAATTGATTTAGGGTCTAATCGAAATCGGGAAACTGATAGCTATATTCTTTGTAAGTTTCAAGAATTGAGCACACAATTAACCCATGGGTGAACGTAAGTTCAATGATAAATCCTTGTGATCCTTTGTTACGTGAAAGAGAGGGAGAGAGAGAGAGAGAGAGAGAAAGAGAGATAGAGAGAGAGAGAGAGAGAGAACTGTTTGCTTGTTCAAAATTTCATAATAGTAACTATGAAATCAGGTATGTTCCCAATCATGAAAAAGAAGAATACAAAATTAATCTTCTCACCCTTTATAAGTCTTCGTACAAGTTCAGATGGTTGTTAACAATATGGTTTCCTACATTCTCACAATTTCTTGTAATTTGTGTCTGAACAACATTACAGTATTCGCATTTAGGCGGTAAGATCTCACTCATATATCTGTTTCACAAAGCGAACGTTTGGAGAACGGTGAGGATTATTAAACAATGCACATGCAAAAATTATGTACTGTGCAATAAAAAAATTCAACAAATGTATGTTTGGATAGAATAGTAGTTAGAGTTTGCAATCAAATCGTCTGAAGTAATAAGGAATTTTCAAATTTTTATTTCTATTTTCCTAGTTGTTGCATATGAAATTTATCAATTACTTAGAACGCTTAGAGCATCACAAAACAGATTTCAATTCAAAATGACTTCCAACTCGATCCTTTTGACATGTTTCCATTTATGAAATCATAAGCCGCTAAGAGCGTGAGATCCAAGAAGTATCACACATTTATCACAATATATGGTTTGAAATGTCGGTCTCACTCTAACTGAATGCAGGGGTGCCAGTGAGAAGGAGCACCCATAGCACCAAAATGAAGACTGGCGGAATTAATTTTTTCCCCAATTAGAAATAATGTTGTAAATGTTAGGAATCTTGAAATTGAAGTGAGCCCCGTTTTTAAAATTAACCCCGCAGTACATGCTTCCAAGCATGCGGTTAAATCTACCACTTTTCAGTTCCTGTTTTTATTAAATAAATAAAGCTACCATATCAGCCTGCAATAGTGAGAAAACTGTAATAGGTAGTTCCGTTCTAAGATTTGAATATATTTGTTTGTGTGTCCAACTATTTCTCCCATGACAAAATCGGGAAAATACAATTTTCAAGCATCTAGAATTCTTTTTGGTTCTCTGGATTGAGTCACTATATTTCTATTTCGAGTTTTTGACGCAGAAAACTTACTTCACAACGTTTTTTTGTCCGTTCTCAAAAAATACACTAAGTACACGTGCGCGGTTCAAAGCACCGACTCCAACCAATACGAATTATAAACCAACTAAGAACCAGTCTGTACTGGAAACTTCTTCAGTATAGTTGAGGAAAATATAAACTAAATCTTAGAAGAAGCATTCCCTGTTATTTTTTTTTTCAATTCTCACTTTTAGTAGATACGTACCCGCCATAAAATATGATCATCCGCATTATGAGGAATTCAATATGATCACCTCTGGGTATGGGCATGGACACTTCGTTCTTAGCATGTTGACTTAGTTGACCACACAATAATTTTATTGTTTTCTATGAGCAAAGCTATTTACTTTTTATTGAAACTTGGAAAGTAATTACATTGAGCACTTCTAGCTCGTTGAAATCGCAGAAAACAAATCATCGTCAATCGCAAGTGCGGTTCGCACTGTATTTCTTATGATGTGGTAAGAGTTAATAATGTGAGGCATAACGTGAAACATAGAACAGTTACTATTTAGTATGTTCCGAAGCTGCGCTTATGGTTCAAGATACACTGAAGACAAGAATTTTGCTTACGGACTACTATGCTCTATTAACTCATCGCGGTCATATAATCATTTATAATTTCCACTCGTAGATAAATCCCCAAATATAACTTTTACAGATCTTCAGAACCGTATAAATATATACGTGAACCAACGCAATAAGTTGCTCTCGTATCTTGGTTGACTCGAAGTTGATATTAGCTTGACGAAAAAACAATAACTTTATTGAATCATATTTAGAATCAAGTGATTTGATCCATTGTTGAAATCACACTCCGCGTTTTTATTTTTTTTAGTTATTTGCACCAGTTAATGATTAAATAAGTTGAATAACCTGATAAGATTATATATTTAACATAATTATCAAATTTCACATAGATTTAAGAACGAAGCTATAAGATGAATATCAGCAATAATATTCATCATAATTCATGCCGAAAAGTTATAACCTAGGTAGTAGTGTGACCTGGAGCACGGAGTCTCCGAAGAAGACGTCATCCGTGGGGTCGATGTATACGCGACGCGAACGACGTCAGAATGTGCCATCACCGACACCCTTCTCAATTTTATAGAGCGATGTCGGGCCACGAAGAGGGGGCAAAACACTTTTTATTCCATTCAGCAAACTGAGTCGCTCATCTGCAAGTCGGATAACACACCTAATTATCAAGTTAATATGGCCATTCTGTATGGCCGCTGGAAAGAGGTTTAGATTTGGTTTTCGATGAGGGAGAGAAATCTCATTCTCTACCGATCGCGTGCGACGGAGATGCCAACCGCATTGATATTATAAGTAAGTTCAATAGCTGTATTCATTTGTAAACTAAGGCTGGTATATATTCAGAGGGAGGGTAGACCTCATGTATGTTTCATACAATTTAAAGTACCGTTATATTCAGGCGCCGCGACGCGAAAGATGCCAAGAAAGAAGGATTTCCGGACCCTAACGACCACCCTATTCCCCCGGAATCATAAGAGAACAGGCTAGATGACCGTAGATAGAAAGTCTACCTATATAACACCCACCGCCCCATATGGACAGAGGCTCGTACGCCCAGCCGATGAAGAGACGAAAACCGGGAGGCGCTTTAGGATGGAACGTCAATCTGAATATGCAACGACTTGAGAAATGCCCCAGAAGAATGCATAATTCAACATGGAAATTAGAAATAAATTAAATATTAAAATTATGGTAAGAAAGAGAGGCTTATAGATTATGTATGCAGCGAGGAAAAATTAAACCCCTAATGAAGAAATACGTCTTTTGGGACGCACGCGAAGAAAATTACTTTGGCTTTTTAACTCTCAAGGACGGGCTGGTGTGTTCACAGGTGGTAGTATCTTAAGCACGACATAGCATCTCCGAAAACTTCCACCTTTTTTAATTTACATTATTAATTCCTTACTTAAAAGAACTTTTAGAAGCTATTCTTAAATGTTACAACCCAAGCTTCAATTTACAAACAATCTTTTAATTAAAATTTTTATCGAGTTTCACCTTATAGCTGAAAACTGCAGACATCCAATAACAATGTAATTCATCAATTATTGTTGACCATGTTTTCTATCAGTCTATGAAATAGTTTGTCAGTCGAACTTTTGCAGGGATTCATGAAATTCAAAATAAGAAATTGAGGCAATTCGCAGCAGTTTATTTTTACATAACATGAATCTTGCGAATAATGACTTCAGAAATGATATTTTGTTCTATAAACGTTGTAATTGAAAACATCAGAAAATATTAAAAATAATTTGCGAAAATCACACGTTTTTGAAAACATTACCTTCGTTCCGATTAGCATTTTCGTAAACTTGGTTGAGGTAACATAACTCAATTGCTAACAAGGTTATTAGTGGAGTAAATCTGGCGAGAAAATAAGCAAGGTTGGCGAAAATTTTACGATGAATAGCGACCCGGTGGAAAATTTTCATCAGGGTACCAAGAACAACCTCCTGAAATTTTTATTCCCCAAAGTGGGTGCAACCCTTTTTTTTGGGGCAAAAAGTTGTTTTTGACATTTTTAAGGGTGGTTTAGCAACAAAAAATTAATATCTCTGGTTGTATTGAGAATTAAGGAACCGAATTAATACCCTTTTATTGTCAATGTCCAAGAAACTTCCAGTCCGAATTTCAAGTTGATCCGACCTCCCCCCTCCCCGTAATAGATATATATATATATATATATATATATATATATACTCATATATGCAAGGAAACTTGCCTAATGGCTAACTCGGTCATTTTCCAACCGATTCAGCTGAAATTTGAACTGAAGATAGGTGTTATGGTCTCAAAACAACCATTCAAATTTCAAGTGAAAATATTGGATGGTTTTCCAGAAATTCCAATTTAAGTCAATTTTTTAGTTATTTTTCAAATTAAGATATCTCATGTCATTTACATCCGATCGGAATCCGCTTTGCGGAAAAATGTAGGCATTCGCATATACTATTATGTCATGGAACTCATTTTCCAATTATTCATTTTTTCGGTCTATATTGGCCATTTTGGTTAATTTGAGATAAATCGAATGACGTTCACGTGAGGAGCGCGTAGCTGGCGAGTTAGAAAAGTGCGAACTGGTTGTACCTAATTCGGCTCTACGACGACTTTTCACGTGCCGTTTTCGCTCCGTGTAGTTAGATGAGGTATCGGACCGTGCCCGACGGCCCTTCTTTTTTCGATAAATGTCCATTAAATAGGAAACTTTAATTAAAATAGAAACAGGTACTCTCAGGTCTTAGCTACACGCGTCTAAAGTGCGAGTCGCACGGTGCGACGTATCAAAGGGAATTTTCTAGCTACTTAAATATACCCGGAGCGGGTGAAAGCTAGCGGCCCACAGTCGAAAATACTTCATTACAACTGGTGACTCCCGCACGGGGCACGAAACGGCCCCAACATAACAAGATCGAGGTAAAATGTATGAAATCTAACTGACGCGTAGCGAGCTTCTCGAGGGAAACGTCAAAATGATTACGTTCGTAGCTAATTTCATAGCACGTCTGGCGTTCATGCAATTGTGTTTTTATACAACTTGAACCTTCTTATTTCGATAGGCCACGTGAAAATCACGGAGCACAAAGCGCTATCAACTTCTGAGCCTCACAACATTCGTATAAAATTGCAAAATTCCGCACTTTAAGAAACTCAAAAACTAATTAATTTGACACAAGTTTTGGGGATTTTAATACCGAAAATAAAATGGCTAATACAGGCCGTGAGGAAAAAAATTAAAAAATGAGTTCATGACATAAAACTATATGCAAATACCTACATTTTCCCGCAAAGCAGATTCAGATCGGATGTAAATGACATGAGATATCTTAATCTGAAAAATAACTAAATAATTTACTTAAAGTTGAATTTCTGAAAAAACTATTCAATATTTTTACTTGAAATTTATAGGATAGTTTTGGGACCGTAACACCTATCTTCGTTTCAAATTTCAGCTAAATTGGTTAAAAAATGACCGAGTCAGCAGTTACGCAAGATTCCTTGCATATATATATATATATATATATATATATAAATTATATATATATATATATATATATATATATATATAAATTATATATATATATAGATATATATATATATATATATATATATATATATATATATGCAAGGAATCTTGCGTAACTGCTGACTCGGTCATTTTTTAACCAATTTAGCTGAAATTTGAAACGAAGATAGGTGTTACGGGGAGGGGGAGGTCTGATCAACTTGAAATTTGGACTGGAAGTTCCTTGGACATTGACAATAAAAGGGTACTACTTTGGTTTCTCAATTTGCAATACAACAAGAGATATTAATTTTTTTTTGTTAAACTACCCTTAAAAATGTAAAAATAAACTTTTTGGCCAAAAAAAAGGGTTGCACCCACTTTGGGAAATAAAAATTTCAGAGGGTTGTTGTTGGTACCCTAAAAAACCTTTTCCAGCGGGTCGCTATGCATCCTAAAATTTTCTCCAACCATTTGCCAGATTTACTCCACTATATTGAGATAAGCTAGGAATAATATGATCAAGGGAACATCATCGAGTTATTTTCTCAAATGGCAATAAAGTAGAACATTATCTGTTCGTATGTTTTTGATCAAGCTGATTTGTCGTAAGTGGGAATATTCATACCGTGTGAATGTATAGTACACAACATACCTATTTGCTTCAGGTTTAGAATTCAACATTGCACTCGAACCAGTAAGGAACCAATTTTGCAGATAAGAACGTGTGAGTATCGAAAGGATGAAATAATATCGTTACACATGTAATAAGGGCATGTGAAATGAGGAAGTATCGATAAAGATCAGTTTTTCGTTTGTTTTGTTAATACACACATTCAGACAGGTTGTAATACTTTTTCTTAACATTCGTAATCCAGATGAGTGCTACCAACTATGTACAGCTTATAGAACTAGAAGGCAAAGTATGGCTCCTCGTCTAAGGAAATATTCAACGTTCTCCGCCGCGTAAAATTGAATCACCTGATCTTGAGTATGAAACTATATGCGGCTGTAACAATTATTGCGACAATTATAAAAAAATATGAAGAAACTCTAATTATTCGTAAAATGATTGTGAAGTAAAGAATAATTAATCAATTAATATTAATTTTGGCATTTGAGCTGAAGGCCCGAAAAGGCTAGGCTACCTGCTCTTTTCAGGAGTCCCGGAGACCCCCCCCCCCCTTGTTACAACGAGATTCCCAGATCTTTGTTAATTTGAATAGAACAAGCGAACTTTCTTGTGTCTTTGGTTTCTTAGTCAGAATTAATGGTGTGATTTATGATACAAACCTACCTAGATTTTAGAATCTCAACTGTTTTTGTGTTATAATAATTTGAAAAATTATGATAGCGCTTATATGGTCTTGCTTCATTGCGGTGATTCAGCTAGTCATAAATAAACGAGCATTCACACTTTGAAACTTCAATTTGGAAGCAATATCATTATAAAGTCAACGGAACTATGTTTCTCAATAGTGGGTCACTAGATCTGGTATACAGATGGGTCTAAGACTGAAAAAGGTGCAGGTACAGGAGTATACTCAAGGAACCCAAAGACTGGCTTCAGCTATTTGGGTAAACACATCTCTGTATTTCAAGCACAGGTATATGCAATCCCCCAATGTGTGAAGGAAAACAATCAGATCCATCGAAGATCCATATATTGACAGACAGTCAGGCTGCACTTGAGGCAATGAGAAGTCAGGAAGTTACATCCCGTCTGGTAGGGACATGCAAAGAAAAGCTTGAAATACTGGCAGAGCAAAATCGCGTTAAGCTGTTCTGAGTACCGAGACATCAGGGAACAACAGACAATGAAAAAGTCGACTAACTTGCAAGAAGACGGTCGGAGAACGCTCCAGATCTAGAACAGACCACGGGGGTACCAAAACGTACAGTACGAATGTCTATAGAAGATTGAATCATGGAAAACCACAAAGAATATTGGGAAAAAATCCCAGGAAACGAAGTAAGTATTACTAGAGGCAATATCAAGGCAAGCGTACAAAGAAGGTGAAGTTTCTAGTGAGTATGCCTGGAATGATGACTCTCGCAGTAAACCATGAGACCCAAAAGCTCATAACCTCCCCATAAAGGGTTCTCTTCAGCAAAAAAAAAATTGTGGGTCACTATGAACATCTCTTTTTCAAACAGGAGTCAGCTCTAGTGAATAAAAACTATATAAGAATATGAAGAGATGCTCAGAAGAACAGACAGAAACCCTCATTAACAACGCGACATTAAATGAATATTTCAACCCACTTCTGCAGGGTAAGAAGTTTGTGTTATTATTAAACTAGTCATTTTCACAAAAACCGTTTAGATTTTCCTCTTCTTTTTATATTACCGTGGCGCAAAGGAATTTGGTTGGCAGACTGTTCATCCTTGTCAAGATATGATGTCATTAAACATAGAAGCATTACTGTTTAGTGATTTTCTAATACAGATCCATATATTTTAGACATTAACGTGTTGCAATTTCAATAATTCGTGTTTATTTCGTTTTTGTGTAGGCATTTTCAATTGAAATTGATTCGATGAAGAAGCTCAGTGCTTAGTACAATCAGCTTAAGAAATACCCAAGTTCAATTGAATGTGAATTAGTTTTCAAACGTCTTCCGACGATGGTCGTGAGACCGAAACGTAAGCAAAGACGAAAAGAGTTTATATATAATATAAATGCCTCAGAAAAAACTGAAAATGGCAACTTTAGAGATAATTTAAATGACGATTTTTGCCCTTTTTGTCCGACTGAACGAGGAACAGGTTGGCAGATAATCATGGAATACCAACAAACAAAGGACCTTTGGAACTTTAAAAAGGAATTTATTGAAGACGTAATAGACGTACAGCACATTTACGTGAAGGATTTGAACTTTGAATTCAATGGGAAGTCGACAGAAAATAGCTTAGTCAATTACATTATAAGGTTGGCAGTAACTAACTGTAATCTGTGGATCTCTAACAAGTTCAGTGAAAACTGGTCGTCAGAATGAACTCCAGTTGACAACGTTTCTCAAAACACTGGAAATGAGGATAATAACAGAATTCTCAAACTGTATGGATTCTATATTATTACTAATAGTGAGATAAGATTTGTTCTTGAATTCGAGAAATTCAACAATATATCTGATTTGAACAGTAGGTATAGCATTAGATTTAGTACTATGCAATATCATCGTCCGGAATTTTTATTTAATACTAGTAAGCAATTCTGTTTGAAAAAAAATTGAAAACCTGAATATTTCAATTTTAAAAAAGGTAATTATGTTAATATCAATCGAGCTATATCTTTGATTAACTGCAATTTTCTTCTTTGCAATTGAGAGATTAACTTTTCATGAAATCTTAAACAAAACGTTCACGGATAATGTTCCTAAAGTATCATTATCCAAAAAAATTTTCAGTATCTTGATCTAGATAAACAATCACATTTATAGAAGATACTGATTATACACTTTTCAAAACTTTCCGCACACGTTCGAAGAAATCAATAGTGTCTGATTTTTTTCAAATATTTGAATAATATTGAGAAGGAAATGTCACTCAACAGAAAAGTGGAAAAATTTCAACAAAAAGGATTTTATAATAGTAAATTGGATTATCGGGAATTGAGATATGTCACCGTTGCAGTAAATTTTTTAAATGTCTTTATGAACCGAATATTAAACAGAATTCAGTTCGCAACATCAACGCGGTGCATAGCATCAGTTTGAATATTTTAACTTCCTCCGAAAATGAGACACAAAAGATGCTCTTCCAACTCTTGATGCATCTAAAGTTCTTGTTCTGACAAACTCCACCTCTGTTTCTAAAAAATGCGCAGGAACTATCAGCATACCGCTGACCATCCTTTTCAATCAATTATTAAATGGTGCTGTTTTTCCGGATTTATGGAAACTCTCTTGCATAACACCTGTTTTCAAAAATGGGTGATCATAAGGGTGTCCGAATCTATCATAAAATACATTCAAAATCATGTAAATACGTAATTAGATCAACATGGTGTTCTTAATGCAGAACATTAGATACTCATTTGTCTCTTTTTGTGAATATTTGCATAATTCTTTTAGCTTAAAAACTTAGGTGAACGCTGTTTACACGGATATCAGTAATGCTTCCGATAAAATTAATGATGATACTTTAATTCTTATACTTCTTAGCCGGAATCGATGTAAATGATAATTTACTTAAATTCATCAAATCCAATCTCTTGAAAATATTGCATTTCACTAGTGCTTATTGTTTCAAATCGGAGTGTTTTAGTGATACTTCAAGAGTTCCTTGAGGTTCTCATTTGAGCCCTCTCTTGTTTCCTACACTCAGAGTTTGAGTTTCATGCGGACGACTTGAAAGTGTTGCTAGAATCCATAGCATTGAAGATTGTCTTAATTTACAATCTGACATCGATAGACTGATTGAATATTGTGGATATAAAAGTAATAACTTGTTTCTGAATGAAGCAAAATGTAAATATATAAAATATTTGAATACAATCACTATCTTATTATTAATTAAAATCTACTAGAAGTGTCAATGTAGTTGACCTTAGAATCCCATTTGATATCATACTTCTGTTCATTGTTAAACTTACTAGTTGACATAGTAGTAAATAACGCTAGCAGAATGTTAAAATTCTTATTCAGACATTGCAAATTAAGAAAAATAATAAATCATTTATTTCTGTGCTTATGCTCGGCCTTACAGTATACTCCACTTTGTATCTACAATATGGAATCCTAAATGAAATTGTTCCAAAGTAAATATTAAAAGAATTCAGGACAATTTTATTAGATTTATCTCCTTCAAGAATAATTTTATTCACTTATAGTTGGTCACGAGTATTCATATGCTCGTAATTTTTTTAGAATTACAAAACAGACATGCCATAGCTGATATTTAATTTTTATATACAATTGTCAATAATCCATTGCAGGATCCAAGAATACTTCAGATGGTTAATTTTGATATGACTGAGAGGCCTACCTCTATATTCAATACTATATAAAAACGATCCTGCATTGGACATTGTTTTGATTTCATTATCTTTCAATTTCTCGAAATACCTCAAAATGCACAATAAAACATTTTATTCAGAGTTCTTTCAATTGGAAAGGCAAAGCCGCTTACTTATACATATATTTGAATATGTATTCTTGTTACTTAGGTCATATGTTTGTATACTATTTCTGTTGTTTGTAAAATATTAATTATAAATTTTGGATGCAGTTTCTAAGCCGCTGAAACCTGTTCGTAATCCTGTTGTTTAGATGAATGAATAAATTAATTAATTTGTATTTCCTGCGAATATATTTGCGTATCAATTGGCCAAATGCTCCATGATACTCTTTCAAACACTACCTATCTAATGTTTCAATTCAATTTCAGTACCTAAAAGAAAGCTGCAGATGCATTTCGTTGTTCATAGTCATTTATTCTTTTCTACATTGAATGGATACGGTTACCAAAATAACAGTTTTTGATAAAGATATAAATAAACACTAACAGCATATCATCAACCTATCTGCAGTTAAATATGTTAAATTCATAAGCACTATAAAAATTATATTATATACAATGGTCTGGAATTCATTTATTGTAAAGAGTAAAGGATGAATTGAATCAGAATAGTAGTAGAGTTACTATTTCCAGCATCTTTCAAAAACTCATAGAAAGCTTTATAGAAGCTTTTTATAGGGTGAAGGTTCACGTTTCATTTGAAATTACACGTGTGCCACCCCGCTGGTATCGCGGAATAAGTAAGTGTGTTCAAATCCCGGATAACATCTACAATCTCGTTTCTAAATTGTCACTATCTTCCAAAAAATATTTCATCTCAGAATAGAATTGCATATTTTAATATATTATTTCATATGAGACTATTATATCAGTATGAGGAAGAGCATATATATGTATATATATATATATATATATATATATATATATATATATATATATGTAGAACTGAATTCTCGGGTATTGATCCGCGTTGTGTGGTTTCGGTCCTCAAAAGGACCAATTTCACGACGTTTCGGCAAAGTCGCATTTGCCATCTCCAGGTGATTCGACCGTAGAGTCTGGAAAATCTAGGCAAACTGACGCTTACTTGGAGGGACAGGTATTTATATCCCCCGTTATGCTTGACCTTTGGACTTTCGAACTATTTCACGCTTGGTTGATTTCTACGTGTTTGGCTCCGAGTGACACGTTTGGATGACGTCATTGCGACGCTGGAATCAGCTGGAAAGTTTCCGTGACCTGTTGCACGTGCACTGGATACCACGTTCTCTCTTGTTTTTGGTTGTATCTTCCGACTTTCTAAAGCGGGTTTCCATGTTGCTGGTAATCTTAGTCCGTCATCTCGTTTGTTTAGACTATGTGGACGTTTCTCGATCTCTATTGCCTCCCTGGTTATTCTGGTGTAGAAGTGTTCAATGTTGGCTAGAGTCTTTGTGCCGCTAAAGTTGATCATATGGCCAGTACTTCTTACATGTTCAGCTAGTGAAGACGTGGTTTCGTTTTTCGACACAGCGTTTGCATGTTCAGTCTTTCGCACATCAATGCGTCTGTTGGTCTGTCCGATGTATGTCTTTTCACAATTACCACATGGCACCTCGTACACTCCTTGGCATTCTAGAGGAATTCTGTCTTTTGGATTCCGAAGAACATTTCTGATTTTCCTATCTGTTGTGAAGGTTGTTTTGATATCATGACGGCTCAGTATTTTGCAGATTTTGTCAGTTGTGCCTTTTATTTAAGGTAGAAAAGCGTTTCCCACTGGTTGATCTTCATCGTTGACATCCTTCTCATTTTTACGTTGAGAGTTATGAATCTGTTTTCTTGAATAGCCATTCATCCTAAGGGCTGCTCGGATGGTTTCCATTTCTCCATCGAAGTTCTCCGCATCAGCGAGACGTTTTGACCTTGTCATGAGGGTATTTACGACTGATTGTAGCTGGGATGGATGGTGATGCGAGTTACTATTCGAATATCGGTTAGTGTGGGTCTTTTTTCTGAATACTGTATGTCCCAAACTGCCGTCAGTTTTCTTTGTTACCAAAACATCTAGAAATGGTAATTGGTTGTTCTCTTCGGCTTCTATTGTGAATTTTATCCGATCATGGCTTCCATTCAGGTGATCGAGAAACCCTCTTAGTTGTCCTTCTCCATGTGGCCAAATAACGAAAATATCATCTACATATCTGAGCCAAAGTTTGGGTTTTAGTTGCGCTGTGCTAAGAGCTTTAATTTCAAAATCCTCCATGAAAAGATTTGCGATCACTGGTGAGATTGGTGATCCCATCGGTGCTCCTTCGATTTGCCTATATCGCTGTCCCTCGTACATAAAGTAAGTATTGGCTACACAGTGTTTGGCCAAGTCAATAATGTATCCTTCCGGTTTGTATTTATGTTGGATGATCTCTAGGGCTTCGTTTATGGGTACTTGTGTGAACAAGGATGCTACGTCGAAGCCTACTAATAGGTCGTCAGGTCCTACTATTTGCATATCTAGAAGTTCGATAAAGTGTTCCGCGTTCCTCACATACGATGATGCTGTCTCAACGTGCGGTTGTAACTTCTTGGCTAGGAATCTTTCTAATGCATGTGATGGTGAGCCGATAGAGCTTACTATTGGTCTCAGAGGTACTGCTGCCTTGTGTATTTTTGGGAGACCATACAGTTTCGGACATCTGGATGATTTTTCTCTTGGAATGAGATGTGACTGTAACTCAGGGTCGATAGGAGATGCCTTGATTTTCGCTTTCGTTGTTTTCTCTAGATATGTAGTGGGATCAGACCTAATCTTCTTGTAAGTCGGATCGTTCAATAGCGCAGCCATCTTGGTTCTGTAGTCATTTGTGTTCATGACAACGCTTGCATTTCCTTTATCCGCTGGTAGGATGATGATGCTTTCGTTCTCTCGAAGAGCTTTCAGTGCTAGGAACTCGTCGTGTGAAATGTTCCTTTCAGGTGGCTTCGAGGTTCGTAGAATACGCGACACATCTTGGCGAATAATCTCTGCTTCACTTTTATCCTGCAGCGAAGTTATAGCAGATTCCGCGTTGCAAATGATGTCTTCCAATGGAATGCGTGCCGGTGCAATAGCGAAGTTAAAACCTTTAGCAAGGACATCCATGGAGGCCTTATTCAAAGAATGGTCGGATAAGTTATGGACAACTTTGACAGGATCTATGTTTGTGCTGTCTCCCTCAGGTTTCTGGGTGTCTTTCAGATGATTGAACTTCTTCTTCTGTTTCTCTATAGTTATTCCAGTGTTTTTCTCTGCTCTGAACTCGGCAAGCTGGTCAATTCTTTCCCAAAGTAAAGGATTGATTTCATTGCTGAGATAGAGGTGAAAAAGTAGTAGCTTGCTATCAGTATCATCCAGAATTCTTCTTGTTTGGTGAATGGCATCTCGAAGCAGTGCAAAACTAGTTCTTCTCAAGATGTTCTTCGTACTAGTTGTCTTTGTGTGATACGAAAGTTTCATACAGGTTGGAATAATCTTCTGGTCCCGGCAGCGGCGTAGATAGGTAAGGTCGCACAAAAGTTTCGATCTCTTTGTTCTCAACTTCTCGAAACTTCTTGTTTGATGGAAAACCTCCTCCCCGTAGAGGTTAATTATGTTTCTTCTTAGGTTCTCGCGGACGTAATGTGTAGAACTGAATTCTCGGGTATTGATCCGCGTTGTGTGGTTTCGGTCCTCAAAAGGACCAACACAAAGACAACTAGTACGAAGAACATCTTGAGAAGACCGAGTTTTGCACTGCTTCGAGATGCCATTCACCAAACAAGAAGAATTCTGGATGATACTGTTAGCAAGCTACTACGTGTTCACCTCTATCTCAGCAATGAAATCAATCCTTTACTTTGGGAGAGAATTGACCAGCTTGCCGAGTTCAGAGCAGAGAAAAACACTGAAATAACTATAGAGAAACAGAAGAAGAAGTTCAATCTTCTGAAAGACACCCGGAAACCTGAGGAAGACAGCACAAACATAGATCCTGTCAAAGTTGTCCATAACTTATCCGACCATTCTTTGAATAAGGCCTCCATGGATGTTCTTGCTAAAGGTTTTAACTTCGCTATTGCACCGGCACGCATTCCATTGGAAGACATCATTTGCAACGTGGAATCTGCTATAACTTCGCTGCAGGATAAAAGTGAAGCAGAGATTATTCGCCAAGATGTGTCGCGTATTCTACGAACTTCGAAGCCACCTAAAAGGAACATTTCACACGACGAGTTCCTAGCACTGAAAGCTCTTCGAGAGAACGAAAGCATCATCATCCTACCAGCAGATAAAGGAAATGCAACCGTTGTCATGAACACAAATGACTACAGAACCAAGATGGCTGCGCTATTGGACGATCCGACTTACAAGAAGATTAGGTCTGATCCCACTACATATCTAGAGAAAACAACGAAAGCGAAAATCAAGGCATCTCCTATCGACCCTGAGTTACAGTTACATCTCATTCCAAGAGAAAAATCATCCAGATGTCCGAAACTGTATGGTCTCCCAAAAATACACAAGCCAGCAGTACCTCTGAGACCAATAGTAAGCTCTATCGGCTCACCATCACATGCATTAGCAAGATTCCTAGCCAAGAAGTTACAACCGCACGTTGAGACAGCATCATCGTATGTGAGGAACGCGGAACACTTTATCGAACTTCTAGATATGCAAATAGTAGGACCTGACGACATATTAGTAAGCTTCGACGTAGCATCCTTGTTCACACAAGTACCCATAAACGAAGCCCTAGAGATCATCCAACATAAATACAAACCGGAAGGATACATTATTGACTTGGCCAAACACTGTGTAGCCAATACTTACTTTATGTACGAGGGACAGCGATATAGGCAAATCGAAGGAGCACCGATGGGATCACTAATCTCACCAGTGATCGCAAATCTTTTCATGGAGGATTTTGAAATTAAAGCTCTTAACACAGCGCAACTAAAACCCAAACTTTGGCTCAGACATGTAGATGATATTTTCGTTATTTGGCCACATGGAGAAGGACAACTGAGAGGGTTTCTCGATCACCTGAATGGAATCCATGATCGGATAAAATTCACAATAGAAGCCGAAGAGAACAACCAATTACCATTTCTAGATGTTTTGGTAACAAAGAAAACTGACGGCAGTTTGGGACATACAGTATTCAGAAAAAAGACCCACACTAACCGATATTTGAATAGTAACTCGCATCACCATCCATCCCAGCTAAAATCAGTCGTAAATACCCTCATGACAAGGTCAAAACGTCTCGCTGATGCGGAGAACTTCGATGGAGAAATGGGAATCATCCGAGCAGCCCTTAGGATGAATGGCTATTCAAGAAAACAGATTCATAACTCTCAACGCGAAAATGAGAAGGATGTCAACGATGAAGATCAACCAGTGGGAAACGCTTTTCTACCTTAAACAAAAGGCACAACTGACAAAATCTGCAAAATACTGAGCCGTCATGATATCAAAACAACCTTCACAACAGATAGGAAAATCAAAAATGTTCTTCGGAATCCAAAAGACAGAATTCCTCTAGAATGCCAAGGAGTGTACGAGGTGCCATGTGGTAATTGTGAAAAGACATACATCGGACAGACCAACAGACGCATTGATGTGCGAAAGACTGAACATGCAAACGCTGTGTCGAAAAACGAAACCATGTCTTCACTAGCTGAACATGTAAGAAGTACTGGCCATATGATCAACTTTAGCGGCACAAAGACTCTAGCCAACATTGAACACTTCTACACCAGAATAACCAGGGAGGCAATAGAGATCGAGAAACGTCCACATAGTCTTAACAAACGAGATGACGGACTAAGATTACCAGCAACATGGAAACCCGCTTTAGAAAGTCGGAAGATACAACCAAAAACAAGAGAGAACGTGGTATCCAGTGCACGTGCAACAGGTCACGGAAACTTTCCGGCTGATTCCAGCGTCGCAATGACGTCATCCAAACGTGTCACTCGGAGCCAAACACGTAGAAATCAACCAAGCGTGAAATAATTCGAAAGTCCAAAGGTCAAGCATAACGGGGGATATAAATACCTGTCCCTCCAAGTAAGCGTCAGTTCGCCTAGATTTTCCAGACTCTACGGTCAAATCACCTGAAGATGGCAAATGCGACTTTGCCGAAACGTCGTGAAATTGGTCCTTTTGAGGACCAAAACCACACAACGCGGATCAATACCCGAGAATTCAGTTCTACACATTACGTCCGCGAGAACCTAAGAAGAAACATATATATATATATATATAAATATATATATATATATATACATATATATATATATATATATATATATATATATATATATATATATATATATATATATATATATATATATATATATATATATGTATTTGTATGCTTTCTTGGTATATTGGTTCGTATATATACTGAAAATAAAATGAAATAAAAATTCTTTTTGACGTTTCGCCAATGTTTATTGTCTTTATCAAAATGTGAATTAGTGTTTCCATGTAATTTAGAAAAGAATAGATGATTTCGATTAATGAAATGCGTCTGCAGCCGACTTGTGTTTTAAGATCCAATTAAAACTGCAGAAAACATTGGATCGGTTGTGTGTGAAAGAGTAATGTATGGCTAATTACAATTTGAAATGGATTGAATTCGATTAAATACAAGATATTTTAAGATTGTACAATTATAAATATCTATGATTATTGTATGATTTAGTTATTCTATGATAAACACTTTCGATCTATCATAATCAACTATTCAAGTTTAAGATAATTCTATGGAATTTAACCTCAAAATTGTTACTCATAGTGTCATAATTAAATAATACTTTATCTTTTTCAGGTTGAATTTTGAATAGACAAGTGGAAAGTGGCACTTCAAACTAATAAAATTTTGTTAAGTTTGAATTAGATTATTATAAAGTTTCGAAAGATTGGAATCTATTTTGTCATTTACACAATTGTTATTTTTAATTTGAATAGATTCCAATATCAAACGTTTGTTGTCGTTTGTTTCAATATTTAAAATTTTTGTATTGTTGTAGTCGAATGTATGGTTAGTGTCTTTTACATGTTTATTATGTAAAAGACACTAACCATACATTCGACTACAACAATACAAAAATTTTAAATATTGAAACTGATCTCCGTTGATCCAGAGCAGCAGCCCTGAAGAGAAGACCTGAAGATGGCACATGAGATTGTAACGAAACGTCGTCATATCAACGGTTTCTATCGCAGCATATAGCGCCCGCGGAAACCTGAAGCATATATATATATATATATATATATATATATATATATATATATATATATATATATATATATATATATATATATAACTTAAGAGATATAGAATTAAATTTTCTGAATTATGAAGATAACTTAGATAATTTAACATAGGATTATAAAGATGAATAAACGTAAAAGATTGAACCATAGGCGGGATTCGAACCCACATTTCTGGATTTCTAGTTCAGGGTGTTTACCAATTACACCACTTCGGTCCTATTAGATTTTTATATTTTTGTAAATATAAACCTCTGAAAGGATAGTAGATCATTGATGAACACAATGCGATTCGATGCCCTACCATAGATCAACTATTCACGCATATTCATCTAAAGTTCAGTCGTTTTTTGAAGTAAGGATTGTAGGTTAGTACTTACTTCAAAAAACGACTGAACTTTAGATGAATATGCGTGAATAGTTGATCTATGGTAGGGCATCGAATCGCATTGTGTTCATCAATGATCTACTATCCTTTCAGAGGTTTATATTTACAAAAATATAAAAATCTAATAGGACCGAAGTGGTGTAATTGGTAAACACCCTGGACTAGAAATCCAGAAATGTGGGTTCGAATCCCGCCTATGGTTCAATCTTTTACGTTTATTCATCTTTATAATCCTATGTTAAATTATCTAAGTTATCTTCATAATTCAGAAAATTTAATTCTATATCTCTTAAGTTACATACACGATAGTGGCCAATTAGGCAAAGAAACTTTAAACTTGTTTATATATATATATATATATATATATATATATATATATATATATATATATATATTGCCGACTAGAGGGCAACCTCGAGCTCCTACCTTCTCGCCTGAAAGCCCAGATAAATGCCGCGGAGCAAGATCTTACGCTCATGCGGCATGTTGACAAGCCGATACACGGTGTTTTCTATCGAAACATCGAAACGCTCGGCTTGTCAACTAGGCTGACCTTCGGCTACCTAAGGTCAGCCGGGCTTACATCCGAGACTGAGGGATTTACCGCAGCTTGCCAAGATGGCGTAATTAACACCTTGGTCTATCGCCGCAATGTGATGGGTGTGCAGGTCCCTGATGTCAGCTGCAGGGCCTGTCGAAAGGCGCCTGAGACGCTTTTCCACCTTCTGTCGGCATGTCCGGCAAAAGCGGCCTCGGCGTACACCCATCGCCATAATGCGGCCCTACGGGTGCTGTATTACCATCTAAGGCACTCGTACGGAATAGACCAAGAGCCGGTGCTGCCTTACATGCCAGGAGATATTGAGTCCGTTGTCGGAAACGAAAAATGCCAGATCTTCTGGAATTATCCGTTTCCGACCGTCAGGTCCATACAAGCAAATAGGCCTGACGTTGTCCTCCTCGATAAACTAATCAAGACTATGTATGTCATCGAATTCTCCTCTCCGGCAGAGAAGAACATAGTCTTGAAAGAGGAGGAAAAATGGACAAAATATCAAGATCTCCTGTTCGAGCTCCGCACGCTATACCCAGGCCACAAGGTCGTATTAGTGGTTCTGATCATCGGTGTTTTGGGCGGAATTCGGTCTTCACTGCGTTCAAACTTGAAGATCATTCCGGCCTGTAGGAACTCGGCGCAGATCTTGATAGACCGGATGCAAAAGGCAGTCATTCTGGGTTCAATTAGAATACTTAGGGCACACGATTTAGGAACCTGAAGCTACTTACCGACCGGTGGGGAGGAGTAGCTTCGGTTAACCGCCTTTTAGGTTTTTCTGGCGCGACTGCTGCGATGTCGTCGGAGCTCGCAGCAGCCCCGACCAGGTTTGAATGTAAAAAAAAAAAAAAAAAAAAAAAAAAGTATATATATATATATGTATATGTATATATATATATATATATATACATATATATGTAGAACTGGATTCTCGGGTATTGATCCGCGTTGTGTGGTTTCGGTCCTCAAAAGGACCAATTTCACGACGTTTCGGCAAAGTCGCATTTGCCATCTTCAGGTGATTCGACCGTAGAGTCTGGAAAATCTAGGCGAACTGTTCGCGAGAACCTAAGAAGAAACATATATATATATATATATATATATATATATATATATATATATATATATATATATATATATATATATATATATATATATATATATATATATATATATATATATATATATATATATATATATATATATATATATATATATATATATATATATATATATTGTATGTTTTCTTGGTATATTGGTTCGTATATATACTGATAATGAAATAAAAATTCATTATCAGTATATATACGAACCAATATACCAAGAAAACATACAAATATTACAAATGGTTCAAGAATATCAACAAAAGAATATATATATATATATATATATATATTCGAAAGGTAGTAACGACCGTCACTAGTTGGAATTTAGAAAAGTTTGTTAACGGGAATTTCGGTCTGTAGTTGGGCAATCAAAAGAAAACTATTTTTCCTCTACCAATATTTCGCAATAATTTGCATTGCTTCTTCAGGATACTACAATTTTTTACAAATTAGATGAGAATTATGTATTTCGGTTAATAAGGATATTAAGGAGAGAAGAAAAAATCTAAATGGTTTTTGTAGAAATGACTAGTTTAATATCAACCTAAACTTCTGTAACTATTAACCGAAATACATAATTGTCATCTAATTTGTAGTACCCTGAAGAAGCAATAAATTATTGCGAAATATTGGTAGAGAAAAAATAGTTTTCTCTTGATTGCCCAACTACAGACCGAAATTTCCGTTAACAAACATTTCTTTTTATATACTTTCATATATTATGCCTTCATGGTATTTTGGTTCTTAGATAGACTAAAAATAAAATAAAAATTCGATAATTGTTTATTATCTTTATCAAAAATAATTGTCAATTAGTGTTTCCATGTAATTTAGAAAAGAATAGATGATGTCGATTAATGAAATGCGTCTGCAGCCGACTTGTGTTTTTAAGATCCAAATAAAACTGCAGACAACATTGGATCAGTTGTATGTGAAAGAGTAATGTATGGCTAATTATCAATTTGAAATGGATTGAATCTAGTTAAACATAAGACATTTTAAGATTATGCAATTCTAAATATCTATGATTATTGTATGATTTTCGTTCATGACTTCGGGAAACAATAGAACTTCTAAAAATAATAGGGGTCTTCGATATAAAATTTTCTCTAAATCACTTCGTTTCCGAGATATGTTGAAGTTTTGAAAAATGATTATGTTTTCTTCATTATCTTTTGGACAAATGAATATTTTTAGTTCAAACTTGGAAGACGTTAGTTTTATTGGATGTGACATTTTTCTTGTGACAAAATGTTCTTGAGACAAATACAGTAGCGTAGTTATGAGGTTTTGTACCCATTTAAACCCCTTAAGCTCCTACGCCAGAAGTTGAAAATCATTATTGGATACAGATTTTAAAACACTGATTAATATACTTAAAAAAAGTATTCCTGATAAATTTCACTCAGAGGCTTCCTGTTTGAGCTATTTTGATTTTTTTAATCAGGGTTATCTTATGGAATTTCTTTTGAAAGGCTATTTAAAACGTAAGAAAATATTTAAATACCTATTTTTTGGTAACGATGAAAAATAATTGATAATAAATGCTCAAAATGATCCATTTACTTCAACGCAATGCCGACATAGATTTCTCAACGACCTTCTTGTTCGAATTAACATTTTATTATCAATTTCACCACAAGCTCTTCGAATACGATCAAGTAGATCTTCTCTATTATGAACCGGCGTGGCATAGTTTCATCTTACAAATAAGCCCAAGCAAAAAAGTCCAGAGAATTAAGGTCAGGTGATCGAAGAGGCCAATATTTTTGACCCATACGTTTTACTAGACAGACTAACGAACGCTGCATTTTTGGAAGTTTTGGGAACTAATCACGAAGACACCACACAATGAGGGAACAAATGCGTGAATACAATTGGATGGCTGTCCTGCTTATTTTGGCAGACAAGTACGAGAATGGCTAAATAGTAAGTATGGTGAAAGATGGATTGGTAGAGGTGGTCCAGTTGCATGGCCTCCTCGATCACCTGACCTCAATCGTCTGAACTCTTTTGCTTGAGGTTATTTGAAAGATGAAGCTTGTGCAGTGCCGGTTCATAATATACAAGATCTACTGAATCGTATTCGAAGAGCTTGTGGTGAAATAAATAATAAAATGTTAATTCGAAAAAGAAAGTCGTTGAGAAATCGATGTCGCCGTTGCGTTGAAGTAAATGGATATCATTCTCAGCATCTATTTTGAATGATTATTTCTTATCGTTACCAATAAAAAGGTATTCAATTTTGTTTACTTCTTAAATAGCCTTGCAAAGGAAATACCATATGATAACCCTGATTAGAAAAATCGAAATAGCTCGAACAGGAAGCCTCTAAGTCAAATTTATCAAGAATACTTTCTTGAAGAATATAAATCAAAGTTTTCAAATTTGTACACACTAATGATTTTTAACCATTGGCGTAGAAGTTTAAGGGGTATTAATGAATACAAAACCCCATAACTACGCCACTGTATTTGTCTCAAAATCATTTTGTGACCATAAAAATGTATCGTCCAGTAAAGTACCAAGTGTACCAAGTTTGAACTGAAAATTTTCATTTGTTCAGAGGATAATGAAGAAAATGTTTTAATTTTTCAACATTTCCAACACCCTGTATCTCGGAAACGAAGTGATTTTGAGGAAAATTTTATATGAAAGACCCCTATTATTTTCAGGAGTTCTATTGTTTGCCGAAGTTATGAACGAAAAAAGGGGAACACCCTGAATACATCATAATAATGTAAGAATTGAAAATAATATAACAGATGTATTGGACTGATTTTTATGCACGTGGTAAATTCAATTTTAACCCCAGACGCAAAATAAACATACAATCAATTCTAATAAATTCACGATCAAAAAGCCAGAGATGCTTCACATAAATGAACAAAAAAAATAGCTTTAATTAATAAATTATCATCAGATAGCGATGAGCTAGTAAATAGATACAATATAATAATGTAAGAATCAAAAATAATATAAAGATTATAACAGATGTATTGGTTTAGATTATCCTGTAGAACATAGAAATACACAACAGTCCAAATTGCGATGGAATGGTTGCAGTGTTGTTTACACTGGTTCAGATCTATAATTATGTTATATCTTTTCAACAAATTATTTTGTAGAATGTTTTTTGTTTTTTGTAAATGTCTGTACAAGTGGTAATAATACATGTTAGGTGATCATTGTTCATAATTCATATATGCATTTGTTTTACGTTCCACTATTTCAAAGTAATAACTTTACATTAATTATCAACATTAAAGATGAAAAATTTCTTCCTTTGAAAATTGTTTCGGGGGAAAAACAAATTGAAATCGATGTACTTGTGCATTGCAAAGCATGTACGTTGACTTGCGCAAAATACAGGATATCGATTTTCAGGATTGTTAGAATCTGTCA
Organism: Endomychus coccineus; assembly: GCA_958510875.1. Classification (NCBI taxonomy): domain Eukaryota; kingdom Metazoa; phylum Arthropoda; class Insecta; order Coleoptera; family Endomychidae; genus Endomychus; species Endomychus coccineus. The sequence goes on along the minus strand of OY294069.1, from coordinate 91,203,321 downwards.
ATCAGTCCTTCAAGTTTTATAGGTAACGTAAGTTCCGTATTATGATACATTACAAAGATCTATATGTTTATGATTGCGGCGCTCACGTGATATAAAATGATTTTGAGCTTTTTAAAGTTGGAGAATTACTGAATTTACAAAAAAACTTGTAAAATTCAATTTTTAATTAATTAGCATCCACCACACTATCAACTAGAGCGATTTCCTTAAGTATTATGAATCAATCTGGATGTAGTACAAATTTCAGGATGGTGGTAGACAAAAGTTTGGGATCCTACTCACATAATCATTGACAAGTGGGAATTATAAAGTACCAATTTGGTCATTTAATATTATGTCACTATTGCTTTTTGAATGTCTCAAAATTTCTATTGATTCTAGAATAATGGGGTTATGTATTTTCTCCTGAATATGGAAATATCATATATAGAGTAAGAAAGTTATTAAGTTGTAATAGAATATTCGTGGTATTACAGTCATATTGATTCGTAATATTTAAGGGCATAATTTTACATTCAGCTTCAGTTGAAAACTCCAAGCTTCGATAATGTCACAATGTAGTCATTAATTAATTAGAAATTAATGTTACAAGTTTTTGTGTGAATTTGAGTTTGATTCTTCAACTTTAAAAACTTACAAAAATTTATTAATTTATTGCTGTATATGTTTTAACAAAAAATATATGAACATTCATAATCTTATGACAAACCCATGTGGTTGATATAACCAACCGTTCTTTTCATAGTTGTAATTAGTTCATGAAATAGGAATCGACAATGGAAAATATGTAATACATAGAGAAAGACTGTAATTAATTGTTCAACGAATGTGTACTGTATGTCACCTCATTTATGGAAGTTTTCGAGTGGGAGGGTGAATTTCTTCTACTTATGAAAACTACATATTTTATACGGGGATACTTTAGCTGATGTGCTGAATTCATACATGTGAATGTACAGCTTATCTCGGGTTAGCTTTTCAGCGGCTTTTCTATATTTTTACAGCATCTTCTCTACCTTTGACTGCCATCCATACTTCTTTCCGTTTGATCAAATCGCGTCAGCAACAGGGGAATCGTAAAATCAACAAGGATATAAAAGATCTATCTGCTGTCGCTCACGTCCAAAATAGGCAGTGAGGGAAGTACATTTCGTTTTATAGATTTTACTTGAATGTTAATCGCAACCGACTGAAACTATAATACGTGTGTCTTGTGAGGTTCATTTAGTTGGTTGTTTTGACACCTTCTGTTGTAACATGCGAATGCAAATAATAGATGGGTCAGTAAATGAAAGTTGAACCACGGAAGAAAAACCGATTTCACGATTATTACACAAACCTTCCACACAATAGAATGGGAGAATATTGAAACATAAAGGTTATCAAATTAATTTCTGTATCGCTTTTGTCTAGGTTATATCTGGAGTGGAAATGAACTTGTAAATGGGGGAAGGCTATTGTGAATACTCGAAGACAATTTGCGATTATGGAATCTTCGAAATGCTACGTGGGTAATTACATATTACGGAAATACTCAAAAGAGATAAATCTGGATGAAAATTAAGGCCGAAATCTAGATAGAATGAGCAAATTTTACACTATATACATAATTCTGTGCTAAGAACATATTTAATAAACTTTTGAGTAGTCATTTGATCTAGTGCGAATATTTCTTGAAGCTACTCTGACATTTTTTAGATTTTGGTCTAGCCGTAATATTTGTAATAGAAACATAATCTTCTAAATTTGTGCAATAATCAAGACTATTTTATTTTAATTGAGAATAGTTTCCACACATACAGTGTTCTATGCCTGATAATACTGGAAGGGTGGGGGTAAGGGACCTTTTCAGACAGGATGATAAGCTTGGGAATTTAATGAGAAATAACTAAAATACCATAAGGTTTTGTATCTTTGATGATATGACAATTTACGAAATGTGTTATATAGCTTGGTATAGAATTTACATCTCATCGATTCATCCAATTTTATCACCAAAGATGAAATTTTCAAATTACCTATATAGCTCTAATAATATGAACCGGGAACATCTGAGATTCGATACTGCTGAGACTTAACTTATCGTTGTGTAATGATTTGAAATTCCAGGAATAAAGAAGGGAAGTGGTTATTACCCGATAATCACCAAACAATTTATCTATACCGGGATTTCAGGTATATAAAATACTGAGTGATAATCTTACGAATATCTACCAAACTAAAATTAATAATTAGATTGAAAAATTGTACGGAAAGGAATATATTCCAAAATACATAGACCATACACAATGCTCATGCTCCGAAAATATATGGTTTACCCAAAATTCATTAACCTAATATACCAATGCGACATGAAGAATGGCATTCAATCTCATGTTTTGACTTGGTTGAGTACTTATCCAATATATTGAAAGACATAGCTCATCAGAAAGACCGTTCAATCAAAGATTCTTGAGTTTTCAAGGAATTCATTAACAAAATTACAATTCCAGAGACCTGTTTCTTGATATCATTGGGTGTCATGTATACAAATATTTCCGCAGGGATAGCTAAGTGGATCATCTAAAATAAATCGGGGGAAACAAAATTTCACACAAATTTACCTATGGATGAATTTTCAGCTATATAATATACATATACAGGAATTTTTCACTTCCCTCACTAGTATTGTAATTCGAGGAAATATCCATTTTGAACTTTTTAGAATCGATCTAAAGTATTTTTGAAATCATGTCTATGTGAGTGCGTATGTGTGTGCACGTGCGAGTTTACGTGTGTAAAACTCTGAAGACAATCGTGTCATTCCTATAGCTCGTATGTATTTGGAATTCTGCAAATCACTCTAAAGTAATGAAAATAGGTACAGTATTGTTTTTGAGCGCTGTAGCCCTATTTTGAGAGGTATTTCTCATTCTTCTTTAGTAATTCAAATGGAATCGTATTCTATTAAATCTTAATGACACCATTGTTTTCCTGGTTACGAATATATATCACGCGTATATATTCAACCTCCATCATGATTGTTCGAAATTTTCATTTCATGATTCAAGTGACGTCTCTCATTAGCTGTTTTCAAATCATTTTCAATATGTTTTCCACATACACACATTTGACCCGCAGAAGTGTATGAAAGAGGAAACTTGTGAGAATAAAAGTGCGGGAAGTCAGTGATCAATCGATTACAGTTTTTTAAATGTTGTTCACATAATATAATAATAGAAGAATAAGAGTACTCTACTGTATAATGGTAAATGAATATAGTTTTCATGAATTAATCCTATCAATTTTGTGCAGTAATGAACCAATTTTGAACGCCGAAATGATTATCTATTCATATTTTGATTATTTAAGTTATATAATCAAATTATCTTCTGCACATCATGGCAACTGCGTATAAAGGATATGAAACTTGAGATTCGCCGTTCCATTACCATAACCCTGTTCTTGAGAAAATAATGTGAGCCAACGAGGTCATTGAACTTATAATTGTTGAAGAATTTTTTGGATCAAAATTGTTCATTATCAGTAATAGCAACACGAATGGGGTAAACATAAATTTGTTATTATCGATATAATTTATTTTATAGTACATTTTGAATACGTGAAACTTGTAGAGACAAAGACCTGATACTTTTGTTATTATATATTTCATTTTCGGGTGATTTGGATTTTGCAGGTCCAAATTGAAGCTTGCTTCCTAAGTGTACGAGAGGCAAGAGATTCGTATAGACCACTTCCGGCATTCAGCGTTTCACACAGCTGAGCTAATCTCATACCGCAGACAGACTTCTACTCTAATTTGTGTAGATACGCTTCATATAAATTTATGACCTAAGAAAATGACATGTTGTAGTTTAGGCAAACAGCTTACGTCACCATTATTAATTTGACCTCAAATTCCAAACTGTACTGATATTTTAAAATTTGCAATCATCCCATAGTTCTACAATATTCTAAATTTTACAAATTTACATAATCAGTAGGTAAGGCGTCACTTGGGCTAGACAGTTTTATCAAATATCGGTGAACATTATCACTGTATTACCGGCCGTGAGGTTGGAGGCCGCTGTGTTACCGGCCGAAAGGTTTCTGAATTACAGGTTGTGAGAGTTTCGAAGCGTTGCTAGAGATCATAAGGTTCGAGCCGCAAAGATTCTCGGTGAGCAGCTTGAAACAAGGGCTTAGAGAGGGCTCTCGAAACATTTACGATAAATAAACAGCCTGTAAATAAGGTCGTTCAGACGGCACTGTCGTGTGCGCTGAATGTGAGGTTACTGTTCGGAAGGCTGATTTACAGGTGTCATTGAGAGCAGCCTGGCGTGGAGAGATTTACAGGTGCAGCCTGTTTACAGGTACCTTTGAGATGTTTCAGCCTGTATGCTTACGCCTGATTGTGGAGAACAATTCTTTGCTATTATCGGTGTTAATAGAACTATATCCTGTACAGTTGGAATTGTTAGATAAGTCACCCACCACAAATTTTCAGTACCAGTTACAGAACTAAACTAGATTGCCCCAGCTAATATCGATATATATTGAATAATGCGACTCTACTTTCAAACTGCACTAATATATTAAGATTTTCATCAAATCGCTTACTAGATTGGAAATACATGGCTGGTCAAGGTTACGACGCATGCTGAAGATACCAGTGGCGTGCTCTTTCCGTATGAGTCGAATTTCATCTTGCGCAGCCAGACTCTGACAGCCTATCAGTAGCCTCATCAGTTGGTCGCTCAGTCAAGGTCACGTGGTGAGTTCGTTTCAATAGAATCGATATATCTCAGCAGTGGCGTGCTTGTTTCACTTATTTCCCTGTCTGTCCATCTGCTCGTCCGTGAATCTGTCTACCGGCTCCTCTGCTTCTGCCTGTCTGTCTGTCTGCCTAACTATCTGTATGTCTGTCTTCCTATATATCTGTTTTCCTGTATATCTGTCTACCGGCCTGTCTGCCTCTGTATGCCTGTTCGCTTATCCGTCTGTCTGCCTGTTACATCTGTTCACCGGGCTGTCTATCTTTGTTTGTCTGTCTGCCTGTATGTCTGTCTACTGGTATTTCATAAGACAGACATTTCTATCGATCAAACACCCCAAAAATAAGCACCTCAGCAGATTTCGAGCAAGGTGCATCTGACTAAACTCGAAACATTGCTATATATGTATTTACAGGACTAGATGCTGCTGACAGGAAATGTACAAAAAATGGAGCTCTTCAATCTGTTATTCTAGGAAGTAATCCACAGGATTCTTTTGTGCATATTTTTTGGAAGAGTCAGGCTGTAATATGAATGAATCGTTGAATTTAAGACGATTGCATGCAATCACAAGGAACAAGATGAAATTGGTATCGAATTTATCAGCTTCACACTAACACTATAGGAACCAGATAAGACCGAGCCCCATTACAGCTAACTTATGTTCAAGGTCTTTACCTACCAACAAAGTATCAACAAGATCTGTTCCCTCATATGTCCCCATAAAGAGACTGATTACCTTTTGATCGTGTTGTTCAACTTTATAGTGGACAACTTTCGGTGGACGAAAAATCCAGATCATCTATTAGCTTCATAAATCAATCCTGTGACTCGAGTCAAAACCAAACCATTCAACTTAGTGTTTATCACCTTTTGTATGTTCAAATTTCTCCACCAGGAACACATCGCGCTTCCTTGTCTTTTATATTTCCTACTCATAAGATCTCTACTGATTGGTCTTCCAATATGTATTTGATGGGCATTGAGTTATGAGATTTTTTGATTTTGAATGGTTCTCGTGACCAATTGGGTGTGTAACACTTTTCAAATAACGCTGTTACCTTAATTATTCGAATAACGTTCCCATTACTATATTTATGTGGCGCGACAAGGTTAATGTGAGAATATGCTCTAGCTAAAATTATCTTTTCATCTCGCTTGGTCAGCATGCAAGGGCCATCTTCATGGTTCTATGTTTAGGTTCATTGAATTGTATCGTAATCTCGTTCAGTATGTTAATTCATCTGCATCCACCATTCACAGTGAATAATTCATAGATTGCCTAATAAACTGTAAAAGAGTTTACACTGTGGAGAAACAATAATACTATAAATGAGAAATATTCACACTCATCCACTAAAAATACTCTTAAAGTACTGAAAAGATTCGGCTACCAAGTAGCCATCATTAGAGTAGACTGGTTTACTCTGATGGCCACGTTTTGGGTACACGTCCATTGAATTTGAGAATAATAGATTGAATGGCCTTCCTAACTTCCGCGGACGACTCTGTTTTTAATGAGCGCGTCCAAAGGTATTCCGATACGTAGTCAATTATTGCCAAAATTTTCACTACCACAGTTCCCAAATTTGACGGCAACAGATCCACATGACGAAACTCAAATTTTTTTGTAGCATTTTAATGACCTGCTCCCTAGTGTTCATTGTGAAGAATATAGCCGATAATGTATTAGTTGGCTGTTTGCTCTGGCTCTCTAATTCACTGCTCTATGAATAATCTTCTACTATCGATGAGTTCCATTTGTGAAAGCAGACTTTCAAGTTTTTCAAAATTTCAAAATTATTTCTAATGTCATTTATAGTTAGCTGAATTTTTGCATTGTCGTCTCATTTTATCTCTCAATTCTTCAAAGGAACTTTTGATTTAGTGTGTTTTAGACAGTTAGTTCAGACGCATCCAATTCAATTTTCCAATATTTACTCTAAATTTAACGGTATCTTTGACGGAATTTGCCAGATGTCTATTGTTCTATCCATTTTGTACGTTCAATCCATTGTCTATTTCAGCGGCTATCTGTCTCACATACAACTCATTCACTGCATCGTTATGATACTCTGGATTCTTCACATTACATAAATTACGATTCTCAATATGAAAATTATCATCATCGCTCAGGAATGAACTATGTCTGGTGCCCTGTTTGAAATTATCATTATTCATTGGTTGCGGATGTGCTCCTACCAAATTCAGCAATCGACATCATCACTGCAGTGTTTCCATGAAGGGACTGCCCGATTACGTTAATTGATATCTTATGAGTATTTTTATTCAATCACACCACACTCTCAATTCTTCTACCGTTCTTTCACCTGATTATTTTTGATGTTATAACCAGCATAAGTGGATGCTACAAGAAGTCTCATTCTTTCCACAATTTCATTGCTGTCGTTCCAAACCACACACTCAGTAGGATTTTCATTGAATTCCATATACGTACCGAGATATGAGCTACCGGATTACGATTTACTTGTCCTTGATGCTATCAATAAAGGTTTCAATATAATCCTGTACTTCAAGGTAGTCCCCGGCCTTAAGGTTCGAATGTTATTCTGTTTATGTGTACTAGTTGATTCCATCATTTCCCGATATTTCATAAAATTCAAATTGTACAGCACCGGGGTATCTGTGAAAGTCTTATCATTCATAATTATACTATTTTTACTATCAATTTTCACCAAGCTATCTCCCAAAGACCATATTGCAGTTTCAGGATCATATTATGAACCAGTTTTATCATCAAATTCCTTAAAATCTCCATTCAATAGAAATCGTCCTCAGTAACAACGCTCTAAGTCTTGATATTGCGAAAAAAAACTCGTCGATCCTAGTAGCCCTGAGATGTTAATATTCTTCACGAATTTCACTGAGCGTAGGTATGTGTTCATCAACATTATGGCCTTCATCATCATTATGATAGCTGTCGACATTCTCCGAATTATGAACAAATTGTTTCTCCGTCGCCTCCTCCGCCGCTGCCTCCTCCTCTGCCTCCTCTTCCTCCCACGCCTCCTCCTCCTCCTCAGGGTATTTCGGATTTTCCATAAAACCAAACTTGTAGACATTATTTTGAGCTTTCACCAAATTGTTCTTCTCGATATCTTCGGTATCTTTCATTATATTAAAGAGAGATTTATAGACATGTTCGAATATGTGTTCAAAAACCTCAGCTTCTTCAGCAGTACCCTATTCCAATGCCGAATATATTTTCAAACTGTCCTAGCTGAGCCATGCATCTTTAACGATTAAATGCTTTGAAGAATCTACACAAATTGGACATGAATAATACAAAGTCATCAGAGAACTCATAATCGCTCAAGCTGGGAACAACGGAGGAACAAATGTCATGGCAACCCCGGGACAACACAACAAGATCTTCTCCAATGTGAAAATTGTAGGCATGACAACATTTATTTTGGTACAGCTAATCGTAATCCACATAATAGCAAAGTTCGTCAGGAAGCAAATGGCACGGAAGATACGAGAGAGGAAATCAGGAAAAGCGAACCTACAGCTACACTACCGGAGGCAGTATAGTGAAAAAAGGAAAAGACACATGAGTGAGTTATGTCAAAAGTGAAAAATTTCTGATAGGCTTACGCTGGTGTTCCACAGGAATCTGTCTTGGCGCCAACTTTGCTTCTGCTCCATATCAACGATCTGTTGGAAGTCACCACCTGTCCCACCCACAGCTTTGCAGATGATGGTACACTACATACCGCTTTCTCATGTAAAGCTCCTATATCATCCAATGAAGCAATAGGAGTGAGACAGGGACAAGTTGATGCAATTAATGGGAATCTGGATACGATTTTGAAATGTGAATCTGATAATATACTAGAGTTCAATGCAACTAAAGCTCAAGCTTGTATCTTTTCCAGGGAGGCGGATCACACAATCCATAAAATGATGATGTCAGGTACACGATATTTTTCGAACGTTATAGGTTTTCCTAGTAGTAGCCAAAACTATATAGAAAAATAGGTATTTAGTAGGAATTCAAATGAAGACATTTATGATAGGTGTACTAATTTAGATATAACAAAGGATACATCTAAGTGAGATAGGATTACTTGTGATTTTCATTTAAAAAGAGATATATTTGATATTGGAGTAAACGAACCAGAAGTCGAAAGAGAAGTTCAAAAATACGTGAAAACAGTTAGAACTTCAATTGACAGTATTCCAACTATCCCAAACAAAACAGCCAGTTCTAGGAATTTTCAAGTAACTCAAATACAGAACAAATCAAAGTGACGGATACATTTAATGTCCGTACAGCAGTATCCGTACTACCAATAATGTATAATAAGGTTTAAATTATTAGCTTTTCAGGTTCGTTTGGGATTCGGTGGGTTAGAATCCATAAGAAGGTCTATAACGATGTCTTTAATAACACTCGTATACACTAAATAACACTTATAACGTAATAATTGAATGTCACACTTCATTTGATATTTTATTAATTATTATAAATATACTCATGCTCATGAGACTGTGTCAGTCACCAAATGTCAAATTTTTCTTCTAATTCGATTTGTTGTTTTAAATATGTTTGATGTTTGCACCGATCCAGGTGAAAGTCTTTGACACAAAAAAGTTATAGTTGCATAATGATGATATCTAGATCCAGAAAAAATACTCGACTGAATAATTTTTGTTCCTAAACGACGAATTGAAAACGGTCGAAGAAAACCTTGTTACTTTTGTGAAAATAATCTAAACTACTATATTCCAGAAGTCTATCCATTAAGAGATAGAAATTTATGTTATAATCTTCCAAAATTCCAAAAAATGATTTATTGTCTTAATTTTATGGTAGTAATTATTGCAACAATAAGCATCATCATACGATATTTCTCATAATTTTTTTTTGAGTGGATAATAAGAAAAACAAATAACAATTCACGGTAATTTTCACCCTAATTCATTATACCACTGTCAAGCTGTCCTCTATAAGCCTTGATATAGCTTACTCTATTAGGGGTAAGACGTATCATAAATAATTGTATATTGGGTTAGGGTTTGAGTTACACTTTCTAACAGTCAAGTTTCATCAGCGTAATCAAAATTTGTCGGTTAATTCCTAATGTTAGAAAAACAAAAGTGGAAAATATAATGTAGACAACATGAAGTAAGGATGATCAATTGTTGTATATTCGTGAAGTAACTGTGATTTCATGATTATGTTTTCGACTGTAATAACATTTAATTCAGTAGAATGCAATTCAGAATATTTTCACATCATTACTGCATCAAATCTTTCATGTATTAAAATAACATCGAGAAGAGTTTTTGAGGCATTAAAAGCAACCGGCATGAAATATGAGACATTTGATTTTATTTTATACCTCAGTAAAAAGTATCACGCGTCAGTGACACTCGTTCAAGCTGAAGAATAATATACGGAGTAGCAGAGTCGGCATTAATTTAACGTCAGTAAAGATAATAAAAACCAAGCGAGGACTGGCGGACCACTCGAGAGAAAAGCTTCGTTCTGAATTGGCCACTCTTCGGCGGAGTCTAGAAGCGGCAGCTCATCACTTATGGATACTGATGACTCCAGCAATGAGAAGGCTGCTCTATCTCGCCTTGCTTTGATACACCACCACCTTGTTAGTTTCCGATCGCCCTTGTTAAAATAAATTGGGAAGCGATAGGCTTTGATGTTTACGATGGATTACTTTCTCTCAAAATATTCCTAGCATACCAGAATAAAGACAATTCAAGATGCTACTACGTGATATCAGATGATATTCACCTCACCATTGATTTTGTGTTTCTGGAATAGTTATTGTAATGTTTTCTCTGTTATAGTAGAAGAAATATTATGTAATTCTTGCGATACGATACAATAAAAAAATGTGTTTCATAATAAACGAATATCTTTACGTTTAAGTTAAGTTTAAGTTTTCTCAAATTTGATTGTAATTTTGAAATGTACACTCTATTATTATCTTCCATAAATATCAGGGATTGGAACATTGATTCAATATTTCGAAATATCTACCATATACTATTGAAATGGTGGATGCCGTGCCTATAGTTATCCACAATTGAGAAAAGTACTAATGTTCCTAGAATTGATATAATAAGATACTTCTTATATTACTTTGTTTTTATCACTTATATTATAGAAACAAATGGTGTTTCGGTTTGAATATGGGAATATGGGAAAATACATTGCTGCGATTGAAAAATTGAAAGAAGATAATAGGGTAGAGTTAATGAGGAACCTAATTATTAAATTTTAATGCGGAGATGTACTAGGAAGGTACAAGTAAGTGAATTACGGGGAATTTTATGTTATCAATACATCGAAGAGAATGCTGTAGTATAAGTCTAATTGATCATTTAAATTTTATTGTCGTTATTTTTTCTCCTTTGAAAATTTCTACTGATTCTAGTGTGTTTAATTTAAAGTCTTTACTCTGATTATGAAAAACTTTAACTTCACCTAAATTTGGAAAGGTCTGCCCTGTTTCTAAAATATGACTAGAGAAGATAAATCTCTTTTATTGAGTCTTAAAGATGCAAAATGTTCCTTATATCTAATTTCTATATTACGACTTAATCTCCCAGTGTTTGAGTTATCATATTCTGAACAAGTTAATTGTTTTTTGTTATGTTGAATTCCATTTTAACTATAAGTATTGCTCCGAAAATGACATCCTAGTTGTCGAAGCTCGTCACGTTGGTGTTTTTATAATATAAATGATAAAAACAAAGTGTTTTTTTATATCAATATGATAAAAACAAAGTGTTTTTTCATATCAATATGATAAATTATCACGAAGTGACGGCTTCCACCATCGGTTTCTGGAATTATTTGTGAATCTCAAAGACAACGTTTAATAGTTTTTATATTGAAAGATTTCTATTGATCCTGATACACTCACTTTTTGGTTTACCTTTTAATAGTTGAATATAATAAATGGAAAATCTCGAAAATTTACCATCTTCAAACATAAATAATGCTTTAAACCCTACTCAAGAATCGACTATATAATTCAGAATTAGCTCCAATCCTATTGCACCGTTATTTTTCCTCACCATCCATCTTATGAGATTTATAAGAATAATAGGAATTCCTTGGAGGTCTATTGTTTTCATCATTAGTTTCTTCCAAATAATGTCCGAATAACATTTAGGTCTAGCGGTTTAATCTAAATTTTTGTGAATGAAGTAGAAAATTTTGAATTACAATAATTACTATTTTGTCAATACACATATTCAACAAATTAACGCTATTGAGACTATTATTCAGCTTATCTACACTCCACTGCTCGTGTTCAATTTTCTGGTGCATATCTGTGATTTTCAGTTCTCTTTAATATAATTAATTATGTCATATTCTATGAATTTACGTACTATCAGAAAAGAAAAACTATCAACTGTTACATGTGAGGTAAACACAAATTTTATAAATATATAAAATTATAATGTTAACATCTATGGTGAACACTACAACAGTTAGTGAATTACATTCAAGATTAGAAATAATTTGTGTTATTTGACATACAATACCTAAGTGAAGAGTTGCGAATATTTTGAAAGGTGAGACAGTTTATTGAATCAAATGGTAAGTTACGTACGTAACTTATATCTATGTGAATGTTTAAATTTTTATTCTTGTGATATATCCATATTAATTTTGAAATACAAATTGTTAGATAATGAAATTGCAGTTTACTTCGTTAACTATTAACGAATTCATTCATTATCATTAAACATACATCGTATGTTTTGAAAATCAACATTTGGAGTTCAAAATTGTAATCATCCTTTATTGAGTAGATTCAAAAATAAATGGTTCTAAAGCTTACAATTTTCTCTGAACTTTTAGGAATTCCAATGGACTAATTCTAATACAATATTTCCTCGGAGTTCGACTCAAAAGCACGGTTATTTTTTATAGATAAAATAGGATAATTTCTCTTTGACGTTTCTATATTTTATTCATATCTTCATCAAAAATTGTTCTGTGATTAGTGTTTCCAGGTAATTTAGAAAAGAATAGAATTTGATTGATGAAATGCGTCTGCAGCCGACTTGTGTTTTTTAAAATCTAATTGCAACTTGCAGAAAATTATGGTTCGGTTGTGTGTGAAAGAGTAATGTATAACTAATTATCAAATTGATTTACTTGAAATGGATTGAATCCAGCTAATTAAATACCTAAGATACTATTCTATGATTTTCTAACATAAATTTAACTACGATTATTTCATGAATTACTTATTCTATGATTTACATTCCATTTCTACTACTAATAACTAATCAAGGTTAAGATAGCTCTATGGTATTTTTATTTATAAATATATAAATATAACTGCAATAAGAAAAATTTGAGATGGAATGTATTAGAAGCGTTCACTTTATAAAGTGAAAACTTTCGTATGAAAAGACGCGTTGGAAAGTCCTTTAAGTAGACTGATTTCAATTGTAAATAACCTTAGGTATATGTCTCGTGAAGGCAAAAGGAGCTTAGGATTATGCAGATTTGGTCTAACTTTTATTTTAATGTTTTACGTTTGAAGTGCTATCTGAATTTAAGGTTATAACGAAGTTTAAAATCTGAGTGGTGAGCTCAGTACTAGTGAATTTATCCCTAAAAGACGCAATATACAATTTGTTTTCTGAATAATTGAAACGTCTTTCCAATATTATATGTAAAATAAAGATTCCGCCTGTTTTGTTGTTTCTCTGAACCATCAATCTAATGAATAACACTGCCACAATGCCTGCAACTTTTGATTAACTTGGTCATTTACTTGTGTGGTAAAGTTCTGAATTCAACCGTCTGAATCAGCAAGGTCATTCTGAATGAACATCAATATATCTATATTAGGCCATGGACATTTTTTTTCACTATATGTGCGTTTGAAACATATTAAACATAAATTGTTTCTGAATGTTGTTAATATATATTTTTCAGTTTCAAAAAGAAACAAATCCAAGCTTCCAAAGAAAACATCATTTATAAAATGCCGAAACTGGGAATTCATTATTTATTGATTACATTGAAACTTCAAAGGTTTCAAGCATCAGGAAATAGCCCCACAAGGCGGAGAGATCAACAATCTCGCCTTTTTATAGAGAAATTATATCTGGTTGATATGGATCAGAAAAAATATTGGCGCAAAGAGCGATCCTTGAGACACCAGCGCTGAATCGGAGGAGACTTCGTCAACCGCCGCAGAACTGCTAGAAGAAAACTGGTGAATTACATACTTGGGGCGTTAAACCATATGTCGGCAGTTCCCCAATAATGCCTTGGTGCAAGACTAGGTTAACTGATTATGAGATATGCAAAGCTACAATACCAGATTTCACACATTTTGCAATGGATGTACTCCATATATGTGTTGCGTAGACTAACAAGTTTCCTGTTGATCTCTGGAGACGAAAGATTTATTGTCGGTCGTTGATTTTAAAGCTATCTAGATTTTGGATATGCTCGATGTTGACTACTTTCTTCATCACTTCATAGATCATATATAGTCGGGCAATAGATCTATACTTATCAAGAAGCATCTTCTCCTCTTTTCTGGACCCGATTGGACTCCAAGTATCTACCAGCTGAATGACACCCCAAATTTGTATAAAAGAATGAATAATCTGCAAAGAACTGATATTAATTGTTATTAGAATATTATTACAATATTCCAGCAATAATGTTGACTTTTTATTGCTTTGTTCTAGCCAGTGTTCCATTATCGTTAGTGAATGAGCTGGAAGTCAATTACATTGACAAAGGTCCAAACCGAAAAAGAACCAAATTGACATTTGATAAACATTGATCTTATCTTGGCCTCTTTTGATCCGCCTATTGCTTGATTGTGTAGAGTCACCAATTAGAATTTATGAATCAAAAACGGAGGCAGTGGTGGCTGGTGACTCTAAAATAAGATGCAGTAAACAAATTTTCAACCTATATTATTAATAACGTACTCAAATGGATCTCATCCCAATTTATTTTTGATTTTGAGCACTTTTTTCAACCACAAACGATGTTTCCCAGTTCTTTCAAGAATCATAATTCCGGGCATATGCGATGTTCAACTAATATCTTCTTCTTCATCAGTTTTCTTAGAAAACAAAACAGATGGAATCAATCACGTCATTCTGTATAGTTTTTGATGTGCCTACGGAATCAGATCTAGTATCATCTATTTCCCAAAAAAATTACATCCATGAATATTGCGTTTACTAATTAAACTGAAAAATTTTTGAAATTACCTCAATTTGAAGAATAATTATCGTTCTCATCGTGTGCCAGACATGGCCGCTCTTGTGTATACAAAAAATTTCATCGTCGGATAAACTTGCTAATTGATATAATAACATGAAACACTTTTACTTTGTTTTTTATCACATATATTATAGAAACAAATCGTAACTATAGTTCCGACACTAGCGTGCCATCTTCAATTGAGTATCGACAGTGCCTCTTGGATACTACCTTCCCTCAGTGAAGTTAATTGTAAAGAATATGACACATTCCATATTGTTATAAATGAATTCGTCTCACGGAATGTGATTGGTCAATGGGTTCAAGACTTCATCTGCCTCAATTATAATATAGATAGCTGAATTCATGACTAACTATACAGTTTGGTTGGTTCATAATAATCATTATTCAATCAGATATGAGTTATTATTTGGATTCTTGTCAGTCAGGTCAACTTAACACTTGTGTCTCCTATATTTTTGCCTTTTCGTACGTTTCATTCTCACGACCATCAGACGACGCTCGAAAACGAATTCACATAAACTAAACTGTGGGATTTCTTCAACCAATTTCACCAAGCACTCAGGGCTTAGTTATTCGTGCAATAAATTAGTTTACGAAATCCGGCGTTTTAGTTGATGTGAATTAGTTTTTGAGCGTCATCTGATGATGGTCATGAAACCGAAACGTGAGTGAAGACGAAAATATGAATATGAGTGTATATTTTCCGAAAATGTACAAACAGTTCAGTTGGTTTCGTGTCGGATTCTGTGCGTGTGACTCTACCACCTCCTTCGGAAGAAAATGAGTATTCACCTTTGAATTTATGAACTATGTTACACATACGCATTTATGATTGATACTTATCTCGCAAAGCTTCAATTTTCCAATATTACTTACATAATATTTTTCTGGAAGTATTTATTTTCTCTAACATCAATAATATTTTCTTGAATTTACCACAATAGGAAAAGGAAATCATGACTTATTTATGCTGAACTGAAGTCAACTGAAAAACAAGATGAAAACACTGAAACGCAGATCACGAAACCTGATGGAAAATATTAAGTGGTGATGAATTAGCAACTTTTTTCTCAATACAATCTAGAGCATGATAGGTACATATTTTCAAATCTACATTATGATGTTCTCTTCAGGTATTGTAGTATTATTAGGTGATTCTAATATGGAAAAAAATTGTTGAATCCGGTTAGAATAAAGGAGATTTGTGAACTCACAAAATAATTTAATAAAAATATGAGTTTGTGTGAAGAACTGTGCTGTGCGATATAAAAGAACTTTTGCGGAATTTACAGTCTGATAAATCCGAGGGACTGTTATGAACCGTACTGCAGTATAATAAACACATAAAATCGCCAGAAATAAGGATATATTGAGTGAGCACCAAGCTTAGATGCCAGAACTTGCAACAAAAATATTTCATATTATATCTTTTTATGACTCTTGACAAAAATTGTCGGTCAAAGATGAAAATATATAGATTCATTCTATGGATGCTGGCCGAGTAATTGAAATATTTCGGGATGATATATTGTACCATAAATGTACACCGTTGTCATGTTAAACTAAATTGATGTAGTTTTACATGGAAACATTTGAGGACGTTGGGGTTACAGATATATACATATTAAATATTATGTGTACCATACTATACAATGATTACGTTGAATAAAGAAAATTTCCTGGAAGTTTTCGTATAACAGAATAACCAATATCTGGAACATTCACTTAAAAAAGACAAACACTTTCTGTAAACAGAGCCTGACTGATATCGTATTCAAGCTGGGGGAGCCTGAAACATTTAAATCTCGAAAGTAAAGATGTATTACAATTCTGTCCGCCTGCACTTTCAGCAATAAGTTTTCTTCAAATATTAGCCAATAGACATTACGTTTTAGAAGTTTAGTACTTTAGTATAGAGGAATTCACAACCTACAATATCGCCAATAACAATAAAATGAGTAAAAAGGAATCGGGGAAAAATTAACAAAATGAAAATATGTTAGCCAACATTTCTCGATGTGATAGTTGGCTCTATCGTCTGACTCGTTCCACTGACGAGCTTATGAGAAGAATAAACAGCTGTTTGGAACTAACAGACGTGTTGTCATTGTTTAAGCCTAACTTGTCAATATTTTTATACATATTGACAATAATTATGAGAAGTCATTTAAAGTATCATTTTCTGTATATGATCTATTATAGCCTCTGTGAATGTATTTACGACATATCTGGAATCCAGTCGTAAATGAGATTCTTGTGTCAATTTGTCATCAGCCGACGAAGTGTTATCGATGAGTTGGCATGGTTTGTTTATTATTCGGTACTTCTAGTAATTGTTTGTGATGCCTGGGAATTTTTGGTCAACAGATATGTAGCCAATGATAGTAAAGTAAACGACTTTCAGAAAAGGAACAATTACATCAAATTCATTCAACGAGCAACATTATGACATTACTGTAACAATCACAACTATATCACTCAGTTCTGTTAGTGTAGTTAGTGTGGTGTAGGTGAGAATAAATAACTTAAATTCATCAAGTGCTATTTCTTCAACCAGCTACCATCGTACTGAGTCATACAAGAAGTGTAAACAACAACAGCATTCAGCACAGTTACTGTTCACGAAATATGAATTATGCTTCCTCAATTGAAAAATTAATCCAATTTGATGTTACGACGATTTCAATTCTAAGAAAAGTATTGTAGTAGGCTTCAAATCTTTTCTCCTGGTATTTCGCGGATATATCCGTTTTGACCATTTCTGAATCGATGTAGGTTAGTTTTGACAGGCGCGCTCGTGTATGTGTGTGTGAGTGTGCGTGAGCGTGTGCCTGTGCGTGTTCATGTCCGTGTGTGTGTGCGTGTGTGTGTGTGCGCGCGTGTGCGTGTGCATGTGATGTGAATGTGCGTGTGCGGGCGTGTGCATGTATGTGCGTGTGCGTGTGCGTGTGCATGTGTGTGCGTGGTGTGAATGTGTGTGCGCGTGTGCATGTTCATGCGTGTGCGTGTGCGCGTGCGTTTGCGTGTGTGGCTGTATCTGTTATATCCACTTTTGGGAGACTGCGCCTCTTCAATCAATCGTATGGATTTGAAATTTTGCAGACCAGTTGGAAGTGGTGGAAATAGGAATCGTATCGTTCCTAGTGGTATTCTGGACATCCAAATGATACCATAGTATTTCATTCAATCAGAAGTCTTTTCTAGTTAATGATCCAATGATTCAATCTGCAGAATTTTTTGGAAATTTTCATTTCAATTTTCAAGTGGCGTCATCGATGTGAATCTACAGTCTGTTTTATGCCTTCACTCTGTGGAAAACTCTGATATTTCGTGAGACAGTAAGTGTCAGTATGAAACAAGCTATAATATAGTGCGAATGATTACAGTGGATTCCGAGATTTGTTATAATAACGCTGATGCTGGAGTCAGCGGAATATCGTGGGAACGGAAATCGCCTTACATAACTCCTCCATTCCTAAAAGGAACTCGAGGGTGGAATCACTTGAGTTTCGTCGAGGGCCAACCTGTACTTCTTGAGTTTCCGCTCTATCGAATCGTTTTGCCATTTCTCGTCTGAGTTTGTAGAATTAGTAGACTAGAATGCAAATGGTTAACGTCGCGATGCTTCCTAAAGACCACAGGGAATATTTCTTATGAAGATTCAAATTTTCGAGAGGTTCTTCTTCTTCTTCTTCTTCTTCTTGTAATTGCAGTTGATGTAATTTGTCAAGGAAAGTTCTTTCTAATAGTAATTTCTCAACGTGGAGAGTTGGTTACTTAACCAGTTTTATATCTTCTAGGGTTATGGGATTCTCTGTGATGGTGCCATTTTCATTTTTATAACTGTAAGTCGGTGTTGCAATGGAACATCCTGGTGACGTGGTGAATAAATATGTTCTTTTCAGTATAGCCACGTTGTTTTCTTGACAATCAGCTCGAATTTTTTGGGATTCTGGAATGTGCCTCGTTTATTTCCTCTATAATTTGTTGTTTTACGTGAACTGGAACTTGATGGCAGTTAGTTGAAGTTGTTTCGGTTGACAAATGCGATGTTATACAGTCTAGATTTTCCCGAAGAGGTAGCAAGTGGTTTCTCTTGCACAAGTAGTTTGGCATAAGGTCGATGCACTCTCCTTCATGGTACTGGTACTCCATGTTGCTCAGGGTAAGGTATGAAGAGGGTGGAATTATGATGGATTGATTTTTGTTTGGTATTGAGTAGAGGTGATAATGGTCAAAAATGTTTGAGTGAACTAAAAGAAAATCAAGTGAAAATATCATTTTCTCGTTAGTCATAAAGACATATGCTTCTACTATCCTGTAATAATTTAGATATTCTTCTTCGTGAAAGAGTAATTGTGAATTGTCATGAGATTTATGCAAATCATTTATAATTTCTTTTAAATCGCTGGGTGTAACAATACTATGATGTAAAGTTTTTAAATAAGCAGAACTTACTGCATTTTCGATTTCAGAAATAAAGTTCAAGAGTGAATCTGAATTGATTGATCTGGTCTAATATGTTATATATTTCTAAATAATGAGAATAAAATGATTCATTAATGGCTTTTCTCAATTCCTCGATTTTTAGTTCAATTATATTCTGATTGTGTGTAATGGCTGTCATTGTTTCATTGATATTGTTCATTAATTTTGAAGTCAGTGACGTATGTTTATTTACTTTTTTTATAATTTTATTCTGACTGGTTTCTAGTTTAGAAATACTACCATAAATTTCTTTCGCGTCTCCTTGATCTAAATTTCCTGTGAATAATTTTATTAAAGAGCCAGCAGGGTTGATTAGGTTGATTAGGCCTCTCTTTGCTCTTCCTTTTGGAAAGAGTGAATTGAATTTTTTATCAACCGTATTTACTTCATTTTTTAAATGTGTGTAGACATTATACAATTCGTCCATGCTGGAATTTGTTCTATTGATTAATTCAGTGCAGGCGTGTATAAATGTGTGAAGTTTCCCTAGTTCAATTGCGAATTAAAAACGGAAAATTGGGGTACGTAAAACTTAATATGTAAAGCACGACCTCGACAAATAAAAGACTCAAGACGTACATTAACTTTTACAGTATAAGTACTTAAATGTAAATTACCCTACATAATTGAATCCTTCAAAAAAATACAGCTGTTCTCTATTGATAAAAGAAATACTTCTTATAGCATACCACGTTATTGAAGCGATAAGTGTATGAGAATTCATATTTCTATAAATCAGATATAAAAACTATGAATAGTGAAACAGAAGTTACAAATTTGCATCTGTTAAATGAAATCAAAAAAATACGTTTACAATTAGTTAGCACCGAAACAACATTATTACTAAAACTCGAAAAAGTAACACATAAATTACATACATTGGAACAGGAAAACCATGAGTTGAGGAAACAATTGGAAGTAAGTGACCGCAAAAACCGGAGAAATAATGTTATGATTTTTAGATTAAATCCCCCTGGAAACATACTTTTAGCAGATTTTATGAATGAGCAATTGAAAAAGTTAATAGATGTAGAGATAAATCTCTCTGATATAAACAAAGCTTATACTGTAGGAAAATCAAACACGAACCGGCCCATTAAATTAGAACTTATATCATATTTGAAAAAACTAGAAATCATAACAAAATTCAAAGAAATTAAAGGGTACCAGAATATTCATAAACAACGATCAAACAATTCAAGAACAGCAGGAAAATAAAATCTTGTGGGAAAATTTGAAAGAAGCTAGGAATAAGCACCAAAATGCTTTCATTAAGAATAATAAATTAATTATAAATGGCACTTCATATACTTCCGAGGAACTAAATATTGAAGAAAACGTTGAGAGAAAAGGAACCAACGCACCTTCAACACCAACTGTTAAATCAAAAATCGAGGACGAAGTGTTTGTAAATAGTGAATGTGAAGTGAAACACAACAAAAACAATAAGCCTGAAATAGCATCTAGAGTGATAAAGGATAGACCAAAAACAAGATCAGTGGTTGAGGGAAAAAAAACTCACACAACGAAATTAAACAATAAAGGAGGCTAGGAAAAAAATTTTTTTTTTTTTATAACTTATAAGGTAAATTCAGTACCATATATCAATGTGTTTTGTGTATCATTCAATTTTAACAAACCAAAACGCTATAATTATTCTTTACGTCTAAAAATCTCTAACAATCTTAATCAGTCAATGCAATCAATTTTAATGATTTCAAATTACGTTGTTAGTAAGAAATTCTTATATAATCACATATTTATTGTTTTGTTAGAGCCTAACATGGTCTGTTCATAAAAATTATTGTTCTTAATTATACAAATTTCAATCATGGATACATTTATTAGAGATCAAATAGAGAAACCTATAGACACAATGATTGTAGAAGATCTTCAATCATACAAAAATAAATTCCCACAATCTACAAATGAATTCAAATTGATTCATCTCAATATAAGGAGCGCAAACAAAAATCTTGATGAATTTAGATTATTTTTAACTAACCTAGGAGCATACGATATTATAATACTAACCGAAACTTGGTATCTGTTGAATCCGAATATGTTTAATATTCCTGGGTATAATTTAGTCTACAATTCAGGTCAAATTAATAAAAATGATCGCGTTTTAGCATATGTAAGAACAAGCATAAAATTTGAATCAAATATCATAACCCTAGATAAATTATACATAAATGTTCTTGAACTAACCTTTTCGATTGACAATAAGAGCTTTAAAATAATAGCTATATACAGACCCCCCTCAACGTCTCCATATGAATTTAATGATAAACTAAAAGAATATCTCAATATAACAAACAAAAATGAATTCGAAGTCGAAATAATTGCTGGAGATCTTAACATAAACATTAATTCTAGCTTAGACTATTGTCAAGAGTATTTAAATATTTTGGGTACAGAAGGCTTTAAATCTTTAATAAACTTAAGCACAAGACCATCAAGAGGAAACCTAGGTACATGTATTGACCATTTGTTCATTAAATCCAATGTTTTTAAAAGTAATGAAATACGTCCTGCAATATATATAATAGATATAACAGACCATTATTCAATTTTAATACATCTAACTACACCACAAAGTTTGAAAGGGAAACATATTAATCCGAATAAAACATACATAAATTATAACATGTTGTGACAAAATTTACAATCTATGAATTGGGAATGTCATATGACAAAATCTCTTGATGAATTAACACAAATTATTACAGACACTATTACTGTGGCAACTCAAAAACGCACATTCACAATCAAAATACCTAAGCATAAAATAAAAAAAAATCATGGATAACACAAGGACTTCTGAATTCTATTAATAAGAAAAATTTAATGTATAAAAACCTAAAATTAAATACCAATAATAACGAACTAAAAGTTGAATATTTAAAATATAGAAACAAATTAACTACACTAATAAAAAACACAAAAATAACATATTATAAAAACCTTATTGAAAAAAACCACACATCAGCAAAAACATTATGGAGCACTATAAAAAATATATGTAATGATAATAAAAAAGAAAATGACATAATAAATCGTATAGAAGATGAACATCAAGTTATACATAATGATCAGAAAACCATCTCCAATCTATTCAATAGCTACTATACAAGCATTGGCGAAAAATTATCATCTAAAATTAGCAGTAAGGATGTATCTCCCAGTAAATCTGCTTCACTACCAAACTCAATTTTTTTAACCCACGTAACTGAAACAGAAATAGTTGATACAATTATGGAATTAAAAAACAATAAAATGCCTGGACTTGATAACATAAAAGCTGAAACACTAAAACATATAAAACATGAAATTGCCCCTATTCTATCTATATTAATAAACAAAATAATAGACCAAGGATATTGTCCAAACCTACTCAAGGTAGCAATAGTAAGACCAATATTTAAAAGTGGAGATAAACAAAAAATATGTAATTCCAGACCGATTTCCGTTATTCTCAACTTAGCTAAAATATTCGAAAAAATATTAAAAAAACAAATGGATAAATTCTTAATAAAATATAATATAATTTCAACCAACCAATATGGTTTTCAGTCAGGTAGATCCACACAAGATGCCATAGCCAAATTGATATCAAATATCTACTCTGCCCTGAACTCACGTAAACAATCCTCATGTCTATTTCTTGATATAACTAAAGCATTTGACTGTGTATGTCATAAAACATTATTAGCTATATTACACAAACTAGGTTTTAGAGGTGTAGCGTATGATCTTTTGGAAAGTTATTTATTAAATAGAACCCAAAGAATTCAAATTGGCTCTGAAGTTAGTGATGTTTCGATAGTAAAATATGGTGTCCCACAGGGAACAGTGATTGGCCCAGTCCTATTTTGTATATATATGAATGATTTACTGAAACTGAATATTCTGGGAATGTTGATCAGTTTTGCTGATGACACAGCCATACTCTATACACATGAATCATGGTCAAAGCTCCGACAAGTTGTTGAATTTGATCTGCAAAAAGTGTTTGCGTGGTTTGATCAAAATAAATTGACAGTCAATATAGATAAAACCAAATTTCTTCCCTTTTCGTCTTACTCAAATAAATTACCGACTTTTAACAAACTGAAAATCAAATATAATTCAAAATGCTTAGAAGTATGTTCATGCGACAATATAACATACTTGGGCGTTGTTATAGATAGTCATCTAAAATGGGACATTCATATAAACCAAATAATGAAAAAGATACGGTGTCTTTTGAGTAAATTCAAACTGTTAAGTGATTACTTAGATTTAAAAACATTAAAAATACTCTACTATGCGCTAGTACAATCGCACCTTACATATGGCATTCTTGGCTGGGGTGGAATTTATGACACCCACTTGCTTAATCTCAAAATTTTGCAAAAATGGTTTATAAAAACAATATATAAAAAAATAAACTTTACCCATCAGACTCACTATTTAGAGAGTCAGGATTTCTTGAAATAAGAAAATTATATATCCAGTCAATTTGCATTGAACTATATAAAAATCCAAGTATGCCAAGTTTTAATAAGCATGTATATGATACTCGGGGAAAAAATGCTATAACAACTAAGAAATTATGTCGCAAATCTAAAGGGCAGAGGTGTTACACATACTTAAGTTCTATTGTATATGATAAAATTCCACAAAGCCTCAAATTAGCAAACTCAATAAATATATTTAAATCAAAAATTAAGGTCTGGCTATGTAATGAATCGTTTAACCTTTTGCAGAATCGAATTCAATTAAAATTAATTAAAATTATGTTTTGTATGAAGATATTCTCCTCTTTCTTCTCTGAATAAATGTATTACATATTATATTATTGTTAAAATTCTTAATTCTTAGTACTTCGTGAATCATTTTTGTTTATACTAATTGATAATATATTGTATGAACTATTTAACTTATCCTTGAATAAACATTATTATTATTATTATTTACCCACTTGATCATAACGAGTAGTTATTGATCGGACTTGGTATCTCAAATGGTCAATTTGAATGTAATGGAGAAAATTATGGGATGCAATTTTGATTCTAGCAGTTCCGAGTTTGAAGGGAAGGATACCAGGGTTATCTTTGAGGTTATGAATCTGAACTTTCTGTGCCGTTATCGATGGAAGTATCATCAACCTGTAAAAGTGGATTATCAGTCATTTTTCTTGATGGTTTGAATACTTGTTTGTGGTAGGTATTTTGAGTGGTGGTAGCCGTTAGTTCATCAGATTTCAATATATGTTCGAGTCGATAAGGTGGTTTTGTTTTTGACTGTCTGTCTGCTAATTTTCGATAACCCATTCGACCTGGTTCGATATCAGGAGGATCGTTACGTTTTTCGTTAATTTTTGAAATTAGGTTTGATTTTTTTTTGGGCCATGTTTTCATGAAGTTTTTTATATAAATCGGACATTATCTGCTTGTGATCATCGACAACTTGACTGTTCCAATGGAGTTCATTATCAATATCTATTGTGTCTTTTAATTCAAAGTGACCTAATAGTAGATCAACTGGTTTTTTCTTAGTGGCTGTGTGAATGGAATTATTGTATCCTAGAACAGCATACATCAATTTTTTGAAGGGATTTATCTTTGGTTTAGTCAATGTGAGAGTACGCATGTGTTCAATTAGGGTTGATAGGAACCTCTCAACGATTGCATCACTGTTAGGATCCAATGATAATGTGTAGTGCCAGTTGATTTTGTGAACATTCAGAAGTGTCTGTTTGAATTCAGTTCTGTTATCAGATATTATATTTTCTGGAATTTTATAGGTTGTAATAAATTGTAGGAGAGACTGATATACATGTAGTCCAGATAGGCTTGGTAAGATATACGCTTGTCCAAATCGTGAAAAACTATCACAGATTGTTAAAGCTATTGAATTTTCAAATTCGAACGTGTCTATATGAATAGTTTCAAACGGTTTTTTGGGGGTAGGAGTCAATTGGAGTTTTATTAGAGGTGGATGTAGTTCATATTTGACTTCTTGGCAAATAGAACAGTTATTGATATATTTTCTGACGTCGTCATTCAATTTAGGCCAATAATATTTTAATTTGATTCCATTGATGGTTTCATGAATTTCTATGATTTGTTATACCTTCATAAATAGACTTTATTAGATTTTGTTGCCTATTTTCCGTAGTAACGTCAACTAAGAGTGTGTTGGTTTTCAAAATTTTGAAGGCGGCATTCTTGAAAATCTGTGGAAGGAAAGTACACATCTCTTTATATAAGTTTTGATTTTCATCATTCTGAAAGTAAAGTGTATTGTCTTTTAGGACTACCGAATTCTTTCAAGAACTCTATTACTTGTTTTCGAAAACTTTCTTTTGTTACATAAATGTGCCATCTTGTTCGATTCACAGGATCTTTGAATATCCTTTTTGTTTCTAACCTAGGGTTTTCATGAACTTGAATAATAAATAATTGACAGAGAAAAATGTTTACTGGTTTATCGGTAATTTTAGTTTCCAATATGGGATTTTCCGCACTAGTATGGATTGTTTCGTCGTCATTGTTTCATCGGGGTCTACTTGTCCGATCATTGAAATGTTGTCGGGTTGGATACTTGTTGAAGGTTCATTAGTACTATCAAGGAATACTTGCATATATTGTAAAATAGGGGGAATATTATCTTGTACGTCTGTCGGATAAACTTCTACTCTAGATTAGGCGTCGGCATTAGTGTTCGTTTTTCCTTTTTCATATATAATTGTGTAGTCAAATTCTTCGAATTTCAGTCTCCATCGGACCAAACGGGAAGGACCAAACGGGAAGGACATGAGCCCTTGGAGCGGTTTGTGACCGCATAGAATTTTGAATGACCTGCCGAATAAGGAGTTCTTTCTCTATAGTTGATTAGTTACGTTCTGAGTCGTTTAGTGTCCGTGATGCAAAAGCAATAGGTTTGTCGGACTCTATGGGTCCTTGAGATAGGATTACGCTTATAGCAACGTTGCTAGCGTCTGTTGTCAATTTGAAGTTCTTGGTGAAGTCTGGATATTGAAGGATTGGATCATTAGTTAATAAGGACTCACAGTCTTCAGATGTTTTGATATAAAGGGGATCGTCAATATTTATCTGGGCTCCTTTTTTCAAACATGTAATGAATGGTCTTGTGATTTCAACGAAATTTTGTATGAATCTTCTGTAATAGCCCAGCAGTTCGAGAAATCCTTTGATTTCCTTGGTTATCTTAGGAATTGGGTAGTTTATGATTGCTTTAATTCTGGCTGGGGTTGGTTTGATGCCCTCTGGGGTGATAATGTGACCTAAGAATGCGACCTCTTTTCTCAGAAATTCTGACTTATCGAGCTGCACTTTTAGATTACTTTCTCTCAATCTCTGAAATACTAGTTTGAGGTTTACCATATGTTCTTGTAGGGATGTCGAAAATATAATGATATCGTCTATGTAAACGAAACAAATAAAATGCTGTAAGCCTTTCAATACATTATCCATTACCCTTTGGAAAGTGGAGGGAGCATTCTTCAACCCAAATGGCATGCGCAAGTATTCATAATGTCCGTTCTCTACATTGAACGATGTTTTTTTTATATTATCAGAGGACATCTCTATTTGATGAAAGCCGCTCGTGAAATCTAATATAGTGAAATACTGGCATCGGCCTAATTTGTCAAGAATGTCGGAAATGTTAGGGATAGGATATCGGTCGCTAATTGTTTTGTCATTAATCTTTCGATAGTAAACCACGGTGCGCTACTTTTTCTTGCCAGATGCATCTGATTTTTTCAGGACTATCCAGATAGGGGATGACTCCATGGAGAGTCACTGGGTGTAATGATATTTTGTTTAAGCATGTCACTGATTTGTTTTTCAACCTCTGGTTTATGGATGAATGGTTATCGATAAGATTTTGTTTAGATTGGTGTCTCGTCTGTAGTGTTTATTTTATGTTTTACCTGGTGAGTTAAGGTTAATTCAGAATTTCCACGGTGAAAAATGTCAGAATGCGATTGGATTAGATTCATGAGTTGATTTATTTCTTCAAGGTTCATATGTTCTGTACGAATAAATGGTGTCATATCGTACTTGGGTGTGTTATCATGATTCGTGTCTTGTATGGTCATATGAAATAGTTCGAAATTATTTTTGTCGAAAGCTGTGACTGGTACGGGAGAATACAACAAAATTTCTTGTACGTCACTGGTGTTATTACAAATTTCAACAGGAGCATATCCGGAATGAGCGGTTGTCAGACATTCGCGGATTTTACAATGGAAAATTTCTGTTTCAGGAATGGTTATATTGCCTTCAGGTAATGTTACTGGAATTTTCGCGGATTCGATTGAGAATGGTTTTAGTCTTGCGAAAAATAAGAGTTTTCCTTTTGTTTCGTAATGAATTGAAGGAAGTTCTACAATAGCTGTTTTTAGAAGGGATTTTTGAATGTCTAGTTGTACATTAAAAGCTTCCAGAGTATCATACCCTATTGAACCATTGAAGAAATGATAAAATTTGAACAAGTAAAATTTAATTTTTTTATTTGAATTAAACTCACTGAAAGCATGGATTTCTGCGCAATAATTCTGATGAGTTGTATGAAATATAGAAGAGATAGTGAACGGTTCTTTTTATATCTAGTCGTGAAAATATTTTTCAGCAATTTCAGGATCTAGGAAAGATTTTGTAGCTCCAGTATCTATTAATAATTTCAAAGGTGGGTTCGAAATTTTGATATATGGGAGATCTTTCTGATCATAAAGTAAATGTTCTATGTGATGGGCTCTTGAGATTCCGTCAACTGAAAATTTGGATTCAATTCGACATTTTCTGCCGATTGATATTGTGTTTCATAATTTTCATCTTGAGAACATGTTACTTCATTGGAAGTGCTTGATTCAGTTTGAAAATCTGCAACCGGGTGTTGATAGTCATAGTATTGATTATCGGAATTGATTTGTTTGTCGTAATAATTTGGCTCTAGATTATAAAGTTCTTCTGAAGTAAAAGTCTGTTTTGGTTGTGAATATGCTTTATATGGGGTGTCATTTCTGGTTCTTGAGAATGTTCCGTGTGAAATTCCACTCATAGGTATTGGTCGAACTGCCTGATTTTGTGTATTTGATTTCGGATTATTAGTCGGATTTTGGGAAGTTCTTTGTGTTCCAACAACTTGTCTATTTGAAAAATATCTTTGTGGAAGGGCTGGCCTTAGCTGTATTTGGATGGGACCTCGTGAGAAACTGTTTCCAGTATTTAATCGAGGTGTATAGCTCGGGGGTAATTGGAAACTAGCACGGGGATAATTTTGTTAGTTGTTTTGAAAATGATTCACGGGTTCCTGATTATATTAGGGATTCGGGTTGGATTTGTTCAATTGATATTGGTTAACCATTGGTTTTTGTGAATAACGAATATTAGTTTCTGAGATAATGTATTGCCTAGCTTCTGCCAAGTCCTTTGATTTCATTGCCCTAATTGTTGAACCTAGTTGTTGTTTTAAACCGGCGAGAAATAGTTTCAAAGCATGAGTGTTATAAAATGTTTCCTTCATATGTTTTGTATCTTGACTAATTTCATGTGTATCTAGGTAATTATGAAGAGCGATTAAGTTAGACATAATACGAGTATAAAATTGCAATGGTGTTTCGTTATTAGTTTGCCGTAGCTGATCCAGATCAAATAACAATCCATTTTCATCTCTTTGATCGCCGAAATGAGCAATTAAAGCTGATTTTACTGATTGTCAATCTTCAGCGATACAAATACTACATACTTCGAGAGCCTTACCTAATAATTTTGCATAAATTCCATAGATAAGAGTAGTATTTTGAACGTATTAGTATTAGCAGTATCTAAAAATGATGATAATTCTAACGGATTATCGTCAAATTTCGGAACTATCACTAAAAGTCTACTATCAAAATCTGTCGTTGCCATTTTGGATGTATTATTTTTTGAAATATTTAAATTAGAGAATGATATGTTAATATCTAAATCTAAGTTTGATCTATTAAGTGCAATATTTTCTATATCTAACTCGCAATCGATATCTTCACTTGAATGAGATGAATACGAGGATAATGACATAGAACGGTAGAAGAAATATAGGAAATAGGAAATGAGCAACTTACATTGAAATAGTTACTTGGTTCTTCTGAATGGACAGTTAGGACTGACGGGTTATTTGCGATGAATGCCCTTTCAGAAAATCTTACCGACTGCGCCACTTTATGTTTCTTATTCACAGAAACACGTTTTTAAAAAGTTCATTAATATTTATTTACTGAATTTCACAATATAAGATATACGTGTTAATTGTTACAAGTCTATGTCGATTCTAATTCTTGTTCCTGTCTCATGCCAGGAACTTCCGAGATTTGTTATAAAAACGGTGATGCTGGAGTCAGCGGAATATGGTGGGAACGGGAATCTCCTTACATAACTATCTATGTACCAACATTTCTTAAATTAAGAAGACTCCCATACTAACGCTAATTGATGGATCTTGTTCGTATAAGTTCTCCAGTTTCATCGAGTTTTGTGAATATTTGCGCAAATATATAATTCAATCAATATATGCGAGTGATATAACTAATTCTTCGAATAACTAGCAAACGTTGTAATCTGAATCAGCGTTATTGGATTCATGCGGACGGCAGCGATTCCAGGACATGTGTTGAGATGTGCTTGATTCTGTTAGATATTAGTTTAGTCTTAATTCAACTTCCATATTGTGAACCTCTTATAGACATTACAATTATTCTTTAGAAAGCTGTTTCCAATAGGTCGAAAGTTAAGTGGTGCATTCGGTAGGATAGCTAAACAAATTAGTGAATATAATTTGGTTCATTTCTACGATTTATTGGCTATCGAAAAATAGATATTTCAAGTTTGGTGGATTGAGTAGCCAAACACGAAATCTAAACTTTCGTATTTCAACAGTCCATCATCGTCGTGAATGGTTCAAGACTACATGGAGTGGAGAATAATTCTGTTGTGAGTACTGATGTCATTTAGAGGTTCTAGTGATACAGAAAGTTCAGATTCTGACTCAAATTTGAATTTACATTAATCAGTTCGATCTAGATCTCCAATATTCAAAAGAAACAAGGTAACAATGGCAGTAGATAATCGAGTTCATGCTCAAATTCCCCTTCTCAAACAGGAATACCAAGCTATGATTCCTGATTTCAATGGTGAAACAGAGTTACTACCTCGATTCATAGAAATTTCGGAGAAACTAGTAAATAAATTTTATAATTTGCAAAATACTGATGACTTTCAGAATGAATATCTGATGTCCAGTATTTTAGCTGAAATTAAAGGAGATGCTGCTAGAAATATCTGGTCTTGTGTTATTCACAATTGGATAGATTTGAAAACTAATTTAATTAACAGTTATGCAGATAAAAGAGATTGCTATACATTAAACATCGAGCTTACAGAGTTAAAACAAAAACTAAATGAAAATCCGTTTGATTTTTACAATAGAGTACAGCATCTATTATATTTACAAATATCGTACTTAGTCACACATTCGCTTGCTGACGAATCCAATGTTTTAGCTGGTTATTTCAGAAACTATGCTTTGAGAATTTTATTAAGAGAATTAAAAGATCCGATTGGTTCTTACATGAGTACAAAAAATCCAGGAGACTTAAATACAGCCCTGAGTATGCCAACCAATGATTTTCAACTAGAAATAAATCAACAAAAATAGATAGACATAAATTTAATCCTAAAATTCAACCTTTACCAATTACTGATTAAGCACATAATGTTCAAATTCCACAAGGTTCTAGTACCAGTAATTTCAATAGGCAACAAAACTTTACAAGATTTAATAACTATTCACCACAGAATAGGAATTTAAATAACCAACAAATAAATCCAAATAAAAACATCCCTGTTCAGACTCCTATGAGCACTTAAAAAAAAAATACTTATCAACCTACACGGTTTTCAAATCAAAATACTAACAATCCTAAGAATTGGAATAGGAATAAATTGAATTATACAGCGGAAGAAATATATAATATCGATCAACAACCATCGGAAGACGAAGCCTCCTTCGAATTAATGAATTTGACTAATTATCAAAGTGATCCACCATATGCAATCTTTGCCGATCATAAACTGAAAATTTTAATAGATACTGGTAGCACTAAATCTTTTATTAACCCAGAAACAGCTGGGAAATATTTCAAACGTGCGATAAGAAACGACCCGTTTCAAATATCAACTGTTCATGGTACATCAACCGAGATGTACAGTACGTTGATACCATGTAACAAGTTATTTAATACTCAAGATAAGCTTTCTTTGAAGTTTTATTTATTTAACTTCCACAACTGTTTCGATTGTTTGCTAGGAATGGATAACTTGAAACAAGCAATTATTGATTCAAATAAAAATATGCTTATTACCCCAAATTGCTGTATAAACCTAAATTACCAGAAACTTTCTCATAACACGAAATGTATAGAAGTGCAACCGAGGTCAGAACAAGTAATTCAGGTTTATATGAAAAATATTAAAGATGGTGAAATAATCATTCCATACACTAAGATAAATAATCTGGAAATACCTGAGTGTAAAGCAAATGTGAATAATCACGTAGCTATATGTACGGTTTTGAATCCTTAAGAAAACAAAGTGACAATGAACATGTCAGTTTTCGAATCGGAAACGTTCGATGAATACGAATAAGACCAAAGTCCAAATTTCAATCAAATCGGAACTGAATACTCAGTTTGATATTTCTGAAATCAGCACAAGCCATATGAATACTGAAGAGAGAGAAGAATATAATTATGAAATAATTTATAAAATGGCATCTTTGAATAAGAATGCAGATGCATTATCGCGAATTGAACCTAACATGGTTCACGATACAAAAGATAAACCTAGCGTTATTCTTAGCTACATGGAAGAATTTAACAGACAATTAGATAAATCTGATATGGAAAAAAATCATGATAAAACAGAATCTTTGATAGTAGAAGTTGATGATAGAGTTGAGGATGATAGTGACACCATTCATTCAAATCACGAGGATCCTATTGTAGGAATAAAAATAACAGATTGTCCAGTTAATTATGGAAAAACCAAATAATAATTTCAGGAGGTAACCTTACCCATTCATGCCCAACAGTTATAAAATTGTATAAAACTGAAGAAAGAAGTCTAATACAATATTCAAAGAGTAACTTCAGACAAGAAATGATCGATTTTATCAAAGAATTCATCGTACCTAAAGTTAAATATTATATCTCTTTCGAAGATCCGATTTATGGAAAATTTAGCACAGTATTTCAAAATCATTTCAAAAATTCGGAAATGCAAATGATAATATGCGATAAAAAATTGATTGATGTTTGCGATGACAATGAATTGTTTCAAATTATTCAAAACTACCACGAAGGTAAAACAAATTAGAGAGGTGTGGATGAGACTGAAAATCAAATAAAAAGGCGATATTATTGGCCGAATCGACGTAGATCTATTCAGAGTTATATTAATAAATGTGAATGTCGAATCACAACATATGATGGGAAACCTCTGGAACTAAAATTTAATATCACACCCACGGCAATAAGACGTTTCCAAATTTTACATGTGGATAGCATAACCTTAGAAAATGTAAAATTTCTCACTATTATTGACTCATTTTCAAAGTATGCACAAGCTTATAAGTTGAGTTCATCACAAGGTATAGAACACACCATGGCATTGCAGAATAAATCATTTCGGACAATGGATTAGAATTTAAAAATTCATTAGTGAAGGAATTATTAGAAATTCACAAAATAAAATTACATTTTATTAGCTCGCAACATCACGAATCAAATGGTTTGATAGAACGCTTTCATTCCACGCTTATAGAACACATTCGGTTATTGAATAATCAAACACAATATAAAAATGACTCCATCGAATCTAAAGTCAACTATGCGTTATTAGCATATAATAATTCTATTCATCCCGTATAACTAATCTAAGACCATATGAAATAATAACCGGACATCTGGAAACAGAATCACCTTTCGATATAGAGAAGATTGACAAGCAAATAATGGACAACTATATCATAAGTCATGAAGACAAGGTTAAACTTTTATATGAAAAAATTAATAAAGATATCCAAGAAAAGAAAACACACGTCATTAATAAAATGAACGAGACAAGAGAATCTTTACCAGATATCCCCAAAATTGTTCATGTTAAAAATAAACGAAAATAATGAAAAACAAAAAATGAATATAAAACTGAAAATTTCAAGAATGTTAATGCTGATTTGAAGACAGCAAAACTAATACCAACACATCATAACACCGAAGAAAATATCCACTTGTCTAATATTAAGAGACCTACTAAGGAAACTTATATGTTTGAAATTATTTCAGGTTCCTCTCAATCGGACAAGGAACAGAAATAAGAAACATCACCCAAAATATAGGGATACTCCCAATCAACCTAGGTCCTGCAAAACTTCAGCGCACTGAACATACCTTTGTTCATTATTTGGATGTAAAACCCCTTTATGAAGAATTTAGATACTTGAATTTACGTTACGATAATCTTCAGCTAGGTTTAATATATAATACACTTATCACTAAGGCAGTAGATAGTTATGATAAAATAATTAGATTTAGTCAATCGCTTATCAGAGATAAAATGAATAATTTTAATGCACACACGGCTATTAGAAATAAAAGAGGTTCAATAAATGGCTTAGGAACCATTATAAAGATATTAACGGGAAATTTAGATGAACAAGATGGAGAGAGAATTGATAAAATATTAAAACATATTCAATCTAATAAACAACAATTACATTCCCAGCTAAAAATGCAATACTCCGTGAATAATCAAATTATTAAACAATTCAATAACACAATTCAAGACATTCAACATGATGAGAACATTATTAAATCAAAAATTTATGGAATAAATGGAATCATGAAACAAAATGCTGATCGTGTAGATATTTCTTTAGTATACGAAGTTTATATTCAGTTAACTACATTATATAATGCTATATTTGAGATTTGGCAAGATATAGAAAATTCTGTTACATTTTGTAAATTAAGGATTTTACATCCTATTATTTTGAAGCCTAATGAGTTATTTTTGGAACTACAGAGAATATCAAATTATTATAAGGAAAACTTCCCGTTTGGATTGAAATATGAAAATATTTTAGACTTAGAATCAATTATTAGAACCAATTGTCGAATAGAATCAAATCGCATCAGTTATTTCTTATCAATACCAATTGACTACGAGCAAAAGTACGAACTTTATTATTTACATTCTGTTCCGACAAAATACAAGTCAGAATTCGTTACCTTAATATCAGATGTCAGATACTTATTAAAATTTAACAATATAATTAAACCTCTAAGCGATATTTGTACCAAAAACAAAATCTTTCAATACCCTAGCTACTTGCAACTCAATCAGCGTACATCATGTGAAGAAAACATCCTGAATTTCGGAAACTCAAGCCAATGCCAATTTATTAAATTAAACATTCAAAAAAACCTCATAGAGATAATTCCCGAAATAAATCAATACTTAGAAGTATTTCCAACTCAAGCAGTGATTAATAGTAAATGTCAAGAACAAACCAATTCGAGGACCCTAAGTGGAATCTTTCTCATCAGAGAAAATGGGTGTAAAACAAACAGTCTTTGATAATCAAGAACTGAGTTATTTGAACAAAACCTATGGGAAACCTGTTGTTATCGATAATCTTCGAATGGAAATAGAACATACGAAAATTGCAAATTTTAGCATAAACTTGAAAAATTTAAAGCTTGGAGAAATTCTGTTAAATCCGGCGATTCCTATTATAGAAGAACCAATTGATAATCATCATATTCCGAGTATCTGGACTGTACTTTTATACTTGGGTATCATTTTGGCAATAATTTACTTTTCCAAGAATTGGATCCAGAAAAGAAGACAACTTATTGATAATCCACGAACTGACGTCAAATTACAAGAAAGAAAAGTTCCCCTTCCAGCGGAAGCTTCATTCTAACAAGGGAGGAGTTATATAACTAATTCTTCGAATAACTAGCAAACGTTGTAATCTGAATCAGCGTTATTGGATTCATGCGGACGGCAGCGATTCCAGGACATGTGTTGAGATGTGCTTCATTCTGTTAGATATCAGTTTAGTCTTAATTCAACTTTCATATTGTAAACCTCTTATAGACAATAAAATTATTTTTTAAAAAGCTATTTCCAATAGTTCGAAAGTTAAGTTGCATTTGTTTAATCATGAATAGAGATGAAGGTAATAAGATTGATGAAGTTAAAATACATTATAAAATGCAAAATCTAAAAAATCGCAGAAATAGGTGTAACTTATATAACATATACAAAGATGGCGCCATATACATTAACATTGGATAGTATATATGTTACTGTGAATGTCCGAAGCGGAGTGTATCTTATGATACACTGGTGTATGTTAACAAGCACCAAGCTAGCTGGTGATTGTTTGTTATTTATTGTGTTCTTTATGTTTTCGGTCATTCACCAATGAATGTTATCATACACCACAACGACTTGGTTAATCTTCATTCTCTTCATGATGAGTTAAATTATGATGATTTAGCAAAGATATCTGCAAAACAGAAGTTCGGGCCTGAATTAAAATGAACTCACAAATTGTAACAATAAATAAAATCATAGAACTATAATAAATAAAACAAATAGAACTTGTTTATTATTCAAAATTTTAAATCAGTAATACAAATAGCATTACCTGCCAAGTAAGGTAAACAATAACGTACACTTATCATTAATGCTATTGCCCTATTGGCTATATAATTCAAAAAATACTCATTCGTTACAACGTACCTACTCATAGCTAATTAGGTATTAAAGCATTTTTCGCTATAAGAATTAAAAAAAACTTATTTATTAGTACATGGCAAACTGTTATGGCACTTAGAACTACAAATAACTCTACGAACTTAACAGTTACATTTCTTGGTGTTGCATTTTTGTGCACAATTGCAACGCTTATATCCTTGTCCTCCAAATATTGATTCCAAAGCAACAATTTCACGCATTGATGTTTTTGTAGAAGAAGTTTCAGATATATTGATAAAATTTTCCTTACTGATGGAAAACTGATTTCTAGTATACATCTGTGATTACGTCCCATGTTTTGTAGCAAGTTGATAATAGTCACCATCCACATTTGTAACACATGTGGGGATATTTCTGGAATCTGTACGACCTCTATCAACATCAGGAACACGCAACCACTGCCGGATTTAGGGGAGGGCAACCGGGGACTACAGCCCCGGGGCCTCCACCAAAGAGGGGCCCTCACAATAGACTTCGGAAAAAAATCTTTTCAATTCCGACTAGTAAACACTAGTAAACAACTTTTCCTTTGATCTTTTTTCTCGCTAATTCTTGTTCCCGATTATAGTTATATATGTTTGTTAAATAGTAAAAGAATTTACTTGGTTTCACAATAAATTATTTATTGAAAAACTCGACTGAAAAAATTTTTCATTTTATTTGGAAAATAATTTGGGGCCAGGGGACCTCCACTCCTTTGTTGCCCCCAGGCATCCAGACTCTCTAAATCCGGCCCTGCACGCATTCTTACAGTATCTCCATATTTTGCAGGAGGAAAATTTGCCTGCGATACTTTAAGCATTTTTTTTCCTTGATCTTGAAGTCCAAGTTTCGCTAATTCTATGTTTCTTTTAGATTCTTCTTTTCTGTTGCACAGTAAACATATTTCTGATATTTTGTCCTATTAGCGGTGCGGCGATGGGTGGTCGGCGTGGAAAAAAGAGAGAACAATAGCACTCTAACTTTCTCACTTCATTTCGAACAAACACTGGCGTGTGTTAACATTCACGTAATTAGTAAATTGCAGTATCTGAGACACACAAAATCGCCTTGGAGTATGTTAACATTCACCGGTGTATGTCCAAAATAAACAAAATATTGAAATAATTTTGGACTTACACCATTAATATTGGTGATTGTCGACACACACTGGTGCATCTTAACATTCACTAATATCGGACATTCACAGTAACATATACATATGAGTGATAATATATTCACTCAACCTGTAATTCGCCTTTTTAACAAGGATGTGTTTCAGTTTTTAAGCTTAAGAGTATTTGTTAATACTGTAGGTAAACTTTTTAGACATACTGGTTACTTATTGTTTTTTTAATAGGCAGAAGAGTACATTGTTTAGGATATACGAAAAGTTACAGGGTTACCATGTAAGGATAAGTATTGAACTCAGAATGAAGTATTGTTCGCAGCTACTAGTAGTTTGCTTGATATTGATTCTGGCCGGGCTCACTCTGCTTCGAAAGAGTATTTGTTCTACAAAAGAGAATTTTGAGAGGTATCCTCTCAAAATTTTCAAGCTCATATTGTTTTACAGTTGTATGGTGAATAACTTCTATTGGAAACATTTTTCTCAATTCATTTTTGCTAAGAATTTACAGGCCAAAGCTTAGAAATGCATCATTTCTATAAATAACGCCAATGGAGAAATCAAGTTTTCCCTGAGAAACAATTGCTTCATACACAAACAAGGCGAATTTGAATATTTCAAGTTTAAGTTGTCAAACTTGTTCTTGGATCTTTTAACATGTATACATATAACGAAAAACTCGATATGCTTGTTGGTTTTTGGTAAAGCGCTACAAAATAGTAGAAGAGCTGCATAGTTGTATTGCGGAAAATATCCTGGATATCATGTTCCCGATGCAAAAGTATTTGTTAGACTGAAACGCACATCGAGACAAAATCAAGATAGGTCTTCTTCCCGTAAATTGCCGGAAATAGTTGTGATGATAATAAGGTTCCCACGTTTTGTAATATTTCGATCATAATCCAAAAAACTATAAGACAAGCAGCATGTATTGAATTTGTAATTTTTTTCTGTGTAACGAGTTTCAGGAACAAATAGTTACGAATGTCAAATGGCACAATTTAGAACATTTGAATGAGACGCATAGGAAAAAAGAACTGATTTCATCACCCAAATAATTGTAAATTTAGGAATTAACGACCACAGTATTTTACAACATATACTTTGAACAGATGAAACCCGTTTTTTCAGTAATGGTAAGCCAAGTCCAAGTATTGGACGACTGATAACCCTTACTACGTTAAAGAAATTGGTGAACGAGGACACTTGGTTGTGTGGAATTATTTTAGATCGTTCCTTTTATATAGAAGTCCTTCATATCGAAAATTATTTGAAATTTCTGTGTGAACGCTAGCACTCTTACTTGAAATAGTCTAGGAGCCAGAGCGATATTGATGGTCTGAATATTAACCCGATGGCAATATGGTTTATCGTTAAAGGATGGTTCAATGACCAATTCATCTCACAGACCGAATTTTCCACGGCTGCTAGATCTCGAGATACAGCATCCGCATTTTTTTTTTGACTGGAGGATAACTCTTTACAAGTTGCGGTTACTTGAAAATCATGCCATCATTTTTTATCGTGCCCGTTTATCAGGTCGACCAGTTAAAATTGGACCGAAAATGGACTGCTAGTTAACCCTTCCAAACCTGGTGGAAAATGTTCATTGGTGCTGGCAATACCCTATGCCATCAAAAGTTGTCGGTCCATTTCCAAGTAATTGGTCATTATTTGGAACAAAAATGTTTCTTTGTTTCATTTTGTGGCTAAAACTTGCAGGTTAGAAGATAACATGATGGCACCATGTTGAATAACTTTATTGGAGGTCAAATAAAAATTTAAAATTATTGCCATCACTCCTTGCTAATTCAAACCCCCCAAAATCCCCTAAAACCACCCCCAAAAAAATATGAATAATATGGATAATATGACCAATTTTATCATACATTAGTAAATTTTTGAGATTCTGGCTGGGTTTAAAATCGAAACGGCAGTGTTTTTGTTTTTGTTTTGTTTTGGGTGGTTTGAATAGGCAAGGAGTGCCCCTTTTTCATTCGTTTCTACTTGAAATTGTTTCCTATCGGTGATTTATGATAAAGGGAGATTTAGCCTAATCACCTCTTATACCTTAAAATTAGAGTTTTTGGAGAATTATATCATAATTTACACAGTCGGGAGCCCTAGACAATTCAATGAACATTTTCAGAGTAAGTTTTTATTATTTAAAGAATTCAATTCATCATAGAGGGCTGGATACACAGCTCTGATAGTGGAACGGTTTCTTCGGAACCCATTTTGAGCTTCATCCAGGATGGTTTGTTTTCGAGAAGAGGAATTATTCGTTCATAAATTGTTTTCTCAAATATTTTGCTAATGTTAATAAGCACTGCGAGTAGACGATAATTTAGTATGTTTCTTTTGTTCTCCTTTTTGAAGAAAGCTTTAATTTTTGCGATTTTGAATGAGTCAGGATATGTATACCACGTTCCATTGCCATATTGATCATAAATAATAAAAGTGTCGCGACGTATTGAGCCACATGTTATAAAACATTGGTAGATAATGTTAGAATACCATCAGGACCTACCAACTCCGAATTTTAGAACGGACGAATCAAAGATATGATTTTAACAAATCATCGTTGGTAAAACTGGGTACTTGTACATCAATTGTGTCAATCATCATCATCTCATCTCATCAATCTCCAGGATGAATCTTTTATAGATATTCATTTCATTGCAGGAAATATCGAAGTTTTCATCGATAGTTATAAATCCAAACAGGGCTGCATTTTCACATTTTTATAGTATATAACCATATATTGTATCTTGAATAGTAGACTTCCTTATATATTGTATATTCCACTATTTTCTTTTGTGAATGTTACTCCATGTAGGTATTGTAACAATTCAAACAATTCAAGTAATACATGGAATGATTTTCTCCCTCTTCGGCTCACCCAATTTTGAATTTGGGGAAATATTCATTGACATTGTTAATAGGCAAATACGGGAATTCATAGTAGTTCCAAAAGAGGAGATTGAAAAATTCAATCACATAAAATAATCACAGCAATGATTTCGTATTACAAAATTTTTGAGGAATCCGGAGGTACCATCTCATAACTCGAAGAAATTGAATGTTGTATAGCTATGCACTTTGAATTAAGTATACGGGGGTCAAATGCAAATTCGATTGACGATTTCCTTAAACTGTAGTAAACCTTTTACTATGAAATTAGAATAATCTTCAATTAGTTTAGTAACAGTATGACAAAATTTTGATATAGAGCTGGTATTGAATTTTAATTTAACAGATTTAACTTAGCCTAGAAGAGTTCAATCTACAGTTAACTTCTAACCAATAAGCACCCAGTATAATTTTCAAATCTCATATCTTGATAGAAGGTTTTCCCTTATTCAAGTACATTAACTGAACATATACCATTTCCGAGCGGCAATCCTAGATTAGTAGGTTATTTGTAACCTGATTTTTGGATGCAATAATATAGACTGAATGCATAGATAACGTATATTATCTCCAATCGGCAATTCTAGGTTAGTAAGTTACTTGTGAGTTCATTTTTAGATGTTATAACATTAACTGAACACATAAGAAAACGTATGAATATATTTTCAATTTTATTTTTGGATGCAATGCCCTTGAGAAGGGTTGTGGCGCAAATGTTGATTTTCTATTGTCACATGAATAATTGAAGATAGAAATTGAAGATATTGATGGGTTTGGAATGAATAGATAAAATAATAATTTTTTTCCAAAATTAGGTTTATAATATACCTATGGCTAAGTATCAAATATTCATGTTAATATCTCTTTCGAAAATAAAAGTATTATTTTCAACCAGCTTTTAGTTTCATTTAACAACTTTCATGAAACTCGGAATTTTCTTAATATTTTCAAAAACAGTTAATCACTGAAAATATTTTCAAAGTACTGAGGACCTTTCGGCTATCAAGTAGCCATCATCAGAGTAAACTGTTATAGTGTATCCACAGTGCGAGTTCTTTTATTTATAGTTTATTAGTTTTAAAAACAGTGTTTCAATTATGAACCCGTACATTAACACTTTTCCAGGTACGGAACCCTATTCGAATGCAACAACATCAACCCCGAATGTATGATAATAAATAAGTAGTTCGGTGTTTTTTCGTCGTTGCCACATTCCGAAGGTTATCTCAAAATGTTGCTGCTTCTAGGTGATTGCAATAATAGAACATTGGATCTCATTGATCGTCATATGGAACATTCAACTTATATTGCTAAAATCAAATTTTATTGCCAAATAAATGCTCCTTAAATTCGGAAGGAATATTGAAAACGTCATCAATAGCTGTGGTTATAGAAAAACAGAATAACTGCTAATACCTTCTTCATTTTTGTACTATTAAATGAAGCATTCATGCGAAACAAGGTTCATATTTCAGAAATTAAATTAACTGATGGATAGCTAGGATACCATTTCGTCATGTATACTAACTCATAAATTGGTTTACATTAAGTATATTTCTACAAATAATCAGATTATATAATTCTGATTCTTGTATCATTTTCCCTGGTTCTCAAACACGGAACCTGAATATTAGAACCATAAAATATGTTTAGGAACGGTTATGCCACATGAGAATACATATCTAATAATTGAAATCCCTGAGACGTAACATGTTCATTTCGTTCGATCTTGACTTAAAACAAAGTCGAGTATGTTGGCAATATAACGCTCATTATTACCAACAGATAATAAGATAATTTAACGTGCCTGTAATTACAGACCGGAAGGAAACACGAGTAAAAAATATCCCAAGATTCATCTCGGATACATTTCATTATAATAATTTAGCATAACTTAAAAACGGTCAGTGAGTAAGTACATGTACGGTTCGTTCAAAGTATTCACCCTGTGGTCTAGGTCGGAAGGTAACCGAAATTAACTGATAAATTACTACAAGTTATATTATAATACATTTATTATATTACCAATGCAATGCATACTTGGATTTTCATTTTGATATACGTATTCCAATATATATATTCCAGCATGAGAATATTTAATGGGGCTCATTATTGATAATATTTTGAAGCTTTGTGTAAGCTGTGTCTGGGCAAACCAACAAAATTTACAATTTTCTAATTTATTTTGTTAATCATAGACTTGAGATCAGCTAATAATATTTCGTCATCTGTGGAACACGATATATTGAAAGGCAATTACCGCTCATTTCAAGCATTCCCAAAATAAGTATCATAGGCTCTGGAACAAATGAGAGAATATAAAAGTTTCATAGGGTTATCGAACACTGAAAAAAAAATTGGCATATTGTAATAGTGTTTTGAAGAAATTTTCCTGTAGGTCTGTATGTTCCTCGTTTTTTTATGTGACGGTTGTTCTTAATTTGATAGACATCGAGTTTGGTATGTAGATCTTGATACGCGGGTTAAGAGTTCCATTTTATTTGACAAGAATCGGATTTTACCCTTTTATTTTATTTGTATGTTCGACTGTATATGTTTCGACAACTGTTTGCAATTTTTAGAAGCTAAATTTGAAATTAAGCTATGATCTGAAGGCCATATCATTTTTAACATTCATCAATTTGTGTAGTAATTTCAGATAAGTAAAAATAGAAGTAACTAGAAAAGTTTCGAAAATATTTTGAGGAATAACTACAATTGATTTGAACTAAGCATGTCTATGTGTCCGTCCATGAATTGTGATGCCCAAAATTAAATCCATATGATAATACCATCAAAATTCACACCTCCTCATGTCCTACAAAAAATATCAGAACTACACAGTTTGACTAATCTCGACCGAGGATTGGTATGTTCGATTATCTGTGGGCTCCATGGGAAATAACTATAACTTTTCCATTCGATATTCTTACTATTCCCATTCCTACATTCAAATACAATGTAT
The DNA here is from genome assembly GCA_958510875.1 of Endomychus coccineus. Taxonomy (NCBI): domain Eukaryota; kingdom Metazoa; phylum Arthropoda; class Insecta; order Coleoptera; family Endomychidae; genus Endomychus; species Endomychus coccineus. The sequence goes on along the minus strand of OY294069.1, from coordinate 91,159,937 downwards.
ATTTCAGAATTATGAAGTTTGATCAGATTTTATATTAATAAAAACTATAAAATTATTACTTTTCATCACAGTTTCAAACTTTCTGGTTCCATTTTGATTATAAGCTCATCCCGTCGAATTCCTAATTTTCACCTTTACACGATAGCATCACTGTTTTGGTATTAGTGTGGATTAATCAGTTCAGATCTGAATACCCATTTTTACATCGCAATTTACTTTCTTAGCATTTGAAATTTTAAGTTAAAGTAGGCAAATAAGAAGAATCATCGCTCATTCAGTGTTGAGTGTTCGGGATTAAATAATGCATTTTTGGTTAACAATTGAATAATAACATGTTAACAATCGCATCATTACCCAGTGGTAACTTTAGAGCTTATTAAACGATTATTACTCGATTCGTAATGAATTTACACGTAGACAAACTGTAGAATTCAGTTTGTGTTCTCAAATACTCGAAATACTCGATTAACAAAATATTCTAGTCTTTGCCACCACTGATTGGTTCATCGTCCAGAACTGAAGAACCGCAAACGTTATGTTCAATTCATGAAATACATGCATCTTATCACAATATTGTTTAAAAAAAAGCTCAATTTTCGGAATTTTCATCAGAGTAAACTTTGTGGCGGTCAACCCTGTTCTGCTAATTGTTCATCTTGCTTTTATATAGTTTCAACTCTTCAGTTTCACGTTGTTAAGGATATTATTATTATCAAATTTAATGTATTCGGCACTAACATTGTTTCTGAGTGCTGAACAAAGACAGAGGATGAGAATATAAATGAAAAATGACTTTCAGATTAGTTTAGTTTAAGGAGCATTTATAATCTATATGAAATTATATTTAAATCGCATGCTACCAGTTCGTCTTAACAATGGCCGCAGCAGCAACCACACAAGGGTCATCTTCACACTCTGCATATTCACGTTCAATCCCTCAGCAGCCTCGAATTTGTTGCTCAATCTGTACAAAACATAGAATTTACAGAGAGATAAAAACAAATTTGTCATAGTTGATACTTATGGAGGAAACAGAGGAAGAGAAGAATATAAAACGTTGATATGTATATTCTTTTATATTCTAAGTAATAACAAAAATATTATGGAATATTTTATGGTCTTCTTCTAAATATTTTTTGGATTTATTATTTTGTGCGGTACTGAAATATACAATTTTAGGGATATAGGAAAAGACTGATCGTTGAGTGTAATTTTTTTTAATTAATAGCACTTCAAAATTCTTATTTATTACAGCTCTGATTTGGAAATTTCATTATATCATATTCAAAGAAGATCTTTTCAAGATAAATATTAGACATTGGTAAGTATATAACCTTGCAAAATTGAATATTCTCACATCACTATATAACTGTTAAGTTGGATACCTGTATTCTTCTGTAAATGTTATTTTCATTATAGAGTTTTGGGTTACCTGTAGATTTTCAAGGGCATTTTCCAACGTCCCATCTCAAATTACTATACCGTAATTCAATATCGCCTCAGTTTAGGCTGATGTATGTATAAGTTTTAGATTTTGAACAATAATATGTATCTTAGTTGATACAATTTGTATGAGTTTGCCAATTAAATTGCAGTAGTGATTCTTCAGATTATCGTAGATGATGGTCAACTTTTATGCCGAGATGATGATCAACTTTTATGCCAAGATGAATGACTGAAATTGTTTCAATAATTGCATAACATGAACAGTTTTATTTGGGAGTTTATTCATGAATTATTAAATGATTTTGTTTATGCTGATCATCAGCTAAGACGGAAAACGAAAGAAACTCTCTTTTGGTTTTGTTCAGATGAAGCATACTCAGATTCAACCAGTTTTGCAGTGTTTCAAGATCCCTCTCTGCCTTCCGATACACAACCTCCCTGTTATTATCTGAAAATATAATTATGGTGTCATCAGCATATCTTATTATATGTCCATCCAAGATCAAAGTGATACTATTCCATTTATATAAATCAAGAACGGTAGTGGACCGATGACTGTGGGATCCCCATAATAATTTCCATTGCTTTTTATTATTTAAGTAATTTTTAATTATTTTAATGAAGTTCCTCCCTCCTATACTGATTGCTTCTGATCTGTGTATTAGAATATTATGCGCGACTTTGACGAAGGTCTTCGATAAGTCCAGGAACAATGCAAGAGGCTTTTCATCATTATCTGAATTTTGAATTATTTACTTATCCATTCCAATTATAGGGCGTTCTTTACTTGAACCCGGTCTGAATCCATATTGACTACAATTTAAGATATTATTCTTATTTGAATAGTCCGTATGACGTTTTTAAACACATGTCGAATGGTTTTTCCAAACTATTTATTTTTGATATCAGTCTATTATTATTAACATTTTGTAAATTGGAGTTACAATGGAATTTCAAGGTCATTTGGTTCATTTCCTGAAAAGAATATCAAATTAATAATATATGATATAAGATCCAATATGTGCTCATGTATTTCCTTCTGCCAATGTTGTTATTCCATCATAATCCGCTGCGAATTTGGTTATTTAATTCGAACTATGTGTTATTAAGCCGTTCGTTGTGGCAGGCTTCAAGAGCAGTGATATAGCTAAGGAGTTAGAAGATTGAACAGGTAATGCAATGGTCAGTTTTTTTTCCATATTGTTACATACGTTTATGGAAAAATTAGTAAATAAGTCTGTTACTGTTTTGTGGTCCGATATAATATTCCATTATTCTTAAGATTAGCAGTATTATTTTTTTGAATCTTATATCCAATAAAGTTTATATCTTCCTTTATAATTTTCCATTCATCTTCATAATTTCTTTTGTTGTTCATTATTTTGTTTTTATAATAGTTATTTTTTAAGTTCCTCATCAATTTATTCAAGTTAAGATAGTATTTATGTTCTATTTCTGATTCAGCTTGATGGTGTTTTAACAATTTATTTTTCAATGATTAATGTCTATGTCTTATTGATTTTAATAATCTTCATTGTTATCCATGGTTTGAGTTTCTTATAATATTAAATACTATTCAAACCTTATTTTCATTTTGACATTTCTATATGGTCAGTTGGTTCACTCATGGATTATTTGTAACTCTTATTTGCTTCATTACAGGTTGTAATATCTATTCAGTCTTCATGCTTCAATTTTTTAATTATTTCAGTATAATCTATAGAATATTTTTCAGGTTTTATTTCATTTTGGAGGTAGGAAGTATTGTTTAAGAATTTTATTGACACGAATATAGTATAATGATCGGTAAAATGAGCTTTGAATATAGGAGGATTTAGATTAATTTGCATTTCGTTAGAACAATTTTTCTTCAACCTGACAAAAATATGGTCTATTATACTGAATGATATTTCGTTTACTCTTGTTGGTTTATTAATAAACGAATTCCCCCTAGCAAACTCCAATCATTTGGATAGTTATTAATATTTCTATTTTGCTTATAAAAAATGTACCTTATAATAATTTTTACAGATTCTTTCTTTAGAGTACGACAGTAGTCATTAATTCATTCATATACAAAGACATTTTCATGGAGGGAGGTTGATAAGAAGCAATTGAGCCAAGTTTCAGGTTTTCCATTTCTGAAGTCTGTCTTAGTAGCTTAATTTCTGATGATCTTACTTGATTATTATTAGCCCATCATTTTGGTTGTAGTTTGATTACCTATAGTAAGCATTAAATTCGGGAATAGGAAAGTTGTCAATTGAGATAATCTTCCATGTTTCAGATAAAATTATTAGTTTAATATTATTCAAGTTAAATGTTTCTAGATATACCAGAAATGCATTGAAGTTTTCATTTATGCGAGATCCCACAAACGGAGTCACGAGAGGTCAGCAGGATTGCAGCAGGCTTCTTCCTTTTCGGAAAGTAAATCTTTTAATAAGGTTTCAGCAAATGGAGTTACAATTTGTCATTGCAAACATCACCACATACGTCAACATATATCATTGTGTTGTAGCTGCAATTGATTTTGTATTTTGTCAGAGGTGAAGAATATTATCTTGAAACCACCTGCAGTTGACATGAATGAAGCACTCAAAAACAACTTATTGGCCGTTGTGAAGAATCACATGATTGACATATCATGGTGAATTACTGCGTGAGTTGGTAGAAAAAAGACCTGTATATGGCAAATGTCCGAGCTACCACAGGATTCGGTTAATGAGGCAGTGTTGATCTCATTGTGGTTGTGAAGATTACCTAACTATTCAGACTCTTTTCGTTGTCAGTGATGATAGTTTAGAAAAACTGGCAACAATGGCTGATAAGATATTCGAAACGAACATTTAAAGTCACAAATAGCTGAACTCATAGCTCAAATTGGGTGGAAAAGATGAACAACGATACGTGCTGACACAAGGAAGAGGTATGAGCAACTTCCCGGATAGGAAATATCTTTCACAACCAGTATTGATACCCCCAAGCCCCAAGCGTTTCGGTAGAGAACCCAACCGTGTACTTACATTTGCAATTTCCAACAAGGTTTAGCCTAACAGAGCTGCCTTTTCAAGCGGCCAGAGTGTCGGGTCTCATCAATTGCCGTCTTTTCATGAGAGACAAAAACTCATTCATTTTAGAAAGACAGGGGGCAGAAATTTGTGTAATTCTGAAAGCAGTATTTTTTATTTTTATCGGAGTGTGATCCTCTGAATCTGTTTGGATCCAATGAATCCAGAATAGAGACATACAGAAACAAGCTCCTGAACTTGGATTTCAGCTTACGTCGGGAGTTCAAATGGAATTTCGTAGTAGCGAATGTGAACAAACCCATCATTGGTGCAAATTTTCTGCAACATTTCAATTCAACTGTAAATATAAATCAGTCATTCTCCAAGAGATCTAAATTGACTCTGACCTGCAGGGGGTTAATGCCGTGAAAAAATATTGAGGGTGCATGAGATGTTGTATGAAGTTTTAATAATGCTCTGACTACGTAAGTCGACAAATTTAACATAAGTTTTGCTATAACAATTATTAAAACATTTGATCTAATATAAGGTTATCAAAACCACGTATTTTTCTCAGACTAGTTCAAATTAAGCTTCGCTCGCAAGTTCAAGAACATAATGATTGAACGTACCTTATTCCAAATCGAATGACAGATTTAGAACACTACCGTAGATCTTTCTGAAGTGAATTATTCATTCCGTTACGAAAAAAGGAACAAGCTTTGTTGGTTTGGCATTAACCAATAAGGAAATGGAATAATAACAATTATACTGAAATTTGAATGAACAAATAAAAAAGAAATGATCAACAAAATCGCACAATCAACTTTGTCTTCACATGTTAATATGCAGTTGGTGGGGCACCGTCATGAAGAACACTTTTCGGAAAATATCTTCTATTCATGGTAATGTATCTTCCATCAATCTTTGATCAAAATACATAAAAATAATCGAACATTTTCAAACTTTCTTTTAGATACGACACATAGTCACACATCATATCGTCGGGGATGAACTAAAAGCGGTTAAGACTCAATTCAGATTTTTAGTTGAACCAGGTATTTGTCGTTCGATTTTACTCAGAACAGGTTCCAATTGAATCTTCACGTATTTCTAAGTCTGCAATCATCACATCAGTTGGCTTCTTTGAATTGGTTCAAATGACCTTTGGTCTTTGCAAACGTTTCATAGGTTCATACACCAAGTAGTATCCGGTTCTGATTTCTGTTTCGCCTGCTTAGACGACATTTTAATTGCTTCAGAAAATATGCAAGATCATTTATATCATTTAGAACAATTTTTAAATCACCATTTTCCACTAAAGATACTATTAAAGTACTATGAGTACCTTCCGGTTACCATTATAAATCAAACTTTTAACTCGTTATGAGGCACATTTTGCCCATATGAAGAAAATTAATGGTAAAATATCAGCGGTAGCCGAATTTATTTTGAATACAGGTCACACTATTTCTCAAAAAAGTTTAACACTTTTCAAACACAGTACAGACAAATATCTATGGAATTTAGGAGGGATGGAAATGTATAAATGAAAAAGCAATTTATTGAATTCCGATTTATCTCCACCTGAGAGCAACTCATTGCTTACTTTATTATCCCCAAATAGTATTTAAGCAGGCACATTTTGATTTATAATTCAGTTCACTCTGATGATGCCTAATAGCATTTTTAGTGGATAAGGGTGATTATTTCTTATCAATCAGTGTTAAAATATATCTACAGTGTGAACTCTATTATAAATTTTTGAACGTTTAAAAGAACATGGTTTGGTGGCTAACATTTCTTAATGCCGAGATAATATTTTAACGTCACAAGATTCCGACAAATGAAATGTAATTATCCTACTTCTCAAACGATTCGACTCGGATTTAAAATTCAAACCGCCCCGTACATTAAAAGATCTACAGACGTTTCTGGCCATGTCCAATTTTTATAGAGAATTCATCTCGAGAGCAGCAGATCTGCACCTTTGTATGAGTTACTCAGAGGAAACAAAAGTAATAACTCCCCCATAGATTGGACTGATGAGTTAAAACAAGGCTTCGTCGAATTCAAAGCCAGTTTAGCTCTTGAAACATTGTAAAGTATCCCTAATAATAAGTTTCAGTTAGCGCTAATGATGGGTGCTTTGGATTTTACCATCGGGGCAATCGATCAACAGCACAGACAAATCACGGAGGCAGTAATTCACTTCTGATATAGAACTCCTATCGGTATCCGCTGCAATCAGACACTTTCTATAAAATAATCATGGAATGGCTTCACCTAGACAGTTCAGACATTTAAATTTCGTTGCCCAGCTTAAGACGGATACACAACACATTTTCAGATCTCAAAATATGGTGACTGATACACTATATGTGAGAGTAATTGCCAATCATAATAAAACGCATACATAAACTCTCCAATTCAAAACGATTGAACTTTAGATGAATATGCGTGAATAGTTGATCTATAGCGGAGCATCGAATCTCATTGTGTTCATCAAAGATCTGATTTCCTTTCAGAGGCTTATGCTTACAAAAATATGAGACTCTGATGGGACCAAAGTGGTGAAATTGGTAAACAAGCTGAACTAGACATCCAGGAACGTGGATTCGAATCCTGCCTATGGTTCAATATTTCATGTTTATTCATTTTTATAATCGTATGTTGAATTATTTAAGCTATCTTCATAATTTAGAATATGACAGCTTATGTTTCCGTTTCAAATTCTTCGATTATCGTTCATATCGTACTAAATTTCAAGAGCAACTCATTCCCTGGATGAAGATTCATAGGATGACGAGTTTGGGAATGATATGTCATTCCAATTAAATCGTTGATAATATGGAATATGACACGGCGATTATGCCTATTTGGCAAACGATTTTTATGGTACTTTTGATCTGTGCACTTCGTTGGACCACTTTATTTTGAGTAGTGTACATTTCATTGCACATTATTTATATTTCTCGATTGTTCTAGTACCTACCTGATTGCAAAAAATTATTTTATTAACTCATATCTGTTAATACATCTTTCTGTGACTGAATCTATGTATTATAGCTTATTGACTCTCATTTACTTAAAGTAATGTTCTGGAAGAAGGTTGCGGTAAAAGATTTTAGCATAATCTGAAAGCACATTTTTCTTCTTGAAGGCAGAGATGAACAATGTGTCCGGAGAATGAACCAAAAACATAAAGAAGGGGGAAGGGATATGCAACACAACAAAAATAAAACTCTCCGTTCTCTGGAGATTTCTTTAGGCAAATTTATAACAGGAAAAGCCATCAATCTTATCCGCTGTGCCGTTTCAACATGATATCTCTGAGAAATTATGATTTTATCTCTAATAATAATAACGATTATCAGAGCTATGTTCAGTAATGAAAATCTTATATAATATGTTCTTAATTTTTGCAATTCAAATATAACTGTTTTATTTGGACATTATTTTGTTGTTATCAACAAGCGCTCGCTGCACTTACTATATTACTATTTGACTCTGAAACAAATCAATAATAGTTTTTGAACAGAATGAGCAGATAATACAAATTCTCCTTATTCTCTGACCAACTTTCATTGTCTGCTCTATGCATGTATGTGTTTGACCCTCTGGATATCAACCATAACTAGATAAGTCCTTTCGATATCATATTTTGCTCAAAAGTCATGTTACAAATTCTTTAAGATATAATTTATTATGAAAATTTTGAATTTAAATCTATAGGTATTGCCCTCGAGATTATATTGACTCACCGAAAAGATGTGAAATTATATTGCCGATAAAATTTTCACTTAAAATTATTCTTTATGACCAATTAAAGCATACCTATGGAACTCCAGAATTTAAATCTATAGGTATTGCCCTCGAGATTATATTGACTTACCAAAAAGATGTGAAATTATATTGCCGATAAAATGTTCACTTAAAATTATTCTTTATGACCAATTAAAGCATACCTATGGAACTCCAGAATTTAAATCTATAGGTATTGCCCTCGAGATTATATTGACTTACCAAAAAGATGTGAAATTATATTGCCGATAAAATGTTCACTTAAAATTATTCTTTATGACCAATTAAAGCATACCTATGGAACTCCAGAATTTAAATCTATAGGTATTGCCCTCGAGATTATATTGACTTACCAAAAAGATGTGAAATTATATTGCCGATAAAATTTTCACTTAAAATTATTCTTTATGACCAATTAAAGCATACCTATGGAACTCCAGAATTTAAATCTATAGGTATTGCCCTCGAGATTATATTGACTCACCGAAAAGATGTGAAATTATATTGCCGATAAAATGTTCACTTAAAATTATTCTTTATGACCAATTAAAGCATACCTATGGAACTCCAGAATTTAAATCTATAGGTATTGCCCTCGAGATTATATTGACTCACCGAAAAGATGTGAAATTATATTGCCGATAAAATGTTCACTTAAAATTATTCTTTATGACCAATTAAAGCATACCTATGGAACTCCAGAATTTAAATCTATAGGTATTGCCCTCGAGATTATATTGACTTACCAAAAAGATGTGAAATTATATTGCCGATAAAATTTTCACTTGAAATTATTCTTTATGACCAATTAAAGCATACCTATGGAACTCCAGAATTTAAATCTATAGGTATTGCCCTCGAGATTATATTGACTTACCAAAAAGATGTGAAATTATATTGCCGATAAAATGTTCACTTAAAATTATTCTTTATGACCAATTAAAGCATACCTATGGAACTCCAGAATTTAAATCTATAGGTATTGCCCTCGAGATTATATTGACTTACCAAAAAGATGTGAAATTATATTGCCGATAAAATTTTCACTTAAAATTATTCTTTATGACCAATTAAAGCATACCTATGGAACTCCAGAATTTAAATCTATAGGTATTGCCCTCGAGATTATATTGACTTACCAAAAAGATAAGAAATTATATTGCCGATAAAATGTTCACTTAAAATTATTCTTTATGACCAATTAAAGCATACCTATGGAACTCCAGAATTTAAATCTATAGGTATTGCCCTCGAGATTATATTGACTTACCAAAAAGATGTGAAATTATATTGCCGATAAAATGTTCACTTAAAATTATTCTTTATGACCAATTAAAGCATACCTATGGAACTCCAGAATTTAAATCTATAGGTATTGCCCTCGAGATTATATTGACTTTCCAAAAAGATGTGAAATTATATTGCCGATAAAATTTTCACTTAAAATTATTCTTTATGACCAATTAAAGCATACCTATGGAACTCCAGAATTTAAATCTGTAGGTATTGCCCTCGAGATTATATTGACTCACCGAAAAGATGTGAAATTATATTGCCGATAAAATGTTCACTTAAAATTATTCTTTATGACCAATTAAAGCATACCTATGGAACTCCAGAATTTAAATCTATAGGTATTGCCCTCGAGATTATATTGACTCACCGAAAAGATGTGAAATTATATTGCCGATAAAATGTTCACTTAAAATTATTCTTTATGACCAATTAAAGCATACCTATGGAACTCCAGAATTTAAATCTATAGGTATTGCCCTCGAGATTATATTGACTCACCGAAAAGATGTGAAATTATATTGCCGATAAAATGTTCACTTGAAATTATTCTTTATGACCAATTAAAGCATACCTATGGAACTCCAGAATTTAAATCTATAGGTATTGCCCTCGAGATTATATTGACTTACCAAAAAGATGTGAAATTATATTGCCGATAAAATTTTCACTTAAAATTATTCTTTATGACCAATTAAAGCATACCTATGGAACTCCAGAATTTAAATCTATAGGTATTGCCCTCGAGATTATATTGACTCACCGAAAAGATGTGAAATTATATTGCCGATAAAATGTTCACTTAAAATTATTCTTTATGACCAATTAAAGCATACCTATGGAACTCCAGAATTTAAATCTATAGGTATTGCCCTCGAGATTATATTGACTCACCGAAAAGATGTGAAATTATATTGCCGATAAAATTTTCACTTAAAATTATTCTTTATGACCAATTAAAGCATACCTATGGAACTCCAGAATTTAAATCTATAGGTATTGCCCTCGAGATTATATTGACTTACCAAAAAGATGTGAAATTATATTGCCGATAAAATGTTCACTTAAAATTATTCTTCATGACCAATTAAAGCATACCTATGGAACTCCAGAATTTAAATCTATAGGTATTGCCCTCGAGATTATATTGACTCACCGAAAAGATGTGAAATTATATTGCCGATAAAATTTTCACTTAAAATTATTCTTTATGACCAATTAAAGCATACCTATGGAACTCCAGAATTTAAATCTATAGGTATTGCCCTCGAGATTATATTGACTTACCAAAAAGATGTGAAATTATATTGCCGATAAAATGTTCATTTCAATATGTATTGAAGATTGAAGCAATGTATGAATATAATAATATTCAATGTGAATGAAAGATTCGATAATACGAATCTGCACTTCCTTTGAGAACAAATTCAAATACAAACAGTCTCACATTTTAAAGTTTATTCAATTCCTATCCACGACAAGCGATAACAATAATTCTAATACATCATTCATAGAATGTAGAAAGTACAGTAAAGATAAGCACTTTCAATAACGAATGATCAAAAAAGTTATTCTATGGAGTATAAGAATATGAAACAATGAAATTTATAGAAAAGGCGAATGAGAATAATTTAAAATAAAAAATGTATATGAAATTGTAGGTACATTTTGAACAGTCTCAAAATGAAACTGGATAGAAAGTAAAATTGTTCCGATTTGTAATAGATTTCTTTCAAAAAAAACATGTTTAAGTTCAATCTTTCTTATATACAGAGTGAAACAGTTTTTTGTAGACAAACTTCAACAGGAGATAGAACAGATGTTTTCAAGGAGAAAAATTTCCATAAACATATGTCGTAGAGGGCTTCGTTTTCGAGACACAGGGTGTTGAAATTGAAAAAAAAAATTCGTTTTTTGCAAATATCTCCGGAACCGTTTATTGCACTTGAAACAGCTTTTGTGATCATTTCCTACTCATAGTAAGCTATGTTATGAGCGGTGAAAAAAATTTTTTTTGTCATAATTGGTGAAGAATTTGAAGGGGTAGTGGGTGTTTTTCTCCCCAACTTCTACGCCACTGAAAAAAGTATGATTTTGAGACAACCATTTGAACCGTCTATGTTTTCTACACAAAAAAGGTAGTCTTAGTCATAAGCTCTAAAATGGACCGTTTTCTAGAAAAATCAATTTTTATGTTGAAAAACATGGTCAGTCCTTTGGTTTTGTTACTTGTTCTAACGTTTGAATAAATTGTTGTTTAATTAGTAAGAATTGACCATATTTTTCAACATAAAAGTTGATTTTTCTCAAAAACGGTCAACTTTAGAGCTTACGATCAAGAGTATCTTTTTTGTGTAGAAATTATTGGCGGTTCAAACGGTTGTCTCAAAATTGTATTTTTTTTAGCGGCGTAGAAGTTGGGGAGAAAAACATCCACTACCCCTTCAAAATCTTCACCAATTAAGAGTGAAAAAACTTTTTTTTATCACACTGAACATAGCTTAGTATGAGTAGAAAATGCTCACGAAAGCTTTCTTCTGTACGATGAACGGTTCCGCAGATATTCGCAAAAAACGAAATTTTTTTTTCAATTTCAACACCCTGTATCTCGAAAACGAAGCCTTCTACGACATATGTTTATGGGAACTTTTCTACTTAGAAACACTTGTTCTATCTCCTGTTGAAGTTTGTCTACAAAAAATTTACCCACCCTGTATTTGAAAAACAAATATTTGTATCAATCAAAAATGTTTCAATTACGTTGAAGTTCTATTTACATTTCTGTTTGTGGAATGGCATTAATTTATGTTTTATTTGAATTTCTTCTCCTTCGATTTTATTTCATTTTTGTTTATAATGAAGACTCAATTCTGATGTATTTTAATTTTCTGTCAAATTCAAATGAATATTCATGATTGTTTTGCATGGTTTCAATTTTTATTGTAGTTTGTTTTGATTGTATTCATTAAATTCAATATCAATTATACTTTGATTTCAATTGTATTTTATAATGAGAATTAGATTTCCGATAATGAGAAATAGCCTCACAGGTTAAACCACAAAATATTTGTGAAATTTTGAGACAATGTTGCCAGAAGTAATTTTATTACCTTCAAAAGGGAAATCAATCGGATAACTTTCATTACAGTTGAAGAATATTATTCATAACTACATAACTGTATAATCAAAAGTAATTTAATATAAATTCTAAGTGATATGGTGATTTCACACAACGTATTAAAAGGTTTTTCCCTCTATCAACTAACTCTATACATGTTCGTTCTTTTCTGTGCCTAATTTGATGTGGTACCGCTCCAGGGATATTCATTGTCTCCAACATAAGAAACAGCTGATTTATGGCAAAACATCGTTCCAGTCATAAGTGTACTTGTCAATATAATGGAACATATTATATTATTTTTATAACAAAATAGCAATTTTTATGTTATAGTACAGTTCCTTAGTGTTTTGATTTTTAGTTATGGTTGATTGCTTGGCTATTTACTTTTCTTATATTGAATGATATTATACATAGAAGCTTATGTTTGATTCGGTTATAATGGTGAAGTGTAATTAATTAGTATTGTTGGATACTTTTAATAAATATCAGATACAAAGTAGTGATTTCTTGTTCCGCATTTGGATGTACAAATCGCCATCAAAGATTGGGAACCCACTTTTTACTGAGTAGTAGATACTAGATAGTGGAAGCAGATACTTTAATGATTATATTTATTGTCCAAGAGAGAAATGGAATCAACAACATACCACGGAGACCCCGTTCAACAGGGTTTTTTGCGAATTCGAAGAAATTTGTTAGAAGCTGTACTCTTGAGGAACAAAGGCAATCATATGTCTGCCCAAGTAAAACTTACTCACTGTAATATAAATTAAAATATAGAATCAGAGATACCCATGACGACTGAATCCCCGGTCATGTGTTCAGTTCTACTATATCTCAAATCTCTCTGATTCAACTCACAGAATAGTTTCATGACACCAAAGATTTGAGCTTCTTCAAATCAACTGTTTCTTGATGAAGTTTTTACGACCACTAATTTGTAAGTCACGGCAACACTGTGTGCCCCCAGTTTTCCGTTCTGGAAACCTTACATATTAGAATCAGACATTAAAAAATGAACTCCGAAAGAAATCAAGAATGGAAATGAACGAACGCTGTAATTGCAACGTGATAGTATAATAGTATGAGTATAAGAATTTGAACATCATTTGATCCATATGAGAATAGAAGATGCGACATATAGCTACGAACAAATATGCGCTAGGCATTTCAATTCAAACAAACGCAAGAAACAGAAAAAATAAATAATTCAAATATACTTCTCATTACCAGATAGAAATTGTCAAAATGTTCCAAAGCATCTTTAAATTTAACTTCATTGTAAACTACAATCTCAGAGAATATTGCTACGAAAAAAAATTGTAAAAGATATCATTTAAAATGCGAATTGAAAGAAAATAATCATGGAAAATTTATTGGAATCAAAAGAACTGGAATAAACAGGAGAATGAAATTTAATGTCAAACACCCTTTCAAATGAGAACTTCTTGCAAATTTACTTTTTTTTTATTATATATTACACATACTCTGCATAAAACGACTGACGTTCATACAATTTCAACAACGAAATTCAAATGATTGGTTTTTAGATTTGAAAGCATCAATGAACATGATGCCATTCACATTTCATTCGATCTTATGAAACTTCTAAAACAAAAAGCAACACTTATAACTGAACTCCTGTAAATCATGTTATATTTAAATTGAATTCATCCTCATTATAAGACTTTTAATTTGAATTTTGGTTAGCAGCCGAACCAAAAAAATTTTACACAAACTAATTTATGTTTCGATATAATTGAATAAGTACGTATTTACGATAAAGGAACAACAATTTAGACATTTTCAAGTAGCAATTATAACCTAAACTATGATAAAAGTTACATTTGACTTAACGGAAATTGAATTTTACTTTAAAAATGTTTTGAATCTTATTATCAAAAACTTCATTTCGATAATATTAAATTAAAATTACACAATAATCAATTCTCCAATACGATGTACTTAAAAGGCGTTCAATTGAGAAAAGTATGATAATTTGACCTATTCTAAAAATCATAGAAATGTGTTTGAGAAAATAGCGATAATTTCAATATGACATATCGACGAAAAATCACATGCAACATCTACAGATTTGTATTATGAATATATAATCAAACATAGCCACTTACCTATACGTAAATTAGGGGCAAGGACAGTTAATCAATTTGAACAAGAAATTTTCAAATAACCTACAAACTCAGTATTCCCAAAAATAAATAAAATTTACCAAACTGACCTGCCATAACGTTGCCCGCTTAGAGTTTCCTGAATGTGTACAAGGGCAAGGAAAATCACGATATCAAAGTTTCACATAACCTAGTCATCTAGTATTCCCAAAAATATATAAAAAAATCAACAAACTAACCTGCGATAACAATGTCGCATGGAATTTCCTGCATATGTACAAGGCAAGAAAAATCAATCTATGAAAACTTCCAAATAACTTGAAAAATCTTGACATCCGGATGGATTCCGAGTCACAATAGCACGACTTGATGCCGACGTTTCGCCAACCATTACAGGTGGTATCTTCAGGGCAGGCTTGAGGCTTGAACTGAAACTGATTCTACTGGTTTCTGTAGCCGTAGTTGTTGTAGGAAAATCCTTCACGCTACACAGTTCAATGCCTTCATTCCAGTGGTTAACTCCCTTCTAGCACCTGACCCTGCCGTTGTGTGATCATGTGTGAAATGGAATTTTCGAGGATGAGTTTTCAAAGGTTGGGAAGGTAATATACTGAGTCACGGTTTAGACTATTTCGATGCTTTAGCATTCCAATAGCTTCAAGGATTTTCCGCTGATAGAAGTGTGGGGCTCGGGCTAGGATTTTGGTATTTTCAAAAAGGATTTGATGATTAGTGTCAAACTTGTGTTTCACAAGTGCAGATCTACTGGTATCACGAAGCCTTGTACAGCGCTCATGTTCTTTCAACGAGTAGCTATTGTACGAACTGTTTTACCAATGTAGACTTTACCCCAAGAACAGAGAATGCTATAAACACCTGTATCGAAAACCCACTCACACCGATAGATATCTCGATGGTCTTACCCATCACCACCCTGCCCAAAAGCAATCTGTCGTAAACTCCTTGGTCCACAGAGCAGTCAACTTATCTCAACCCCAGTCCTTAATATCAAAATTGGAACATCTTCCATCTGTTTCATTATCAAATGATTCAATAATTTCTCCCATTACAATATTCAAAAGGCTGTGAAGAAATACACCTCGCATAGAATTTCAAATCAACCTGAGCCACAAACTCCTTCGCCTGCTCTATTCACTGCTTATATCCATATGTTGAGAAGATAACAGATCGAATTTACAAAATCCTTGAAAAATATAATATTTCCACCCGCTTTTCCACACTTCCGTAGCTATCTCAGTTTTACAAACCTATCAAAGATTCCCTCCCTCCTCCTCACTTAGAAGGTGTTTATAGCATTTCCTGTTCTTGCGGTAAAGTCTACATCGGTGAAACAGGTCGTAAAGTAGCTACTCGTGTGAAAGAACATGAGCGCTGTACAAGACTTCGCGATACCAGTAGATCTGCACTTGCGAAACACAAGTTTGACACCTATCATCAAATCCTTTTTGAAAATACCAAAATCCTAGCCCGAACCCCACACTTCTATCAGCGAAAATATCTCAGTTTTACAAACCTATCAAAGATTCCCTCCCTCCTCCTCACTTAGAAGGTGTTTATAGCATTTCCTGTTCTTGCGGTAAAGTCTACATCGGTGAAACAGGTCGTAAAGTAGCTACTCGTGTGAAAGAACATGAGCGCTGTACAAGACTTCGCGATACCAGTAGATCTGCACTTGCGAAACACAAGTTTGACACCTATCATCAAATCCTTTTTGAAAATACCAAAATCCTAGCCCGAACCCCACACTTCTATCAGCGAAAAATCCTTGAAGCTATAGAGATTCTAAAACATCCAAATAATCTGAACCAAGACTCAGAATATTACCTTCCCAAACATTTGAAAATTCATCCTCGAAAACACCATTTCACACATGATCACACAACAGCAGGGTCAGGTGCTAGAACGGAGTTAACCACTGAAATGAAGGCATTGAACTCTGTAGCGTGAAGAATTTTCCTACAATGAATACGGCTACAGAAACCAGTAGAAGCAGTTTCAGTTTAAGCCTCAAGCCTGCCCTGAAGATGTCACCTGTAATGGTTGGCGAAACGTCGGCATCAAGTCGTGCTATTGTGATGCGGAATTCTTCTGGAAGCCAAGATTTTTCAAGATCAGCTATCCGCTGAAGTTTACTATTTAAGATTCCCAAATAACCTACTTATCTAGTATTCCCAAGAATACATACAAATTCAACAAATTAACCAGCGAAAGATTCAACCAACGCTATTGGAAGTACGACGAGTATAATCGAGTGAGCTATGATCGCAGTTGCAGTATAAACGTTCAATTCGGTGAAACAACTGGCAATATGCTAAGAACTAGAGGCCGCTAGGGGCGTCCGATAGCTGAACAAATAAGGATAAAATTATTGGGCTGATTACTGAATGAATAGTCCCACGGATAAGCTAACCCAAAATTTTTATGTTTTGACGTTTTTTTCAAATTAATATTTTGATAAGACATTCACATGTTAGAATTATCAGCTCAGCTATACATAAACTGTAATATTACAATAGCTGAAAGTATAGTTCATATCTAATTCATAGAACCATATTAAGTATAATATTCATCTTCCTTCGCACATTCAATCCATTAGGATCTATCGAATAATATTTGGAGATACGCACTAGATAGAAAAATTCTAAACAGCTATATATTTACATTCCATATTTTGTATACCTGTTATCTTGTCTTGTCTACAAATATCAAATCATTTTTCTCTATTCCATACATTCTATTACTTGAATAATCTTACTAGAAGACTTGAATACCGGTGTTGAGTTTCACGGTTCTCAAAAATAATAACTAATACCATAGAGAAAGAACATTAATATCAACGTTCAGTTGAAATTACTGTCCACTGATGAATGTACTATAATTATTATTGAATACAGAGTAGAACATCGGTTCTACGGAGATATCACACGATAAAGTTTATTTATCATCGGATCTAGTCACGGATACATATTTAATTTATTAGTGCAATTGACAACCTCCGTATGGCGCCCCTGGACTGCGGGAAACAAAGACATGTCCTACCGGAACTGCGATTCCGGTTCAGTGACGACCGCCGCGGCATCTGTCGTAGAAATGAATATTCATAAAAGTGAGATTTACATATTATCGGTGAGGTCTCATCGCTTATGTCGGGGAATTTATATTTGCAGGTTGCGTAATGTTATAACGGTTCCGGCTATTACCTTACACTATAGAATCAAATATAAACTTCTTGATATCGAAAAAAGTTAATGTTATAATAATATACTATCTATCTTTTCAATAGGTGATTTCAATTATAATTATGTTGAACTTACGAGTCAGGAGTGAAGCGAAATACTCTTCTTAGATAGAGTTGTATGTATCATGAACTGATAACATTCAGACATAACGTTCCTTATTTATATAATAAACAAATTACAAATGTCATAATATGGGATGTATACCTACATTTTTGTAGAAACGATACTATGCTGCAGTTCTCAGATACAGTTAATCTCAATAATATAATAATATTCTCAATGTTAATGGCATGAAAGTATATAAAATAGCGAACATCATGAATTCCTATTATAGAAATTCATATTAAGTTTACTCAGTAACTCTTGAACACCTTAGTTAATTTAGTGAGAATTGATGAGATTTCGTAATTCAATCATTGTACTCTCGAAAACATTAAAATATAAAGCAATCTTCGTTTGAAATATATTTGTCCCTTTACGGGAATGTGTAAAGATATTAGAGAACTCTTTTTTCATGGGTGGCATGATGGAAGTATTTCTCATGCCGAGAGCTATTAATCCTTCGGCAACAACTACTAAGACCTGTATTTGAGAAATTTCTTAATTCTTAATCATTATACACGATCCATGTGTACTGAGACAAGTATTGATTACTTCTCCACCATCATTAAGCGTGTTTTCCATAATAATCTTAAACATGCTCATGATCGAATGAGGTATAATTCAGTTCACACTAACACCCTTTTTCCACTGAAATTGTAACTTATCTGAAGCACTACGATGCTGTCATTATCAAAGATATTAAACGTAACTGTAAACAATTTACATATATCTGTGATAATGGCTGCATCGGAGTTTACTAGTGCGTTAGATAAGTAACAATTCAATTGCAAAAAGGTTATTAGTATGAACTAAATGATATTATATTACTTTCCTTAGAGATCCCTGGATCAAACATATAAGTAGTTTCGAATGAGATAGCTTATGGTCTCCCAGAGATCTTTCGTGTAGTCTATTTTCTTCTTAACTGGAAGGTTGTGGGAATTTCTCATTGAGCGTAGACACTCCTTCAGTGTCTTGCAATTTCATGAATCACAATTCTCCAGGCTGTGCATGTGCATGTAGACTTCCCCGTTGGAATTAAGCTTCTATTTGATGAGTTGTTATACAACTTCTACATATTCTCTTATTCTTTTCGATATATATGTACTTTTCTGCTTTTGGAATTATCTATAACGAAAGTTCTATTTATCACAAGCACTCATTATTCGAAAGCAATCAACGTATGTACTCCTTATTTTCTCATATTATCCGATTTTTTTCAACCCCCACAGGTAGGCAATAAAGGAATTTCCATGAAGTCCTCATTCTAATTTTGTGCCTAATCCATTTCCGAGCAAGTAATATAAGTTAATTATCTTGGATAGTAGACTTCCGCGGATAGCTAATCTTGAAAATTCTTGGCTTCCGGATGGATTCCGCGTCACAATAGCTCGACTTGATGCCGACGTTTCGCCAACCATTACAGGTAGCATCTTC
This sequence comes from Endomychus coccineus, assembly GCA_958510875.1. Lineage (NCBI taxonomy): Eukaryota > Metazoa > Arthropoda > Insecta > Coleoptera > Endomychidae > Endomychus > Endomychus coccineus. The sequence goes on along the minus strand of OY294069.1, from coordinate 91,140,334 downwards.
AGGGCACGCTTGAGGCTTGAACTGAAACGCTGCACAGTCCACTGTGCGAAGTGGAATTTTCGAGGATGGGTTTCCAAATGTTGGGAAGGTAATATCCTGAGTCACGTTTCAGATTATTCGGATGTCTTAGAATGTCTATATCTTCTAGGATTTTCCGCTGATAGAAGTTTGGGGCTCGGGCTAGGATTTTAGTATCTTCAAAAACGATTTAATGATTAGTGTCAAACTTGTGTTCCGCAAGTGCAGAGCTACTGGTGTCACGAAGCCTTGTATAGCGCTCATGTTCTTCCACACGAGTAGCTTCTGTACGACCTGTTTCACAAATGTAGACTTTATCGCAAGAACAGGGAATGCAATAAACAGAGGAGGGAGGGGATCTTTGATAGGTTTGTAAAACTGAGATAATTTTGGAAGTGTGGAAAAAAGGGGAGGAATATTATGTTTTTGAGGACTTTGAAAATTCGATCTGTTATATTTTCAATATATGGAAGATAGGCCGTGGATAATGCAGGCGGGAGGGTTTCTGACTCAGATCGATTTGGAATTTCAGGTGAAGTGTATTTCTTTATGGCTTTTTGGTAGACATTTTTTGATAATCAGGCAGATGAAAGATGTTTTAATTCTGATTTTAAGGATTGAGGTTGAGATAAGTTGACAGCTCTGTGGACCAGGGAGTTTATGACAGATTGCTTTTGGGCAGGGTGGTGGTGGGAAAGACCATTGAGGTATCTATCGATATGAGTGGGTTTTCGATACACAGAATGTCCTAAAGTACCGTCAGTCTGTCGACTAACCAATACATCTAGGAACGGGAGTGAACCTTGCGATTCGACTTCCATGGTGAAAAGGATATTGGGATGTAATGAATTTGAATGATTGAGGAAAGGGACAAGCTTTTTGCGACCATGTTGCCAAATAACAAAAGTATCATCGACATATATAAACCAACATTTCGGCTTGAGAACAGATGAGTCAATGGCATCTTGTTCAAAAGCTTCCATGAAGATATTAGCTATGATCGGAGAAAGTGGGGAACCCATGGCAGCTCCCGAGGACTGCTCTTAAAACTTGCCATCGTATAGAAAATATGTGGAGGTTAGAGAAAAATCAATTAACGGTAGCAAGTCCGTTGAAATGTTTTTGGCAGGTAACAATTGAGAAATTATGGAAATGGTGTCTGGAATGGGAACATTGGTAAACAGTGATTCGACGTCGAAGCTGACGAGCAAATCGCCTGGGTCAACTCTTAGCGTTTGGAGTTCTTCAACGAAATGAAAGGAATTTAGGATAAAACTATTGGAATCACCTACAAGAGGTTTGAGAATAGATGACAGACATCAAGAGAGTTTATAAGTACCTAGGGGATCCGATAGTGCTGACAATTGGTCTCAGGGGAACTGAGGGCTTATGAATTTTAGGCAAACCATATAAACGGGGACATTTTGAACAATGAGGGATAAGAAATTTCTTATTTGAATCAGGAAGGTAAGAATGACGGATAATTTGTGAAACTGAACGTTCTACAGAGGAGTTGGGATCTTTTGGTGGGAGCTTATAGGAATTAGTTTGCAGATTTTGCAAGATTTTGTTATCATAATCTGAATGATTCATGACGACAGTGGAGTTTCCTTCATCAGCCCTCAAAATAGCTAAATCAGGATTTGATCTGAGATCCTCATGAAGGAAACTCCACTGTTTTCATGAATCGTTCAGATTATGATAACTAAATCCTACAACATCTGCTAACTAATTCCTATAAGCTCCTACCAAAAGATCCCACCTCCTCTATAGAACGTTCAGTTTCACAAATTATCTGTCATTCTTCCCTTCCCGATTCAGATAAGAAATTTCTTATCCCCCATTGTTCAAAATGTCCCCGTTTATATGGTTTGCCTAAAATTCATAAGCCCTCAGTTCCCCTGAGATCAATTGTCAGCACTATCGGATCCCCTACTTATAAACTCTCTCGATATCTGTCATCTATTCTCAAACCCCTTGTGGGTGATTCCAATAGTTTTATCCTAAATTCCTTTCATTTCGTTGAAAAACTCCAAACGCTAAGAGTTGACCCAGGCGATTTGCTCGTCAGCTTCGACGTCGAATTACTGTTTACCAATGTTCCCATTCCAGACACCCTTTCCATAATTTCTCAATTGTTACCCGCCAAAAACATTTCAACGGACTTGCTACCGTTAATTGATTTTTGTCTAACCTCCACATATTTTCTATACGATGGCAAGTTTTACGAGCAGTCCTCGGGAGCTGCCATGGGTTCCCCACTTTCTTCGATCATAGCTAATATCTTCATGGAAGCTTTTGAACAAGATGCCATTGACTCATCTGTTCTCAAGCCGAAATGTTGGTTTATATATGTCGATGATTCTTTTGTTATTTGGCAACATGGCGCGAAAGGCTTGTTCCTGTCCTCAATCATTCAAATTCATCACATCTCAATATCCTTTTCACCATGAAAATCGAATCGCAAGGTTCACTCCCGTTCCTAGATGTATTGGTTAGTCGACAGACTGACGGTACTTTAGGACATTCTGTGTATCGAAAATCCACTCATATCGATAGATACCTCAATGGTATAAATAATAAATGAATACAGGTACAGAAACCAGTAGAACCAGTTTCAGTTCAAGCCTCAAGCCTGCCCAGAAGATGCCACCTGCAATGTTTGGCGAAACGTCGGCATCAAGTCGAGCTATTGTGACGCGGAATCCATCCGGAAGCCAAGAATTTTCATTATAAGTAATTTGGCATTTTGAAAAAATGTTGAATTATATTCCACCTTGTCCCAACCCTCATTTCCAGAATACAACAAAGTAATAGATCGATCACACTGTGGCATCGAGGGCAACGAAAACGCCGATGAACTTGCCAGAATGGCATCATCAGCCTCGTAGTATGGCCCAGAACCTATACACGGAGTGACAAATATCGCTGTTCGAGGATGCATACGGGACTGGGTCAAACAAAAACCAAGAGAGTACAAGAATGAAGCTTCTCGCATGTACCATGGGAAAATATTTATTAGAGAACCACCGAGAAACAAAACATACCTGAAGAACTATACCTTATCAATATGAATAGGAGGTCCGAACAAAAATAGGTATCCAGTATCCTCACTGGTTACAGTCCAATGAGAGAACACCCGCATACTATGGAGACGTATACAATGGAGTCCTTTCCTGCAGACCATTCGGCAGAGGAGCACAAACTGCTGAATAATAGTATGTTAGAACCCGAAGCATTATAGTGCAAAAGAGTAGCAATATTCGAGCAGCCTAGGCTATCCCCTGAAGAGTACAACAGCCAAACGGTGAAGAACCTGTATAGAGTCTAGCTGGTAAAAGCAACTAGAGTTAAGGAGGTGGTGTAGACTATAAGACTGGAATGCACAAGAAACACTTGTGGTTATTTTCAGTCTTTCTCAATTTCGTGTAGAATGGCTTCTTCCAACTGTGTGTTTCAACACTCGAAGGTCTTCCAAGAATTGAACTTTTCTGATATGAGCCCAATTCCGAAAGTCGTTGAGATACATTCCGTAACATTCTTAGATTTGAACCTGGATGATTTGAAAATCTTTCAATCTGAATCCGTCTAGCTTCAATACCATTTCTATCTGCAAGGCCGCAATCGTAAATCTTATTGGCCTCTTCAGCATTCGAGTAAGTCATTATTTAAACTTATTTTTATCAAAACATAATCTTAATTTGAAAATGATTTATGTTTACAGAATGATTAAATAAGATGACGGCCTAACGATATCATTGTCTTGCATGGCCTCTGTGAGATATTTAGATTAAAATTTATTATATTATCGTAAAATTGCATTGGGTCAAAAAAATAAATTTTGTTGCAAATCAGTTTGGAACACGAGAAAATGAAATGGCCTTTGAATGTTTCACCTTCACTCCAGAAACACACTGTATTTTATATTAATATTTTTATCTTCCTCATTTTTATGTATAATTATCTAAATGAATTAGATGAGGATGTCTTTGAAATACAATTCTATAAATTTTCACCCGAAGCAAAAGAACAACATGTGACTAAATCTACAGATTTTCCTATATTTCATAATAATCAATTTGTATGTTGCTTTAGTGTGATTATTTCAACAGAATATTTTCACTTAGAAAATTAAATTCTTGTTCGTGTTACACATTACAATCCAATCAATATTCAAACTGATTATAGTTTAAATAATCCAAAAAATATGACAAATTACAAATGGAATTGCATACAGAGAAAAAAAAATTCAGTTGATAATCAAACTTTTCAATCTGAAAATGGAATTGCTAATAAATTTATTTCAGTTAATAATACCAGTTGCACATTATGAACGAAAGAATATAAAAGCAACCTCTTTTTCTTTAGGGCCGTGTCAGGTGAATATAAAATCAATGTAGGTACTCACTCATAAAATTTTAGCATGATACATATCTTATGAACTCATCCTCTGAGAAGGGATAATCCCAAATATACCGAAAATATCTATTATAAACAGCTCTTTGAATCTGTCGAAAAAGATGATATGAGCAACTATCGCACAATGTTACTGATTTTAGTAGTTTTGAAAATATTGATAAAAATTATGTCACAGTGATTGATGAAATATTTGGAAAAATTTTGTGTATATTATCAGCATCTGAGTATGTGTTTAGACCAGTTAAAAAAGATGCTATAACTTCTCTCATCACGAAACTGATAAATAATGACGTCAATTCTACTTCCTGGTTGATTTAGTTTTCAGATCTCTAAAAAGCATTTGCTACAATATGCCGCCATAATAGCTCGAAGAATCAGCTGGAAGGTTTTGGGTTCCATGGAAACATACTGAACTGATTCAGAAATTTTCTACTAAATAGGAAATAATGCGTTCACATGGGTGTTACCACTCAATGTGGTATTATAAGAATTTATTCTAGGATACATAGTTTATATGAATGACTTATGTTCATGAGTTGGAGGTGTTGAGTCAATTGCATATGCTTACGATACTGTAATTTATATGGTGGGAAAGTTTCAGGAACTTCATTATAAAATAATACACCAACACCGCATGTGATTATATTAATAATTGAAGCTGCAATGAATACATCACAGAAGAATTTTCAATAAGATATTTAGCAATAATTTTCGAGTACCATTTAAGATAGAGTAGGCATAACAAACTGATCAAATTCACTTGTGTCTTAAAATCATTGAAGGGTGTATTGAACAAACTACTGTTTAAAAATGCGTACTATACACAGTACAACCAATTTGATATAATTGCATATGAATTCATGGCATACTTTCAACACCATCATTCGAAAATTAATTGTGTGCCAGAAAATATTGATGAAGGAATATACTTGGAAGACCCATGACCTACACTTCAAAAAATATTTCTATCGGACTTAACATGACAGAATTGTATGTTATGGAAATCCTGAAATATTAACTCCATTGACAAAAAAAATATTTCATCATTTGATCATTATTATGAAACTAGATAAATTTCACATTTACAATGCATACTAATAAGAAGTAGAAATTAATCAGAAGTTATTTGCACTATTCAAGTAAAATTTACAGTTTATTTCTTAACGAATTGAACAATTTTCGTGGGAGTACACACAGTACAAACAGAAAAGTAAATTATGGATATGCAACCCAAAAGTAGAAATTCACCAATTGTTTCATTCAGTCATCTAAGTTTTCTTTGAATGGAATGGAAACTTGAATTCTTCCATAGCACAAACGTTTGTTATTTTTGGCAAAATGAAATCAACAAAACCGTTCTGCAGGGGATAACACATTTTATTATCTCATTTCCCAAAATTTGCTCAATTGCTGCTGTATGCCCATTTTTGTGGAAACATGACAAGTAGACAAAGAGTTTTTAGATGTAGATATATGATCAGAAATTACCGAGCCAAATTTAGTTTTCTTTAATAGGTATGGGTTTTTCTGGTTCTAATTTACTTTGACCAACACATAAACGTAATCGTCACCAATTACCATGTCAATATTGCCTAGAATATGGAAATTAGGATTAGTTAATGTCATTATGCTTGATATTACAGAATTGTGTGGTTAACAACCGTATCTCATGAATATTAGCGATATTTTGATCACTCACTATATTAACAAAAATATTTTGAATAGCATTCGTCGAATGGATATTTCCGGGCGGAGAATATTGAATTTCAATATGATTTTCTAAAACGTTCTTGGCCAAATACATTTTGAAGAAAAACTTTTTTTCTAATTGTACATTTTCTGTTAATTGTTTATAATTATCTATAATCTGTTAAATTTGAATCTGTATTGCATCAAATTCATTCATAAGATTTTCCAGCGGCACAATTACGACCTTGGGGATATAGCAATTGTTGTATATCCTTTAGTTTCGAATCAGGATTTGGTAAATTTTCATTAATCTCATCGCGTATAGCTAATTCGAAAATACCGTTAATAAACGAAATTTCATTGGGTGCGTTTGCGAATGAATGAATTCTTCACTCATTTTTGAGGGAGTTCACACTGTCGATTAAAACAGATGTAAACGCAATGAGAAATAATAAGATATGGGGAATAGGAAAGATCTTACCCATTTCACCCTGCAGGTTTCAGATGTTGTTCTTTGGGGGATTATCTTGGTTTAATTTATTTTAAATCAAACTCTCACAGAAGTTGAACTATTTAATCTACCCTTTTCAAATTGACGGTTGTTATATTTTCACAATTCAATTATTGTTGTTCACTGTCTTACTGATAGTTTTCAGGGACACTCGTATTCATCAGGTTAATCACAAACAGAGCCATTACCTTCAAATAGTTCAATACAATTCAAAAGTTTCACTCATCATTCCTCAATAACTAATAAACTTTAGTTACTTTTCTGAAGTTCGCAATACTACCATTTATAGATGTGTGGACCTAACTATCAGCTTAGGCAACACCTTCAATAAAGTTTGCCGATTTCGACAAATCCAAGATTTACAAAGCCGATTGAGTTGTATTCAGAATGTATTATCTGGGTTGAATTTGAAGGAACGTTTGAACTCGGTGTTAAGAACATTTTTCCCATATAAAGAAAAATGGTGAATAAAGTGTTCTAATTTTATTTCTTCTAATTAGATGATTTCTCATTCTGTATATTTCCATAAGGGCTACTAATGAATACTTAAAAGCAGATCAAAGAGGGGAATCTACTGGAGCCGCCATCTTGAATTTTTCAGTTTTGACAATGTCGTCATAGTCTCAGACCCCACATACCTACCAAATTTGAATAAGATCGAACCGTATAATCTCAAAACTTGTCCGCATCTTGAATTTCTGAATATTGATATGAAAATCATGATCTCCGACCCAAACAACATTCACATGACAATTTTGAATAGAATCGGACTATATTCAGGAAGATCGTCTGCTAATTCGGAGTCGCCATATTGAGGTTCTGAATATTGTGTAAAAAATAATAATCTTCGACCCCAAAGACTCCCATGAACTTATCTTTGAATAGAATCAGACCATAATCACAAAACTCGCCCACCATCTTGAACCCGACCTGATTAATTTCTGAAGTTTAATAAAAAACCAAGATCTCTCACCCCAAGAACCTTCACATACCTACCAATTTTGAATAGAATTGGATCATGTTATCATAAAATTCAACCGTCATCTTGGGGATGCCCTAATATTAAGTTTTTCAATTTTGACCGAAAAATCATTATCATCGACCTCAAAAACCACCACCACACACCACACCAATTTTGAATGGATTCGAAACTTAAGCAGAAAACATGCCCCCCATATTGGAGCCACCATTTCGAATTTTTCAATTGTGACTGGAAAATAAACATCTCCGACCCTGTAAAGTCCCATATTATACCAATATTGAATAGAAGCGGATCATAATCATAAGACTCGTGAGCCATAATGGAGTCGCTGTCTCATTTTTTCTCTTTAAAAAATGCTATAATGCATTGTTACCCGAATGATAACACCTGCCTAATTTCAAATAATTAGGACGCTTGTAAAAATCAGCATTAGTCCAACATATTTTAAATACAGATCAGACCATTTCTCGAGAAAGTTTATCACTGTTGGAACACAGTAATGACAAATATCTAGGTAATTTAGAAGGTATGGACATTTGTAAGCGAGAAAGCAGTTTCATGAATTCAGATTCCTACTGAGGGTAATCCTATATTTACACAAATAGTGCTTAAACAGACATATTTTGATATCTAATTTAGTTTACTCTGATGATGGCCACTAGGCTACTGAAATATCCTCAGTACTTCAACAGTAGTATTATTTCAAGTGATGGATAAGGGTGATTGTTCCTTATTTATAGTGTATCCACAGTGTGAACTCTTTTATAGTTTATTACTTCATATATTCGTTGCAGTGGCGGCTCCTCGAAGGAGGCTAAGGAGGCTCAGCCTCCTCACCAATTTATCTTAATGATCATTCTCCATTTTATTTCCTGTTTCTCTGATAATTCTTTAAATTTCACAATTAATTCCCCGTTCTCAGTAGTTATTTTCAATCTGGCAACAGTGGCCAGAGGCTAGATTCTCTATATATCTCAAACGATAAATACGTGTGGTCAACACAGTTGCCGTTTTTCCAACCATTCAATTGCCCAGTGGGGTAAAACAGCGAATATGGCAACAGAGTAGGGAGGCTAGCTTTTCGTACCCATTCGTCGGTCGAATGAAATACGATTACTTGCTCCCGCCTCACTCTGCTAGAAGAATGCGTGCCGTGTTCGGTTAGTTGTTGTTTTTATTCCACGAGGCGTAGTAAGGTTAAGTAGTTAAGTTTTAAGTTATAATTTATCTAATCGGAATCGGTGAACGTTGAAACGATGAGTGACTTAGTTCTAGTTGCAGAGTTCTTAGAAAATCCATTTAGTGGATTAACATATGATAGTAAAGTGTTCTTCAAAAACAAACGGCCTTTACCGGATTTGAAAGGATTAGTGATGGCAGGGAAGTATCAAAATCGATCGTTCAATATTGATAATTATAAAAAATATGTATGGTTAACGGGATCTGATGTACACAATAAATTATATTGCTGGTATTGCTTGCTATTCACATCAGATACAACTTCATGTTGGGGGCACTTGGATTATAATGATTTGAAAAATTTAGCTCGTGGCCTAGAAAGACATGAAAAATCGCAGGAACATATTACATCGTGTATTAAGTTTAAATTAACCGGTAAACAGAATATTGTTAATGCGATTGATTCTACACGAACAGGCGAAATCAAAAATCATAATAATACAGTTAAAGAAAACCGCGTTTTAAAAAAAATTATTGATTTCTTATTGTATTTATCATTTCAAGATTTGGCTTTTAGAGGGCATGATGAAACTGAAAATTCAGTTAATAAAGGTAATTTTAGGAAATTGTTAGATTTGTTTTGTAAATACGACAGTAAGCTTCGCGATTTTATGACTAACGCGTCAGTATTTGCAGGCACCTCAAAAACAATACAAAACGAAATTCTTGATTCAATAAATTATGTCCTCCGAAATCACATAGAGGATGAATTATTTAATTTCCCTTTTTTTTCGTGGCAGGTTGACGAAACAACTGATATAACGTGTAAATCACAATTATCAATAATTTTTAGATTTGTAAAAAATGGACAACTAGTGGAAAGATTTTTCGGGTTTTACGATGTTAGTTCGGGAAGAACAGCGATCAATTTATTTAATTTCTTAATGGAAACATTTCAACGATTTGACTTCGCGAATAAATTAATAGCTCAAACCTACGACGGCGCATCTGTAATGGCGGAACATTTAAACGGTCTTCAAACAAAAATAAAATCAGTTTTGCCTCAGGCTATTTTCACCCATTGTTACGCCCACAACATGAATTTGGTTTTAAGTAATGCATGTAATTCAATTAAGGAAGTTAGAATTTTGTTTTCCAACTTATCGTCATTTTCAAATTTTTTTAGCAAATCCACCAAACGAACTGAAATTTTGAATAACATAGTAGGAAATAGAATTCCCTGTAATGCTCCAACTCGATGGAATTTTACATCACGTGCAGTGTTTACCATTCACAAAAATAAAGACAAATTAATTGAAACATTTGATTTTATATTAAACAGTGATAACTTTTCGACAGATCTTTTTCTTGATACTTTTAAATTAATATTTGAACAAACTGATCTTATTTTTCAAATTTTACAACATAAATTCACTGATACAATTTATTCAAGAGATCGTTTGAAACATCTCATTGATAAAATTTCAAGTTTCCGTAATACAGAATTTCATTTTAAAACTTTATTTCAAAATTTTTCAACTGATGAGGCTCCTCCCGCGAAAAGGAGGAAAACATATAATTTGGTAGACAAGAAACTACATTATAAACAACTTTTTTATAAAATTTTAGATACTATTAAAGGTTAAATTGAGATTCGATTTTCCGATTTACATGAATTGAAGTTTTGCGACTTGACGAATAGAAGATTTTTCGAATCTTTTTCAAGAGAGTTTCCCAATACACTTTTAGATAACTTAGTTCTCAAATATAAATTTTTTGATAAAATAACACTGCACAATGAATTATGCGTTATATACTCGGATAAAGATATTTTAGGCCAGTACGACAGTCACGCCGATATGATAAAATATATGATAGACAATGATTTGCTACAAGTTTTACCTCAGTTTTATAAACTACTTTGTTTGACAGTCACCATTCCTGTCACGTCGGCATCGGTGGAGAGATCATTTTCTACTCTCAAACGAATTAAAACTTACATGCGAAATACAATGGACCAAAATCGTTTATATACAATGTTAGTTTGATATCTATTGAAAAAGATTTAGTAAAACACTTAAAACAAAACATTTTATTATAATATTATTGATCATTTTTCGCAAACTAAAGACCTTAGAATTCCGTTAATATGTAAAAAAAGTTAATAAAATTAATTAAAAAAAACGAAATATGAAAAATTCCAAAAAAAAGAAAAAATATCAAAAATCCAAAAAAAATAAAATACAAAAAAAAAAATTGTGGGCAAGAGAAACTCTACACCTCCACGTTGGTTCTTGCTGGGCAACAATTAATTTTGTCACTGAAGTAGCTGGTACGGTCGCTGTGCAAAAGTTAAATTAATTGGCTGAGTAGAGTATATTTAAAAAAAAACGTTTTATGTCCAGCCTCCTCTCTTAAAAAGTTCACGAGCCGCCACTGATTCGTTGTGAATCAAAATTTTGTAGAATTAAACATCAAAAGTACAGAAACAATTCTTCTAAGGACCGTAATTCTACGTAGTTATACCTATTTACTAATATTTACGTCCTGTGCTGTGTAAATTGCGGAACGTTAACATTTTTTCAGATAAGTATATTAAACGGAATGAATTGCGATTATTCGATCACAGACCATGGGGGAGAGAGAGAGAGAGGTCACATCGATGACGCCACTTGAAATGAAAACGGATGTATCCGCGAAAATCCATAATTTTTTTGGGCTGATAACCATACTTCCCTCATACTCCGTGTAGTGAGGGAAGTAAAAATAAACGTGTGAGTTTGAGTTTATTTCGAAGAAACAATAATCTTCGAAGACAATATTGTCGGTCATTCCAGGCAAGATTCTAGCTCAAACTGAAAACGATGAAATTTGGTAGCGCAAGGTATATTGTAGCTATATCATAACTTGTTGTTCAGCAGGTTTATTTCTATAGTGCAGAACCAATATTTCCTTCAAAACTAAAAGATGTCGATTATCATGGTGAAATGAATTGAAACAACTTCATAAATTGGTGGGGATTTCTAATTTTAGCGAATTTAGAAGAACTCTCTATCAGTGTTATGGATAATGAACCTGCCAACAACTACTCCCAAGAAATGTAATATAGGTACAAGATTAGTTAAGCAGGAATAATATACCTACATTATCATAACATCTTTTTGAGACTATTGTTGATCTAGGTTAAAACTAATAAGTCACAACCAGTATACCTATAGCTAAAATAGTACGCCCAACGAGTGTTCTGAACCCCCTTATCATTAAAACTATAACCCCAACATTTGAACATTTTGATCTGGGCTCTACCTAACTGAAAACTATTATAGAGATCACATTGGCACAGATGGTAGTTCGCCGGAAAAATCATTGGCTATGTAGAAAGAGGCTATAGGAAAATCAACACCAGCAAAGACTATTCGACATACTGATAAAGTGAATAATTCTGTTAATGTGAATGTGCACTGTTCAAAGCAACTATATAGTGTTTGACGCGGTGAAGTAACATTAATTATGTTGATTTGGTTGAACAATAATCTCAGGTTACAAGAGCAATTTTTCAATACCTTAAGAAATTTTTATTTGGTGCTACAAAAGTTCCTAAGTCAGCTCTCTATTTCATAGTATGTTGAACAAATATACGTATGTCAATAACATCATCAATATCATAAAGAGATACATTATTATGCAATAGAGAGATGAACCTTACCTTACCTACACGTCCGCAATATTATAGATAATTAATATGGCAGATAATCTTCCAACTTTTATGAATTCTTCTTGAAAATTGGTTAAAATATTTATATTCAACCCACTATAGGTAATATTGTTACTGATGAGAAAGCAGATTTGATTTGAAATTCTTGATAATCGGATATTTTGATCGATTGGTGCAATTAATAAAAACATCAGAATATGGATAAGGTAATAATATCGATTTGAATCTGAAAGTAAATTTTCCACATTTTCATCTTTTGGTATAATTTATTTCACACTATCATTCTTTTCCCACTTAAAATTGTAACTCATCTAAAGCACTTTTCAACTGCGATGAAGCCATTGTCAAAGATTATCTGTGCTGTAGTTAATACGTTAAGTAGAAAAAAGTAATATTGTAAACTTGATATTATTATATCAGATTCCACAGGTATAGGATTAGTTTTATTCCAGTAATCGATCAAGTAAACCGTTAAAAAGCATTTTTGATAGGGATGATCCTCCGGAAAAATACTTCCTATCGCTGATTTTTTATACCATAATACACTTTATTTGTTTCTTTTAAATAATTACCTACATGCAGTTGCTTTTTTCCTTTACACATTTGGTAAAGACAATAATAGTTTGTAAATTACTTTCATTTAAAACTCCTAAATTTCTCTGATGTAACATAGAGTTTATTGAATCAAATGGTAGTTTGTATACAAAAAACATTGAAAAATTGGTATTCGGAAAAAGTTTTATTTGTTTCCGGAAGATTTATGTTCTATTTCATTGAGCTCATAGGAACATTTTTTAATTGTTCAAAATGTCATCAGATTGTAGCTGTTACCTACTGCTTTATCGGATGTTCAAATCTCAATATGTAGGTTATTAGTTCAGTCAACTGCCTTCATATCTGCAATTTGTAGGAACGAAATAAGTTTTAACGTTTGAACCTAGCTATTAATTGTATCATCGTACCTATTAAGAAAAGTCAATAATAATGAATGTTGTGTTATGCATGACCTCTGTCCAAATATATTATCATACAATCATACGTCCTTGGATCTTACATTTAAAATTATAAAGACATACATGAATCAATATTGAGATACAGTTAACAACTTTATGTAGAATAAAATAACTTCAACAGGAGCTTTACCATAACGATGTGTTTATTGTCCCCTTCTATATATTATCCCTACTGTGTGCGATTGTAGGAGAATTCATACGAGTGGGGATTATGGTAGAGAGAGTATGAAATTCGAGTGGTGGGATTGCAGGAGTTGAAAATGGGCGGCCTTATAACTAGAACCAATAGTCATGCGCCAAAGCCGGAGCATCTAGCGGCTTTTTCACATAGTATCTAACAAAATGGGTGGCCTTAGTTCCAGTTGATATTTATAGATGGACATACCTTTTCCTATTTGTTGTTATTCACGATGATTCGGTAGCGTTATCATAATTTGTAAACTGTTAAATGTTCTATAGGTCAACATGGATACTGGTGACAATTCAGGAGTATCGGTATTGTTTTGACAATTTTAATAATAATAATAATTGTTTTATTGTCGAAACGTCAAAAAAGAATTTTTATTTCATTTTATTTTCAGAATATATACGAACCAATATACCAAGAAAGCATACAAATATTACAAATGGTTCAAGAATATCAATAAAAGAATATATATATATATATATATATATATATATATATATATATATATTTGTATGTTTTCTTGGTATATTGGTTCGTATATATACTGATAATGAAATAAAAATTCTGCTTTGACGTTTCGACAATGTTTATTGCCTTTATCAAAATTGTTGAATTGAATTAGTGTTTCCATGTAATTTAGAAAAGAATAGATGATTTCGATTAATGAAATGCGTCTGCAGCCGACTTGTGTTTTAAGATCCAATTAAAACTGCAGAAAACATTGGATCGGTTGTGTGTGAAAGAGTAATGTATGGCTAACTACAATTTGAAATAGATTGAATTTGATTAAATACAAGACATTCCAATATTGTACAATTATAAATATCTATGAATTATTGTATGAATTAGTTATTCTATGATAAGCATTTCAGATCTATCATAACTATTCAATGTTTTCTGCAGTTTTAATTGGATCTTAAAACACAAGTCGGCTGCAGACGCATTTCATTAATCGAAATCATCTATTCTTTTCTAAATTACATGGAAACACTAATTCAATTCAACAATTTTGATAAAGGCAATAAACATTGTCGAAACGTCAAAGCAGAATTTTTATTTCATTATCAGTATATATACGAACCAATATACCAAGAAAACATACAAATATTACAAATGGTTCAAGAATATCAACAAAAGAATATATATATATATATATATATATATATATATATATATATATATATATATATATATATATATATATATATATATATATATATATGTATGTATGTATACACAATACAGATACTACCTATATCCTATATCTAACTGAAAACTGACTTATTTATTTCGTCTGCATTGTGCGTTAGGAATAATTGAATAACTTCTCCAGCAATTTTATCTAAATTTAGAAGTGAATAGTAATAGGTATAGGCAAGTAGGTATACCTCACACAAGTAGTGTGTAAAACTTCTAATGAATAATTATGAATGTTAGTAATATAGCTTTTTTGTTAGAGAATAACTTTTATCATATGAATTTCATTATATAATAGCTGTAGGTACCTACATAACTACCTACAATTTTTTCTGTTACCAAAATATGTTGTGTTGAAACTGCCAATTACCTAGTATTGATGTAGTAGGTATACCTTCATAGATTTATAATCAAAATTCTTCTAGAAACATAAGCAACATCTAGCAGTAGGTATTACGTATGGTTTTTCTGAAATAGGTCCCCACGGTCCATGATATAATACAAGTCGTATAGGTTCCATGACATTCCTATTTCAATGGGGTAGCTCATTCACTTTGAGAATCACATCTTGTGATGAAAGGTAAGAATCATCGAACAAATCCTAAAGGGCTATTGCTCGATTCATTACCTACCTATTCTCTATATTTAACATAACAAAAATTTTAATAAATCTTGTACCAAAAAAGGTACTGGTATGCTGATCGCTATGGGCCTAATGGTACCTACATAAGGGAAGTGTACCCATGATGATCCCCCTGAGAAATTTGGATGTAACTTTTTCATGATAAACAAATTTTATTGAGTATAATATAACCTAGCGACCCCTTGTCATTAGTAATCGGTGATTAGGTGTACATTTTCTTTATGAAACCATGAAAGGTAACATTAACATGCTCGTTCTTTTGAAACGCTGTGTTTCTGATGAATCCTTTTTGTTGTACATTTGAAAATTAATCAATTTACATGAATGCATTACTTCTGGATCACCAGGAATGAAGAAATATATATTGTGTAGGTAGATATATAATTCCAACACATTTTTTTTGCATTCAGTGATGACACACCGCGCATTTATTGTGACACCATGCATTAGAGTTCTGACAAGAATGCAGTTTTCTCTGAACCGCGATTGTGAAAACAGCTCATTGAAATAAATGCACGCTGTATCATCTGAGTTATCTTGTTACATTTATCTGTTCAAAGACCTCATTTTCATCATCTGAACTATCTTGACTTGGAGCGAAAGCTTACTTTCTTGCTTTTCTGATGTGTTGCTGCTTCACTTTAGCTACTTTTCTGCAATTCTGTAATTTGTTGCTGATGTAAAGTTTTCATATTCTATTTTACCACAATTCCTACAATCATTTTAGGCCTGCTCGAACTATTTCAGCTAAATGAGGAAATATATGAAATATTTTATTTTGAAATGCCACGAATGTTGTGATCTCACTAGTTGCTCCTGGTGATGAGTTCTGAAGGGACTAATCTGGTGACGAATTATGATCAGATGATCCTGGTTGATGATCATTCTGTAAAAAAGGATGTGAAATTCCATTGAAAAGTATGGTCAGACTAGGTACCTACATTTATTTGTGAAATTTATAATAAATATGTGTTCATAACAAGAACAAATTTAAAATTTCACGAAATAGTGAATTTTCTAAGTGTATTATCTGTGATTCTACACTGTTATGTGTAAATTACATAATAATATGTAGAAATAAAATCAGGGGCATGTACTTACGTTTACTTAGCCGGATGCCCACATGTGCTCACCGCCCTGTCGACCGCCTTTACGACGTGTAGGTTATCTTACCAACCATCGACCAAGGTATAAACGCACAAAAAATAAACTTTAGTTGCATTTACTGTGGGTTAAGAAAAGCATATTGTGTAAGGTGTTATATAAAATAGTTTGACTAGTGTTAGGAATATCGGGTGAAATGTGTCAGTGCAATTCGTCTATTGAAAGCTTTTCTTGTTTGAAAAAAAATTAGTGGATACTTTCACCGACATGAAAAGAGTAAATTATTTCAATGTAGGTATGTTATAAGACTGCCACCAGATATTTAAAACATATGCAAGTATTGAACAACACAATTGTCGCCTTCTATATTTTTTGTCACCTGTTTTAAGAGTACTACTAATGTGACACTGTTTTTTGGACTTTTTGTATGATAGTTGAATGTACAAATTTCATATTAAATGAATAGAATGTGCGAACTTAGATCATTTTCATTCCTTATTTCATCGCAAAACTGCGGGATTATTACTGTAAATAATGTGAAATTTAAATTACTAATTGTAAAGTTTTACGTATTGATCGATATAAATATTTAATGTAATTTCACATACAAATATGTAATATTCTGAATAATACCTAACTTCAGATATTATATGCGGAATACATCACATAATTTTAAGGGAGTTATTACCTATTTTTGTTTAAATCATTACACATATTTATGTAAACAATTACATAAATCTATATAACAGATAGGCCATTCCATGTCTGTTTGTGGAATTGCCCACGACGTTTCGTGTAATCTTACGCAAATATTTTTACAGTGCACTTTCCGATTGCTGAAACTGGTGATCTGGAAATTGTTTGTCTGTTGTTGATGAAGAAAACTCCTAATCTTCAAAACCGTCAGAATATTAAATAGATGTATTTTTTTGGAAGAGTTTAGGGTGTTCGAAGGCAATGCGCTTTTCAAGAAACTTTCAATTGGAAACTGTGTAACTGCCTCCCCTTGGTTTTGGCATAACCATGTGTGTCTAGAAACTTATAAAAACTGATGGTATAGCTTGATATATCAACTAAGTGTGGTAGAAGGGCGGTAAGGGGACCCTATTTGAGAATGCAATAGGTATGCCACCAGAGGGGGCTGTCATAGGCATATTTCCCTTACCTACTTAGGAAGGTATAGTGGGTGAAGGAATAATAACCAAACGGAACGTGTTACCTCCCACAATAAGCAATACTCTAATATTCATATAACTATTGAGTTTAAATCTCTGGAATTTTTCTGTAATAGTAAAATCACGAACACCCTTTTCCAATTTGCGAGCTACGCACTAGCTTCATCAGAGCAACGACAGTTGTTTTTCTAATAATTCCTGGTTCAATTCACGAATATGTAACATATTCATCGGAATAAATATGTAGATAATTGATAAAATTTCATTTCTTTGCTGGATAACATCAAAATAATATTTAGAATGATATTCTATGAACGTAGGTAGTTATGAATGAGAGTAGCATCCATATTGTTTATAGCACTATTCTATTGAATTTTCATAACTCATAGTACTAATAATACAGTTTGTTTGCTTATATAAGAGATGAAATAAATAAATGCCATTGATATAGATAGAAATAATAAGAATTTCATAATTATAGTATTCATTAGAGATTATGCAGTAGACATTATTGAGGTGACCGTTAATGAAGGAGTATCTATACATACATATGTCCACCACCAGGCCGATTTCAATTTGAACTACTTAGTATATTCGGACATCCATCTGCAATTACAATAATATAAACAGATTTGATACTGTGTCAACGACACTATTAGGTATCAGTTTATAGGTATCTACTCGTCATATTAGTGAAATATGGAATTAGTTCCCATATATCATATAATTAGATAGGAAAAGTGAAATCATAATGCAGCAAGCTGCATGCGATGTTCGTTAGTATCGTGTGGTGTGTCTGTGTATGAATGCTGGCGAGAAATATAATAGGCAGTGCATAAAATCCAGAGCACGGCACGAGCTGATTTGCATAGCTCAGCTGGGCGAAACAATCGATGTTGAATACATTTGCTTTGTTTCTTCGGCATTACTCGAGTACTAACCTCTATGTTAAACTTTAGAGAAAATGTAAGTAATAATTGAAATTAGAGTGGACACCTAATATTACAAATTGTTCACCCTATGTTTGAAGAGTTTTACGTATCCATGTTAGACTCACTTCCACAGAAATAAATACTCAGTTCGCGATATCAGAATAGATGAATAATCTGTTGGCAAGAATATTCTCTATGTCTGCACCTGTTCAATGATATGATGATAACATTCTGTGAGTACTTCTAATTGTTTCGCCTAATACCACAAATAAGATGTCGAAAATGGTTAATGTAAATACTTTCAACAGGAGCTGAATAAACTACCATTTTAAGATAACACCAAATGCAAAATTTTAATGGATTCGAATTCGGGATTCGGGCGGTCGATTGCTGAGAACTTGTCCGAACTATCAAACGATTTGATGCAAACACCGCATTTAGGTGGCGACGGCCGTAAATACCTACTGAAATGAACCGGAGTACCATTGGCATCTATCATAATTGATGCCTAATTTTGTAGGGGTACAGGAGAACAGGTATAACTCTTCTTAAAATATAGTTGGCAATATGCATCCGCATTTAATGTTAATGGGCAGAAATACGGACCAATTGAATTATCATCATCAATCACCAATCCACACATTTAACCTAAAGTGATGTTGAAACAAAGCTTCAACAAATCCATGCGGATTGTCATCGCCCCATAAGTGATTATTTTGAACATTTCGAATGGATTTCTTTGAAAAGATAAATAAGCCATATCGATAAGGATGATGCGTGATAAAAACGATAGTATATTTGGACGATCATTCGAAGTATCCAATGACAAAAAATTACGCGGGTAGAATATCTCGAGGTGAACAAAGAATTGGACTTGAAAATTAGACGGATACAATTACTGTTCTTTTGAAATCATAAATATCGCGGAAGAATAGCTTACATTCAAATACATTGGCAATATTCAGAATATCCTTACATTAAATTGAGAACAGCTTCCTCTAGGAGTAACGGTAAGGTACTCCGTGATCGTTCGCAATCGGTAGTTCACTTCACAGAATTACAAATTTCTCATATACGTCGATGAATATTTGCGATATACCTGCTATGATGAGGTAACCTCCGCTGAGAATTTTCGTTTCAATTTTGAGACCTTGATAATCAGGTGCGGCATCTCTCCCAACAAAAAGGACAGTTGCAGCATTTTTAGGGGGGAGATACGCCGCATACGATTTTTCAATGGTTTCATTATGACCTTCAATACATGAAAATTACATTTTTATTAGGAAAATGCCACGAAAATATACAAGAAAGACAACTGCATGCCCAAGGGCCCTGTGGACCATGAAACAACTGTAAGAAGCCATTAACAAAGTTAGTTCCGGTGAGATATCCAAAAGAGAAGCTCATAGGCGTTATAATGTGCCAACGAAGACTCTTAAACGTAGAATGGCTAGTGGTAAACTTCGGAAAGGGAGCCTCGGACCAGAAGGTAAGTATTCTCTTAATTTCACGTCACAAATGTTCTATAATTCAATTTCATAAGTGTTGGGTATGAAAATGAAAAGCGGCTGGTTGCTCACATCCAACGATTGGCAGCTGCCGGATTTGCTTCTGACACGAATACAGTTCGACGGTTGGCTTACGACTTTGCTGATAAACTAAAATTAAAACACAGATTTTCAGACAATATCGGCATGGCAGGTTATTCTTGGCTTTATCATTTTTGGAAAGGAACCCCGCATAGTCGATAAGGCAAGCTGAAGGACTGTCATTATCGAGAGCTCGAGGAATGAACAGAGAAGGAACCTCAAAATTTTGACTTCTGACTGATACCTTAACTGAAAATGATACTGCTCGATAAACCGTCTCATATTTTCAATATGGACGAGACAGGTGTTCAACTTATCAACAAACCTGGCAAAGTCCCATCAGCAACGAAAGGTGCAAAAGATGTCCACGTTTTAACATCTGAAGAGCGAGAGAAAATTTGATTGTTGTTGCATGTTGTAGTGCAGACTGCAGGTTTATGCCGCCCACGTCAATTTTAGAGAGTGTAAACCAAAAGGCTGAATTTTCAGATGGATTACCAGCTGGATTCAAAGTTTATATGAATAAGAAGTCATCCTTCATAAACTCGGAATTATTTCTTAAATAGTTGGAAGAGCCGTTCATTTCAACTAAGCCTGCCAGGCAAGTCTTTATCAATACTGGATGGCCACAATTCACGCAGTACTGATGGCGATATGATGCAAGTGGCTGACGATAACGATATCATTATTTGGTGATAACTATAAGTCACTACTGCACGCAGGCTCTTCAGCCACTAGACCGAAGCTTTTTTAAGTCATTTAAAACTTGTTTCAACCAAGAAGCTCATTTATGGATGAAACACAACGCCAGCAGAAGCCTCACGAGATTTCAAAACGTTGCATTAATTGGAAAAGCTTGATTGAGATCAGCGTCTGTGGCCACAGCCATTAACGGTTTTAAGGCAACAGGGATATATCCTGTTGATCCAAATGCAATTCCGGATCACTTTTATTCTATAATCGATTCAGCCATGGCCACGACAGAAACTTCCCCAGAAAAAGATGCTAACCGTCCCAGTCTAGAATTACCCTACAAAGCTTTGCAACTTCCAGCTTAGAATTGTCCTCCACAAGCTCTGCAAGTCGCATTCAAACATGTAGTGGGGGCGGCGACGGGGACGGTGCAAAAATCACTCCTTCAAATATTTTGCCAGAGGTGTCTCCTGTCACCTGAAAACATAAAAACGAAGAGGGTTCACCTTGTCAAACCTGAAACACCCGAGGTGACAGAAAAGGAAAAGAAATTGAAAATCAGAAGAACACCAGAAAAAGAACCAGAGGGAGGGCTAGAAAGAAACCAATATAGCGACAGCGATGATGAGCCTCTGGCTAGAAAGGGAGAATGAAAATCAGGAACGCTGTGCGGAATGCATACTGCGGCATCTCTCCTTTTCCTACACGGCATCACTCCCAGTAGTGTGGGATAGATGCCGACTAAGAAGAAGTAAGAAAATTTTTTTTTTGTTATGTTTGTTTTCTTAGAATCAAAGTTTATTCTTGTATTTTAATAAAGCTCAAATCAGTACTTGTGTGTTGATTCATTTCAAAAAAGAAATATTAGAAAATACGAAAATGACAAACATTTTTCTAAAAGTGCTGCAACTCTCCCGCACCTGCCCTGATTGTTTTAATTCCATTTTCTCTCCCGCACCTGCCCTGATTGTTTTAATTCCATTTTCTCTGCTAGATTGAATGCTGCGATGCGGACTCTCCATATTTGGTTGGTGCAAATTCATTTCCTGAAGTTTCTTGATTATGATTTGTTAACTTTATTTTTGCGTCTCTACCAAGCTGTGGTGGCTTTTTCAGGTAGGCAACACTCCAGGTAGGCAACCACACGGATAGAAAAATAAGTCCAATTATATCTTATTCAACAAGATTCAAATATTACACAGCATTGCGTTAAGAGTAGGTACAGGTGTATTCAAATATGTAATACATCCTAAGGGTAGGTGAAGTACTTCCCTCGCATAGGATCTCAAACCAATTAGCCAAAGTCAAGGGATCCAGCTCATTAGTTCACTGTGGACATAAGGAGAATTTGCCTCGATCTTGTACCCAGCGACCAATCATATTGGATCGAACGAATTTGTTTTTGACATGTCCACAAGTCATTATTGAGAATACGATGAACTGACTGAGATGGAAGTCCCCCTTGAGGTACAGACTACACCATAACATTGTATGAACTGTCAAAAATTGGGATAGACTTTCGTATTTATATTGCCAACTTTTGCTATATCGGGATCGGGATAGCTATATTATCGGTGTTATTGAAGCTATTATTATTGTAATTGTAAATCATCCTTATTGTTACGTGGAAGTGGTACACAGATAAAGATAAAACTATATAGTGAATCAAACTCATTTGACGATGTAAATTAGAGATTGGAACTAGCCAAAAAAATGGATGAAGAGCCGGTCAGAGATTGCTTACACGTTGTTTGTCAATATATGGCGTAGTTTCTCTTGGAATTTAGGGTCTTATTGTATTACTAGGAATAACATAAATCTTGAATTTGACGTTTCGATAGATAGCACCATTAGGAATAGTGTTTTAAAATGGAGTTTGATACACAAGTCGAATGCAGAAGCATTGTATCAACCAAAATCAACTATTATATTCGAAATTACATGACAACACTAATGAACAAACCAATGCAATTTTCGATGGAAATTTCTATGAAATATGAGATTAATTCCAGAATAAGAACATAGGTAAATACCTAGAAAAATTACGTAATGCATTTATCTCAATAGTTTCTAGGGTAATTTGGAAAATAATGGATGGCTATGATTAATTGATAAAAGACAATTTTAAGCAATTTTTGCCATTTGTCAACAATTTTGTAAACGAAATCCCACCCGAATCATTGTCTATCTCATCCCTAAATTTGTACCACATTCAGATTGATTTCTTATATTCGAGGACATGATACTACACTTAGCTTTAGTTGATTACTACTAACTTTGTGGATGCCACATTGTGGTGAGAGAATTTGCCAGCATTAGTTGGAAATTGAAGGTTACAAGTTTTGTGTATATTGTAACAAGGGTTTAGTACAGTTTATTTCCAATATTGAAAAAACTAAATCATATTCATAAAATTGAAGTTTCATGTAAAATTTAAAATATCTCAGAGCAAAGTAACAAGAACCCAATGTGGTCCGCCACATGTTTCCTGGTTCTCATCAACAACACATTTTGTCGTTGGAAATATGCAATGAATTTCTTAAATAAACACAATTAGTTTCAAAGTAGCTTCATCGTGGGTGCTATATGTTACCATAGCTCCTAAGGTCAAGGGGGGTCTTAAAGAAATTCACAAAAGTTTATTTCTAAAGAAAGTCATAAACCTGCCACTGAGAAACGATAAAGGACGAGAAACTAATGGTTTGATACATAATACATCTTTTGTGACCCATCTGGAGACCATCGTAATTGTACTTAAATATATAGTCTTGAGTATAGCTGAAATAATATGTATATTCAAATCACTAGCAATATTTAGAAAAGGACAGATAAGTTTAGAAATCCCCACCATAGAAACATTCTGAGTGAGAAATCTTAAGAAAGAGGAAAGAATTATAAATTATCTTACTGCTTATTGGTTTAACCATTCTTCCAAATTTACTAGCAATATTATTGGTACAAAATTCAAATCAAGATCACTATAAGTAAAATCATTGGTTAAACAATTCGGGGATCCTTCCCCAATTGCAGAAGAAGGACGCATTATAAATATTAACAAAATGCGGAAGAACCTTCAGTTATATTTTCTAGCTTGAATTAGTCTCTTGAGAAATCACGTGACACTTAATTTCAATTAATTTAACTTGTTAGATTCTCCAGAATGTTTTTGGTAAGAAGGGTGGAGATTTCTAAACTTATCTGTCCTTTTCTAAATATTGCTAGTGATTTGAATATACATATTATTTCAGCTATACTCAAGACTATATATTTAAGTACAATTACGATGGTCTCCAGATGGGTCACAAAAGATGTATTATGTAGCAAACCATTAGTTTCTCGTCCTTTATCGTTTCTCAGTGGCAGGTTTATGACTTTCTTTAGAAATAAACTTTTGTGAATTTTTTTAAGACCCCCCTTGATCTCAGCAGCTATGGTAACATATAGCACCCACGATGAAGCTACTTTGAAACTAATTGTGTTTATTTAAGAAATTCATTGCATATTTCCAACGACAAAATGTGTTGTTGATGAGAACCAGGAAACATGTGGCGGACCACATTGGGTTCTTGTTACTTTGCTCTGAGATATTTTAAATTTTACATGAAACTTCAATTTTATGAATATGATTTAGTTTTTTCAATATTGGAAATAAACTGTACTAAACCCTTGTTACAATATTTGTGTTGAATTCTCTAACAGTAGGAAGTTTTAGAATGATTTTACACCAAGTAAACGTCGAAATCATAGATATAGAAGAGTTCTCTATTAAAACCCCAAACTCTGGACAGATGATTTTCCACTGTGATTACATTTATGAAATAATTCAATGTCTATCATAAATACGTTTAAAATCAGTTAAAATTACTATTTCATTATACTGGATCTTGACCTCTCAAACTTCAATCCTACGGAACTGATTATACGATCTAATGTCTAGGTACTACATATTTGAATGAAAAAGATAAATATAGGCCTTACTTTCCTTTTTCATGAACATCAAAACATCTTCCCTTTGATATTGTTGAATCACTGTTGACGGATGATGAAGATTTCGATCTCTTCTAATGTGTTCCAAATGCACTGTGATGGCAGTTGTTCTGTGAGATGGTGTAGTCATCAGTTGAAATAAAGTCTTACTATTTTTGATTTCTCATAATTATTATTATCATGAAACATATTGTTTGTTCACTGTGGAGAGTGTCGGATTTTCCGTCACTCAAACAGAACGGAATAAATTATTTAGAAAATCCAGCTATACATAGGACACTTAAGCACTAACCCCAATTGAATTTCTTCGAAAATTCCAATTTGTCATTGACATAATATGCTGTAATCATTTTTCACCATACATACATGATAATAGATTCATGCAGGTCGTATAATGAACTTTGAGTGAAGAGTACTCGATACCGCCTCCGGATTTCCAGCAGGCAGGCAAAATACCTACCAAACCAATGCGAAAAGGTCCAATCGTTTTTCTTAGTGCGTCCGATCGATCTCATTAACATACTGTATGAGTTCTGATTATGAAAGTTGTTCTCACTGTAATTTTAGAGCTATGTGATAGCGAATTCAGGAGTAAGTACATAAGTTAGGTAGATTCATGGGTATAATATTATAAGTACTCTTGTTCCACCGGTATTAATTATTGAATGTTTGAAGGAGAACTTTGAGGAAAAGAACATAAGGTATTCTTTGATTCCAGCTATTGTGAATTCGAAATGCGCTTTTTGTTAACAAGCTGTTCTATTAGACATGCTGGTGAACTATGTAGGTTTACTGCTGGTGAATATGGGGATGTCTGGAATAAAAGTAATTATTCTGGAAAGACGATCAAACTTAATTTATTACACATCCAGTGAGATGTGAGATGTTGAGAGATATTTCAGTTGTGTTTGCTAAATGCATCTTAGGGTATTCCGGATCATTTACCGATGTGGAAATCGTAGATGGCTTCGACATCATATTTCATTTTCGACTGTCGAGCGCCCCGCGATTCTTTTTATGCGAGTTTTATGTGCGCGTACAGATATTCTTGTTGTGAAGTATGAGAGTAATGGACCATGATATTCTTACGAAAATTGAAACGTAAATAAACTTTTATGATTCTCTGAGTCTCATATTTTTCTTTGCACACAACTACTAGAAACCTATATGGAGAAGTTTCATGTAGTGACCATTGTATTTTACGCCAAAATCGATGATTGTAATTTTATTTTGACTTATACAAAGAAATCCACCAGATAATTCATATATTAACATCAGTCACTGTGATTTCTATTTCAGAGTTTCATGATCATTTTCATTATTTATTTCATCAAATACAATGATGATCCACGAATTTCGAATACTTCTATTTTTACACCCTATATACGTGCACAAGAACCTTAATTATGAATGTTTTTCTTTTCAAATAACAAGTAGTAGAAATTTTGGCTATGCCCCTACACATAATAATAGACAACTTTTCACCTATATTGTCTGAGTAGATAGGTACATATACATATTTAACAATTTTGAAATCCACACTACCAAAATGGATTCCAGTCAGTATGGTTTTAGAAACAATTTTGTCACAACTTCAGCCATATTGAAACTTCTTAATATGGATTTAAATAGAGTACACGAAAACAGGGAATACTTATCAGTCAATTTCTATGATCTAACAATTCGATTGCATATCACACATTATTTTGACCAATAAATTAAAATATTATGGGTTTGTAAACAATATCATTTTGTTAATGAAGTCCTGTCTGGGGTAGGAAAGAGTCAATATGATTCCATTCGCAAGAATAAATTGCAGAGAATCAAAAGTTAGGTGTACCACGAAGATAAGTACTTGAACCCATTTTATTTTTAATATCAGAAACGATCCTAACTGTGCAGATGAAAATCCCGTAAAGTTCGCTGATGATACAACATCTTATGACACAAATTTGTTTCTGGAGAGCATATTGAATGAACCCACCAACAGTTTTAGTAATCATTAAAAAGTGGCTTAACATAAACAGAATAAGCTTAAATAACAACAAAAAACAAACTTTAATTGTCTCATTAAACGTATTTCGGGGGAAAACAAATCCAACAAATTTCTGGGCCTCATGTCAGATGAACGTCAACGTGGGAAGCATTTGCTAGATCGCACTACAAACTACAA
This sequence comes from Endomychus coccineus, assembly GCA_958510875.1. Classification (NCBI taxonomy): domain Eukaryota; kingdom Metazoa; phylum Arthropoda; class Insecta; order Coleoptera; family Endomychidae; genus Endomychus; species Endomychus coccineus. The sequence continues at coordinate 91,113,128 of OY294069.1, read as the reverse complement.
TATATTAACTGAATTTGGAAATATTTTTTTCTGAAGAAGTCATGATATTATGGTTTATTTCAAAACTCCTCATACTACGGTATCCTCATTTGGGTGTATTCAAATCACACCAAAGGCGTTTTAGGATAACAAAGAAAATGTGTAAGAATCATTGCAAAATTAGCGAACAGGGACGATTGCAAAAAAAAATTAAGATTTCCAAAAATCCCTTATTTATATAGGTACATTAAAATCAACATATACATCAAACAGAATGAAACATCTTACAATAATTTCACACAAACATACCAGCCATCAAACAGAAATAAGTCTCTCTTACCATTTACTATAGACTACAACGTAATTATGACGATACTAGCTATTATGACAATTTCACAACAGCTTACCGGAACTTATGAAAAATATTTAAGTAGTTCAATTTCTAAAGGCACTTGCTTCTCCATTGACTGAAAATTAATTTCGAAGAATTTGTAAAATACTCTAAAGGATGATGAATTAAATAAATTCTTATATTGGTGATGTTAGTGAGTGTATTTATACATTTCAACATGAATACAGCATCTATCTATCTTCTGTATATAAGTTGTAGAATTCTTGTAGATATAAGGGGTGCTTCCTATATTTATTCCCACTAATTTAAAATTTTGGCAAATAAAGTAAATTATTCATAGTAGTTTTTCGTGTTTGTCAAGCTTACATTAGGCTATAAAATCTGTGAAGCATATGCAGAATGTCAAATCTAAATCTCTGCTAATGATTATCTGCTAACTGGTGAGATATGATTTACCAAATTTGTTTTGAGTAAAATAAGTACTTTGTATTGTCATATTCAGTATTTTGATTTTGTATTTCATTTACCCTAGTTTATTACAGATTAATCAACCCTAATGAGCTGTAGAATTCTTGTAGCTACAGGGGGTGATCCTATATTTATTTTCACTTATTTTGGCAGGTAATGTGAATTATTAACAGTAGTTTTCTGTGTTTGACGAGTTAAGATCAGGGTATAAAACGTATCTGTAAAGCATATGAGGAAGTGCAATAGCAATATTGTTTTGAGCTGAATCTCTGCTAATGACGGACAATAAGTGAAGAGTGAAGTATATCATCTGTTAACTACTCAGGTATCATTTAATAAACTTGCTTCCAGTGAAGTAAGTACTTTCAATGATATGTTATTTCATATTTTGATTGTGTATTTGATTTACACTAGTTTGTTATAGTTAACCCTAATCAACATTTTCATCTTGAAAAATATTCATCATGTGTAGTAACAAGTAGCAGTGAAAATGTCCATCAATATGAAATTAGGTACCTAATTAATCACAGAATATATTTGTGCAAAAAAGACTTCACTTTACTATACATGGAGAAAGTGAATAAGTCGAGTGAGTGCTCTGAGACCAGTTTACGTTAGGTTAGGTCCAGTATCGCTCATGTAAAATGCATAGGATGGCAGTGGAGCACGAGCTTTGCATTTGAATTATATCTACACAAACAGAGCTTTCCTAGCTGCTTTGGAGCTACTACTTGTTTATTAGGCGATATCGTATTACACAAATACATGTTTCATGTTTAACCGTGCAATGATAATAACTAATCCTCTGTAGTATTTTGATATGAAGTAGGTATGAATGTAGGTTTCATAACAATTACGGTACAAAAAGAATAATTTTTTGGAGCGCTATAATAGGTCTGCATTGATTTATTGAATGATTTTTCGTATGATCTTGAGAGTATGATAGTATTAAATGTTTTCCGCAGAAATAGATAATACACGTACAAACAGTTAAGGCGTCGGCTCCGCCGCTACACAAACTATTTCCTGAACAAACCTTAACATGGTTGTTTTGATATATGACATATTTATTCTATTATAGTATGTTATAGCCTATATATCATGCTGATGTATCTACCTTCGTTTTATTTTTGATGAATGTTCATGTATAATTTTCATTTCTGTTCCTTTGAAGAATATGAACATTTCAAACCTATATATTATATCATTTCGTTTCATATATCATAAGATGTCTGATGATGGTGAATTAGCTAAGAACGAAACATTTCTCATAAACGGCTGATGATGATTAGTCATCAAAACGTTGTACATACTATTCGCTAACATAACCTTAATATGGTTGTTTAGCCTCTTCTCATTCCATCCTCTCCGTTTAATATACTGTTTGCCATATACTTGGCGTCAGTGCCGCTTTAATAATCTCTATTGAGTCTTTATGTCTTGAGAACATGAATTTGTTTATTATATTTAGTATTTTGTAAATGAATTATCAGCTCTTGACCGAAGGAAATTTGATTTCGCAACAAATTTTTTTTTCAATCACAGTTCTTTCCTTGCTCCCCCTGAAAATGTCACCTTGGCATATTCATTCATTCAATTTTGTTTTCATGATTGATAGAATGCAGCTCATAAGACATACTTAATAAACCGTAGACTAGTTGATGGAACTGATTCAAAGTAAATTGTCTAAATTGTACTATCTTTAGGGTGATCCATCGTGAAACGGAAAAACGTCAACGGTGAATAGAGGTTACCAAGGTGGTTCTGAATATCCCACATTTGTTGGGTCTTATAAGTATTATAATCAAAATATAGGATGTTCCATAAATTTTGCTCATTTCTTTGTGGAGTCATAACTTACGAAGCAAACAGTACATTTTGAGATTTCATACACATGTTTCACTACTTCTACCTAAGCGACTTGCCTATCAGTCAGGGGGAAAATACATGTCTAGATGAACAAAAATTTAAAATTTTTTTTGGGTCTTCAAGAAACATTCTGTATTTTCGAATTTCCAAAATCCGCATACACGTTTGGAAAAAGCACAAAAGCAGAATCGAACTGTGTACTTCTTATATTTCCGTATCATTTTTCATTAATAAATTTCTGAATTCGAATTTGAGGCTTTATGCTATTGGATAGTTAAAAATGAAATATTATCAGTTTTCCTAATCGAATTACAAGAATCCTGCAGTGTTCTTTGATATCTTATTGAATACTCATCGTCTGCATTCGTAAATCTGAATAATACGCGTGTGTATTCATGGGTCCGTACTTTATTTATTTATTTATCTGAGACATATTTCCAAAAGCCCTATATTCACATATTACAACATCATTATTCTTTTTATGTTATAATTTCATGAACCTATTCGTGGAATTACAACGAATCGAACAACACTCATCACAGTAGAAACAATTTGAATTTCCTGAAACATCTTAATTACGTTTTGGTATTATGTAAAATACAATATGTCACAACTGATTTTTTAATGAAATGTCGCGAAAAAGATATCTGAATGCCCAGAAATGGTCCGATTGGCAACAGGGATTTTTTCTTGAATAGCATTGTATATTGAGGATGATCATCACAAATTTCTATGTGCGTGATAATATTCACTTTCATTTCTTATTCACTTAAGTCTAGGTAGCTTTGATACTTACATAATATGTTCATGTCAAACAATTAAAATCATTCGCGAATTCCTCTTTAATGTTGTTATTTATTGATTTATTTGTTCACATAATTTCGAAAGAATGCCTTGTCAATTTTCCAACAAAGGATATGCTGATATGACGTATATTCATGGTTTTTGTGACGGAAATGAACCGGCTGCACGAAGAAGTTATTGAAGGCGATTTCTTGGTTGAACATTACCCAATAAAAAAACATTTGGAGTTTTCAATCACATGCGAATACATAGAAGGTTTCCAACAGTAAAATTGAAAGAATTCCATGAAAGAAGGCATATTAGTATGTAACACAATATTTAGAATAACACTAATGATTGATAAAAATCCACAAATAAGCACTAGAAGAATTAGTGAATGCGCTAAATATACCGATTACCACTGTTTCACAAAGGTTGGGGAAACATCACCTATATCCATTTCACAAACAAGTACTACAGAGGTTGGAGGATGGAGAATTAATTTCAGTAGATGGATAATACAGAATAAAAGAATATTGAACAGATTCCTTTTTACCGATGAAGCTCAATTCACACGTGACGCATATGTTTTCAGTAAATGTTCGGTGCCTTACTGGCGAAGTTTACTTGGACTTCTTGTAAAATGTGTTGCCAGTTGTACTTGAAGAAGAAAATATCAATGTTGCAGGTATGTACTTCCGGCACGACAGTGCTCCGCCGCATTATAGGCTTATGAATTTTTCGATAAAAATTTCCCTGACACATATGGATTGGACGAGGCGGCCCTCAAGATAACCCGATTTAAATCCCGTAGACTATCACCTGATGGGTTATCTTGAAGAATACCAGATCAATTCAGAGAATTGAAGGAGCATTGAGAGAATTGAAGGAGAATGCAGAGAAATGAAAGAGCATGCAGAGAAATGAAAAGCAGTCAGGATATGATTCGAATATCTGTTAGAAATAGTTTGAAAAGAGCGATAAAATTGGAGGAACTTGAGCAATTGTTATAATTTTCATGTTTTAAGTTGAGTAGGTAGACTTTTTTGTTTTATTGTTCTAATATTTGACGAAATGAAATTGTTTCAACAGTGATATGTATCATGTCGATTGATTTGAATTACTCTCCCCATGAATACATAAAATAATATGAATTACTCAATAAAATTATTGAAATATGTGAAGGCAAAGCGCAGGGAAATATGTTAAAATAATTAAAAGCAAGGACATGTCAATATATACTAGCTCACGAATGCAGACAATGATTGTTCAATAGGATATCGAAGAAGATAGCGGAATTTTTTTATTCGACTGGGAAAACTGAAAATATTCCAACAAATAAATGAGCAACATTGATACACCCTACCTATAGGTATCTCGTTTATAAAACTGGTAAGACTGAACAGAATCACCTTGTTGACCTTTATCCACCGAAGACGTTTACAAGTTCCCAATGGAACAGCCTGTATAAAATGATGCAAATAGATAATACATAGATTTTGTAAACATTTCGGGCCATACATTAAAGATTTGATTTTAGACGTGGTATACTAGATGAAATAATCTGAAAAATAAGTCAAAAGTATAGATCGCAGTTGAATATTGAGAAAATTGGCTACTATTATATGATATAATGATAAGAGATGAAACTATCGGTCACATAACTGCTTGAAAATTAATTAGATCGTCTTGTTAACAACCTAAAGATATTCAGATAATGTATAAATTATAATCAATAATAAAGAGGGCTAGAATTCAGCTAGTAACATAATCACAAGCGGCAACAGAGAAAGATTTTCTGAAAGTACCCAAGTATTTTTGTCCACTTCTATCTATATCAGGAATCCATATTAAAAATATTGATATATCTACTATGTAATTTAGTTCGTTATATAAGATTTTTTTTGAATACCTACTCGGTAGGATGAAAGTTGAAAGTACTCTATTGATCACTGATCTATTGATACTCAATTTTCATCTCAAATATTCTGTGTTGTTCTCTATAGTATACAAATATACCTACTCGGAAAGATCATGTGATATACCTACACCGAAAATCATTTACATAAATCGTGGTACATTTCAGAGGTTTCTGTTTCAAATTGTGTTGGTAACTTCTAGTGTGTTTGTGTGGGTTCCACAAAACTCTCTTGAACATGTCTATCTAAGTCTTTGTGCTACAATTATGATGATCATGCTAATTTCCTTCATCGACTGATGTATAATGGTTTCTTTCCAATTATTTACAATTTTTTTTAATAATGAGTTATCGCTGACACATATGTGTATGACATGCAGTGATAGAGACATTGAGCTATTGTATTATCTCAGCTAGAAACATGATGAAATGGTGGAATATTGGTGATTTCTATTTAAGAATTTGCGGAATGTGGACTTTTTTTTGTCTGAATGCCCCGAGATGAGCATTATCGGAAGCTTCCGCGTATACAGAAGTCTTGCTTTAGCGAGACGTGCTTTCATATAAGATGGCGTATATCAAAAATCGACGCCAAGGAGAATTGCACGTGACGACCTCAACGCAAGCGCGTTTCTATGGAGACTATACCTCCATCGGGACCGTCGATATGGCTGATTGTAAGAATATTACTGACAACTTGGAAATAAATATAAACACAGCTTTACACTTTGTCATTTGATTCGCAATCGCAATGAAATAAGTTTGGAACATTCAAAAGTAGGCAGGACGTCATCTTGGTAGATCTCGCTTGAGAGGATACGGATCAACATTACATATGAATATATCCTCTCAAGTTTCAAGAATAAATATAATTTCACAATGAGTGAATTTGGAATCAAGCGTTATTCTGGAAAAATTAAATTAATGACGATAAAACCTTCGAACACATGGAAATGGATTTTTCAAACAAATTTGTTAGTTGAAACAAATAATGCATGAAGAATTGGATTTACTCGAATCCGAAATAGTATCATTGGAGGCAGATCGTGAATATCCTACTCAGTGAATAGGTGCCCATAGATTCTCGATATTCCCATTCTTTAATCAACCATGGCCAATTTGAATTTGGACAATTGCTTAAGAATATGGATACAATTTTATATCAGTAAAGGATGAATTTTATTACTCAAAATCAGCCTAAATGAATTTGGATCTTTGGAATAAGATACATCGATTCTCGAACTTATGAGAGGGGACTTGCATTACCTCTAAAAAGCTTGATCCAGCCCCGGCTCGATTCATAAACCAGTCCTGTGTCGAACAAAATTTGGTATGTGTATACAATGATGTAAATTAGAAATATAGACTCCAACTTCAACATGTTGACCCGTCCGGGAAATGTGTATCTTCGGAACTAACCCATTTTCCGGAAGAAACTATTTCAGTTCTGAACACGGAATTTAACAGAAATACGCAATGGATAGATGAATAACACCATATGGTTGATGGAGTCTCCTCCGACACAATGACTCTCAACTCTGGTGTCCCCCAGGGTCCTGTTTTACCACTATGCTTGCTTCTGCTCCATATGAACGATCTCTTGTAGTGTGTTGGGAAATACAGTATATTTCATTTTGGTATCATGGTAACAGAACGATTTTGAAATTAGTGTGAGTTGTCATATATAATTTGGAATTGTTAATGTATCTTTCAGAATAGTAAAAGTTAATCAATTAACCTAATCATTCTCATTCATATATTACAACCTAATTAATCTTCTTTGAATCCTTGATTCATATCAATACACTGGTTAGATGATTTGTATGTTACAAAATTTGGCGATCGTGACAGGACATATGGAGAGGATTTTCAAGGCTGTTTCTATACATCGAATTTCGTTCGAACGATTATGTGCCGAGTTGATGAAGTTTTTATTGGACCAGATTCATAATATTAGCGATCTACAAGGAAATCTCAGAGTTTTGGACCAAATGATGGAAATCATGATAGAACTTGACAGACAGTTGTTGAATATAATGCTGGAAGAAGATACGCCAATTGAAGACATCGATATTGAAACTTTGAGAGCTGATGAAATCTTGGAAAAGTATAATAGACGTAAGGCAAAACAGAAAGAAGCTTGAATAAGGATGTTCTCTGTGAGCTAGATGATTTTAGTCATTCGACTGAAGGAAGGCGTAGAGTTAAATTGCCTTTAACAGAACTGATGAAATTTGACGGTGATATAAAAAATTGGTTATCTTTTTGGAGGCAATTCACCGTATACATGAAGATGATTTGATCGAGAACGAAGATAAATTACAATACCTTATTCAAGCTACTTCTCAAAAATCACGTGCTTGTTAGATGGTAGAAAGTTTTCCTCCAACTAAGGAAAATTACCCGAAGGTTATCGAATCTCTGAAATCTCGTTTTGGTAGGGATGATTTGTTAGTAGAGTTTTATATGAGACAACTTTTGAAAATGATATTGAACAATTTGCATTCGAAATCAAACCTCAGTTATCTCTATGACCAAATAGAATCTCAATTGAGATCATTGGAAACATTAGACGTTAATTCTGATACTTGCTAGGCAATGCTTTATCCATTAGTTGAATCATGTTGACCAGAGAATATATTGAGGGTATGGCAACGCTGTGCAAATAATGATGTATCTGCTTCTTTGAAGAGTCGTTTAGATTCTTCAATGAATTTTTTGAGAGTAGGAGTAGAAAACGAAGAAGGAGTTTCATTGGCTATGTCAGGTTTTGGTTCTGATAAGAGAAAACAAGAAGAAGCACAGTCAAAGACTGATTTGGTGCATACAGCTCCCGGATTATTTAACAAAAATAAGCCTCCGAAATGTATTTTTTGCAAGAAATTTCATCCGTCTCTAGAATGTGATGATGCTAAGATGAAGAAAATGCCTCTCAATGAGAAGCGAAAAATATTGATTGATCACGGAAGGTGTTATTTATGTATAAGATTTGGACATCTTGCTAAAAGAGGTAAATTAAATTAATATTAGATGTACTAACTGTGACGAAAAACTGGCTACTATTATGTGTTATAAGAAACATTCTTCTGAATCAAATTTGATGAATGTAAATGCTTCTGTGACAGTTGATAATTTATCGAATACCACATATCATGATGAAACTTTCCTTCAAACACTAGTGGTACAACTCAGTAAATAGAAAACGCGTTTGGTAAGGGCCATAATTGATACTGGGTCAGGACAATCATATATTCTAACACATGCTGCTATCGATATGGGGTAAGAACCTGTAAGAACAATTGATTCATGCCTTATTCGGAAGTATTAATACAGAAAATAATAATTCAAAAAAATATCAGACGCGATCGCGACTGGACGTGTGTAGCTCTATAACATAGCCTTTACATCTTCCTTAATTTGTATTCGCTCGATTTAGATAATAACTATTAATAATGAATAAGTGCATAAGGTGCAATGAATTTCTACCATCAGAGAATGACTTTATTAAATGTAATGGGTGTAAATATGAATTTCATTACATTTGTGCCGGTGTACGGGAAAGTTCATGGCGTAAACACAATGTAGACTTGAAAAACGCCTGGCGGTGTATCACTTGCAAGACAAAAAGAGAAACCGATAACATTTCTCCAGCTGTGTTAAAAAAACATATCGACATTTCGCAAGAAATTACAATGACCTCCGCAACATTTAATGAACTCTGCACCTCAATCAAGGAGATTATTCGAGAAGAATTTGCCGCCACGATGGATAATTTTAAAAAATCTATGGAGACTTATAGCTCTCAAATTAAAGATTTTAGTGAGTCTCTATTCACAATAAATCAAAAACATGAAACTTTATGTAACGAAATCCAGATTTTAAAAACCACTTCTAAAACCCTGGAAAATAAATTCAAACCACCTAAAAGTAAATATTAGTGATTACGAATCAAATACTGAATTAATTATTTCGGAATTGACCTAACGTCAAAGGAGAGAAAATAACATTATTATTTTTAATTTAGAAGAACCTTCTGAAAATAATAAAGCGCAGCGAAATGTTAGCGATAATTTGAAGATTACTAACATGCTCTCTTCTATCGATAAAATTCCCCTTGACAACATAAAATTTTATCGTATTGGGAAATTTATACCCAATAAACATAGACCTTTCAAGGTCACTTTAAATTGCCGCGAAAATGTAATGAGAATTTTAAGAAATAAAAAAAACTAACTTCTAACATAAAAATCTTTTCAGATCAAACACCGATGCAACTTAACCATTTGAAAAATTTGCAAAACCAATTAAAATCTCTGAATGATAATGGCGATACTTCTAAATCAATCAAATACATCAATGGATGTCCGAAAATAGTTACCAATCCAAAAATCTAGATGATAATGAAAACTATTTACAGATTTTTTATCAAAACGTTCGTGGCCTTCGCACAAAAACAAGAAATATCTTTCAAGAAACTACTACTCTGGACTACGATTCAATAATGCTCACTGAAACTGGTCTATGCGACAGCATAGCTGATGGCGAATTATTTGGAAGTAATTATTCGGTTTATAGATACGACAGAAATGTAAACTCCAGTTCGAAATCTTTCTTAGGTGGTGTTTTAATTGCGGTGCGTTCAAATATAATATCAGAAGTTTCAAAAGAGAAGATATACGCTTGTATTTCTGGACAGATTCCACAACGGTTTTGACATGGATTCATAGAGATTATCACTGGGAACCATTCATTTGGAATATAATTCAGGAAATTCGTTCTATAACGGATAAAAAGAATTGGTTTCACGTTCCTGGTAATATGAATATATCGGATCTTCCATCTCGAGGTTGTTCTTCTAAAAATTTGATTCAATCGCATTGGTGGAGAGGACCGGAATGGTTGATAAATGGAGCTGATTGGCCTGAACGGAATTATGAAATTTGTGAAGATGATATTATGATGGAAAAGAGAAAGGAAGTTGGTACTCTTTTGAATACAGAAAAAGATTTCCCTATATTTTATCAACATTTTTCGGGATATGAAATGCTATCGAATCAAATGGGTTGGATTCAAAGATTCATTTCTAATTGTAGACTTCCAAATGAAAGATTGCTAGGGAAACTATCATTAGAAGGAATTGAGAATGCTGAAATTACATTTATACGAATGATTCAACAAGAATCATTTGATGGAATAGGAGATAAAGGTTTTCTCCCCTTATGTCCTTGGATAAAGTTGGTATTATGAGAATCAAAACAAAAATTACAGAACGTGATGATACGAATGATTTTCTGTATCCCATATTGTTACCATCAAAACACCCTTTAGTAGAAAAGATTATCATGTATTTTCATAAAGAAGCGTGTCATATTGGAATACAAGAACTTCTGATTCGAATCCGTTGAGGATTTTGGATTAGGGGAGAAAAACATTAGGAAGTGTAATCGCAAAATATGTGATTTGTCGTAGACATAATAGTAGAATAGAGAATATGAAGAAACATGACAAATCAGAAGATTCGGATGTTATGATTGTTAGCAAGAGCAAACCCCGGATTGTGACGAGATATGGAAGGGAAGTGAAAATACCGGAGAAATTTGGTTTTTAAATTCGGAGAATGACTCAAGGTGGCAGTATGTTGGAAAATACAGTATTTTATTTAGGTATGATGGTAACAGAACGATTTTAAAATTAGTGTGAGTTGTCATATATAATTTGGAATTGCCAATGTATCTTTCAGAATAGTGGAAGTTCATTAATTAACCTAATCATTCTCATTCATATATTACATCCTAATTAATCTTCTTCGAATCCTTGATTCATATCAATACACTGGTTAGGTGATTTGTATGTTACAAAAGTGTGACTTCCTGTTCTCTTCACAGCAGATGAGGGTAAACTCAATACCGATTTTTCATCTAGAACCCCTATGTCATACAATGAAGCCAGAAGAGAAAAACAGAGACAAGTCGATCCTGCTCGGTTCTGACATTCCCATAGGAAGACGGATCTCACAATCCCAAATATGATGGATGGCGTGTAATAGTTAACTAGTTCTATGAAGTTCACCACATCCAAGATTAGTATAACCACTAACGGTACCCTCATATGGAAATATCATGTGAGGTCCATTGCACAAACCACTTGAACAAAATTTTATTCTCTTTTCCGTGCCATGAGCTACTTTAGAGCCCAGCAGCTCCTCATAATCTGCATAGTACAGTTTCGACCCGTTAATGAGTATCTACTGTTCTCATGTTTGGAGTTAAGCTCTCAAACATACGCCGAAGTTCTTATTCTATTCAGGGGAGAGTTATTCGTTCGATTGTGATGTAACACTCACTTCCAATGACATTTCTTGATAACGTTTTGTAGCTTTTTGAGCTATTGATGATGATGCTAAATTCCAAATATTACCAAATTTGATGAAAATTCACTTTTCTCGAGTATGATCACGATGTTAAATTATCGACGAATCAAAGAAATACGAACAAACAAATAGAAAGGCAGACTCAAAAACGTGGTGAGGTTATATCAACAGATCGTTCTATATTCTATGCCCCTCTAATGTTATTTTGTATCATGAGCTATCATTATACATTAAAGATAATATTTTCAGGAGGAAGAAAAGAAATAGATAACCTTCAAATGAAACGAATAAGAAAGTTGAGAAGTATTCTTCATCATTTAAAATATTGAATTATTATCATTTCCAGTGAAACCAAGAACGCTGGAAAATATTTATTTCAAATAGACAACAATTGCGTCTTCAAAAACAAATTTATGTTCCGAATGTCACATTTTTATTTCAAGACAACTACATCAGATTTCTATTTAAATTCATTTTTAACATTCAGTAGAACCATCAATTCAGAAGATATTTGAAAAAATTTTACAGATAGACTACCATTCGCGGGGAATTTGAATAACGTGAAATTTCAAATTTTACTAATACAAGTTGACTCGTCTCCATTGAGGACATGCGTAATGAGGTTGATTGATATTCTAATTTGTGAACTTTGTGCATACTATTCAGTCATCGAATTTGAAGGATAAAGGGGTTAAAGAGAACGCATACATAAATATACCGACTATTTCTTTTTCGGCTCAACTTGTAATTAATGTTAATAAATTTACAGATTTTCATACATCCTTAAGCATACTATATTGTTATGGATGAAATAACTGGACAACACTGATTCAGGTTATAAGTGCCCACGTATTTAAGTATCATTAAATTGAATTTTATGAAAATATTCATCCAACATGTGGTCATTCTATAATTTTACTCATCGTAGGCTTTCTGTGTTCCATGTTGAGATCTCATAAGTTCAATAAAATATGACTCAATATACATCCTATTCAAAAACGCAATCAGTTATAATTATAAAATTTTATACTCGTTATATTTCAATATCATACGATGGTATTTTATACTTCGTTCAATTGTAATTGACCACTTGTTCAGTATAGACAGAGAACCCTTCCGTCTTTATGCAAATTTATTACCCTAAATTGAATTATAAATTTGAATAACAATAACGTATGACGTAATGTTAGATTTAGGGTTTTATGGCTTACTTAACATTGAGTGTATACAAGCCGGTTGATATTTCTACGAACAGATTCGGGGACGATTGTATCTAGGAAACTAGGATATTTCACATGCGTGGAACTGAATTCATTTTCCTTTTCTAGGTCAACCAAACGAGCTTACGAGTCTAACTTACCATTGAGCATCAGCAGCGATTGCTCGTGTGCGATTGCATAATTTGGGGGACGAAAAATAAAGAAATATATCGATAAGTAATCGCATTATTCAATCTATGATATTTAAATATCAGCTATATATGTACAAATTGTACTCTTCGAAAGTTTTTTGAATTGACAACATATCCGTTCTACAACTCTGTCTTATACTCTATGTATTGTTATAATACTTTGCTGTCAGGTGAACTGTCAAAACCATTGACTATGTAAATTTTACTTTCATGATACCACAGAGTAACCAATTTAATGTAACACACTAATTCCAGATAGTAGTGGATAGGAAAGTGCACGAACTGATGAAATTAACTATTATTCTGCGGTTTTTCTCATGTCTAAGCGTAGAGTACGCGCAAGAACCCGCTATGACATCAAACAAGAGATACAGCGCAATGTGTTCTTCAACTTGTAATGTAGGCTATTCAGTCCGTGCATAGGTTAGAATTGACAGTTAATACGTTTGTTGTCTAGTGTATCCGCAACAAATGTATGTGGACGTTACAAAGTTACAATCATACATTTAACCGTCAGATGTATCCGAAAACTAAAATTTGTAATAAAAATAAAAGGAAGAAGGAAATGTATGAATCTCCTCTGTTGTTCCACCACGAGAGATAACAGATAGGTGGACTAGGCGAGCTCAAACTAGTTATCCCTTCATTGTCAAGCTCGAGACCTGCCGAACTTCTTTCTATCAGACTTAATTTTTCTATCGAATAACGGAGTTGTGGAACTCTTCACCTAGTGAGGTATTTCCCTATGCCTATAACCTTCAAATCTATAGGTATTCCTCCCGTGTAGTCAAAGAATTGGAAGAAAAAATCAGTTTCAGATTATTAGATGAAATTGAATTTGGCGTAGTTTGATATATATTCCATGTAAACGAGCGGGCAGGAATTCTGAAGTGTTCGTTCACATGACTGCGTTCATTGAACAGAATACGTTAATATCTGTCTTCTTTATTTCACGCCGCCTATGTATTCAATCATTAGCGGGTCGAATACCATCCTGAATTCGTGTTGGCTGAATCTAAATCAGATTCTGTCATTTTTCAGTTCTCACTTCTTCCCCTATGTATTTTCTTTCTTATAATAATTTTCACGCATGCTCGAGCTTTATCTCTATTAAAATCTCTTTGATATTGAAATCATGTGACGTTTTATTAATTCCGTGTCTTGTTCGTATTCTCACTACGTTGTTAGTTTTGATTTGAAGTCGCCTTTGATTTGCCTCCGCTCTGAAATGAAAATATCGCTGAAACATCTTTGAAAATTAAATGAAGATATCATGTGGCTCTTTCCAATTTACTTACGTTCCTCCAAATAGAGCTGAATTGGATATTAAATCTGTATAATCCGGGATTTTCGGTATTAAGTAAGTGTAGGTTCATTAGAATTGAATAACAAAAGTGTGAAATTTACATAATCGTCACAATACACCTTTTTCGACGGAGAAAATTACGTATTTATCACTATTCGGAAAATTTTATTTCGCACTGACATCTGTGAAAAATAAAATATTCTGCACAGTTACTTAATCATAGGCAGCTGTGACCAAAGAGTTCTATAACTAGAGTGGACAAGTAGGGCATTTATTCATACGAATCGATTGCGTCTGTCCTTCTCTTTCCACGCGCTCGTACTATAGAGCGCGTAAGCGTTTGTTAGCGCCACGTCGTATAATACACGAGATGCGCCCGCGCGGTAGGAAATAGTGCACAGAGAACGCATTAGTGCACAGAGAACGCATGATGAAAAACAAGGACAGAATACCTACTCGCGTATGAATGTAATACATTGGTAGGATCCTACTTGTCCATTCCAGTTATAGAACTCGTTGGCTGTGACAATGACAAATCTACAAATGAATTCATTATAAGTGTCTATGTGTTTCACTGTGCTATTAATTTTAGCTGTATTTAATTTATTAAGTAGAAACCTACTCATAAGTTGTGCATAGTAGGTCGTCGAAAAAATTACTGTACAAATGGTGCGGAAACTGGTTATTTCATTCTCGTATAACAAAAATCACACACATAACAGTAGCAAATAGTGGTGCTAATTTCACATACGTAATCAGAATGAATACTACATCGCGGATTTTCTCACAGTTATGGATTTGTTCAACACTGAATCATATGAGTAATATAGTTGATAATATTCTTGACTCAAATTGAAATGTTGAAATGTATTATTTAGAGCTCTCACTATCCATGTAAAGAGGTATGTAAGAGGATCATGGAACGGGAAAATGAGAGACAGCCGACTATAATACATGCCGGGAAGTGAACAACAATACCTCATATTTCCTTAACCGTATTATGATGCTATATGAATGGCAAATACACGCGAAACCTAATTCGTATATTTTCAAGATTGAATTGAATTGTTCCAACATGTATATCGCATTAGGTTTGTTCGCGGATACGATCCGTCACAAGTTCAGAACCATTACACATGCGCAATATATAAAATGAGCGTTCGCGCCGCCACGCTGCATATAATTCTGGATTCTGTCAAATTGTCAAGTTCGCGGATGGGCTGGTTGAGTTCACAATAGATTCTGAACCCATTCGAATGAAAAGGAGAACTTGTTCCCTGTAAGTTGAAGCATTGGTCGAATTAGGCCGAGCATTATTTCATGGGATTCGATCGCTAGAGCTAGTGTTTTTGATTTTGGCATGAGACAGTTAACCTGACTTATGAAAATATATTCCAAGTAAATTAGAGATCACTTCAGTTGAAGTGATGAAAATTCGGGAGAAATAATCGAAATTCTGCAAGATATTAAAAGCTGAAACTATTTTGGCAGAATAATCTCCTGATTGATGAACCTATAACAATTGTTGATGATATGATTTCAGTCCAGCTAGATGGTTTCCATTTTGTGAAGTGTACTAGTAATATTCGCAACTGGGGGATGTTCGAATATAATATAAAATTTATTATTTTACATAATTTTTCTAGCATCTCATAATATCATATGGTATAAGATATATAGAAAATATACCTGATATTTGGATATTTAAAATTAAATTTTCACGTTATGTTCCTACAGAACATTGAGTTACCTAAATATCTCTTTGACTCCACATTTACTGTAGTTAGCTGATTAAAAAAATAATAATTTTGAAACGATCGTAAACGCGACATCACTAGGTATACATAACTGAAAACTCACTATGTGTTGTATTGAGTAAATCTTAACCCGATCTGAAGTTTGTCCTTGAGCTTTATTACTTGTTATATACAGCCAGGCGAATGGGAAGTTACGTTTTTAAGTAGTATGTGATGTTAAGGCAGTTCTGGAAATTGAAACTATTCTTTTCACATCTGATAATTTCCAAATCCAAGTAATTGGCATATGACATATTCCCAACAATTAATCTTACTATTTGCATCGTATTTAAGTTTGATTTGCTTCAGAGAAATCTGAAATATATAATGCCTGTGAGAGGCACAGCCTGTATTTTCTGCGTATAAACAAGAAAGTCTGTGATGCACTACACCAATAATTGTGAAGCTATATAGGCCATATCCCGAAGGTAGTTTACTACTTGCAGCGAATGACACAAAAGAAAAAGCATTAATATATTGACGAATATTTTTCCTATAATTCTTAGAAAAATGTCATTATTTCCAATGAAAAATTCTTTAAATTCTTGTGGAGAACAAAATAAAGGAAACATTATCCTTTTGCTAAAACAAAGATCAAAATAGACAGCAGAATTCTCCCGCTTAAAATATACAATGCGAAACTGAAACCGCATTCATAGATACCATAATTATATGTAGTAAGATTTGAGGTGCCATCAGCAACGGTACATTTTTATTGTATCACAAAGGGAGTTTGTTTTCACTTATAATCTCTCTAGTGCTTGAATTATTTCCGGACAAATTTCCGGATATTAATTCAAGGACGCGGGTGATTCGGTAAGAAAATTTCACACCTAAAATTTAATGGAGAAACGGGGTAATTCAATTACGATTGATAGATTGTTCCTAACACTGAACCCTAAATGGAATTCATCTAACTGGTTCAAAAACTGCCCTGTTGGAAAAAACACAAAGTCAACCTGGTTTAAGGAAGCAGCCTTCAAAGTGACACCAAGAAAGTGAAGATCACGAACCATTCCGCAAGGGCTACAGCTGTATCCAATCTTGCCAAAAAGGGAGTAAGCGAGCAACAACTAATTAAAATAACGGGACACAGTAACAGCCAATCCATTGAACCTTACCTGCAGATGGATAAAGAACATCACCACGATATTATTAACGCCATGAGGGGCGAAAATAAGTCAGTGGAAGAAGGTAACCAGAGTGCGGCATTGGCATCCTGCATTGGACTGGAACCAGAACTCCACAAACAAATTCAACAACAACTCTAACAGCCAAGCGAGTATTGTCTATAACAATTGTGTTTTCAATGTTACAAATAATTATTAGCTAAAATATTGGAAATCTATTGTTGTAATCAAGTAGGATAGATTGTTTATTAGGTAATTTTTTTTGAATTTTTGGTAGGTAATATAATAGTGCCTCGTTGAATAGGTAGGTAGCTATAGATTATAGATAGTTATAATAAATCATTAAACGTATATTCATTCAATATTTATATTTTGTTAATTCCAGTTATGAATAAAACTAATCCATTGATCAAAAGTTGTCATTCTTCAAACACTTTTCTTATCCATAATTATGGGAATACTTGAACTTTCAAAAAAAGTTTTCTCACCGTTTAGTAAAACGAAATGCAAAAATATAAGTGAAAATTATCCATTTTATTTATTTTTACTACAATTCATTTACTAAAATAAAGGGAAAGCATAGTATAGTCTAGTTTAGGCTGGTTATGCCAGAGGAAACAATTTTTAAAATTTAGGTAGATAGTAGATACCTAACTAAAGATTACCTATATCCTCTACCTTCCTCACCATTCAATTATATCAAACGTGTGAAATGTTATTAACTGTGGTTAAGGTTATTTATTTTTCATATAATTTGAATACTAAAATAAAGGAAATATGTTATAATTGGGATAAATAAGTCGTTTTCAAAATATTGTAATAAAATTTAATAAAAAAGTTTTTTTAATAACTGTTTTTTATTTATTTTCCGTACCCTCGTAGAAAAAATGTGATACCTAATATATGCGTAAAGTGCCTTTTCCGCACTTAATAGGTAAACTTTTATTTTTGTTCTCATTTTTAAATGTTTACTTGTTTCAATCAGGACAAATTCGTTAGATAGCTGCTTACCTAAGTAGGAATAATAATACTAGAAAAAACAAATGTACCTCTCACTTTAGTAACATAGAGGGCATTCAGTTTTCCGAACAGAATATTTATCCTTTTGTTACATTTAATTTAACATTACTAAACTCTGAGGAAAAAGTTTTTGTTGTGAAAAATGATGCCAATAGATGGTTTGAATGAAGCTATAATATTCCAGTTTTGGATAGTATCATTTGTGAAAAAAAATGTTCCTCTTACTTTAGTAACATAGAAGGCATCCTATTTTTATCTTTGGACTACAACTAACTTAATGCTACTAACATATAAAGAAAGTACGTTTTTGTAAAAAAACGATAAGGATGTCCGGCGTCTATGGCAGTCTTTTATTGATTCGTAATGAAACATAACCACAGTCAAGTAGGCTTAGGCTTGTGATGTCAAAATTGTCTCTGCTATACGTCACGTCGACAGCTATTTCTTAAACGTGCTTCTCTAGTACACAATAATTAAATCATGGAAGTGAACATAGTGAACAATCAAGAAACTAATTTTAAGGCCTATGGTGTTTGTAAATCTTGCTCTGAAATAGGGGACATTAATATGTCTCATAAAAATTTAAAGTATTTGCAATGCTTAATGGAAGGCACTGAATTAAATCCCCATCAAAAAAACCTTTTCTCAGCTATCCAGAAGATTTTGGAGAAAAATATCCCATCCTTTTTAAGAAAAACCAGAATTCAGCAGAGCAAATTTGCTTCCAAATATTACATCTATTATATTAAACATAGACATCTGATAGGAGTGAAAAGAGAAGATAACCATTATCCTTGTTATTCTCCATTACGAAGAGAAGAGTTCCAATCAGAATTCCAAAAAAATTTAGCCTTAATGAAAGGAATATTTGGTAAATAAATATTTGTATTTATTTAGTATTATGAAATGAATAAGAACATTAAATACCAAAATTTGACTCTGCATACTGATTTTCGGATCATATGATAGCTGTCAAGAAACAATGTCCACTTATTAACTTTGTTCGCCTAGCTTGGTAGGAGGAGAAAAATTTCCGAAAAATTTGAAGGTTGTCATTGGTAACTGTCGAAATGAAAGTGTGTGATTGGCTTAGAATGACAGGTGTGAAATTTTCGGTATTATTTACCTTAATAAAAAGGGAATTTGTTTTTTTATTCGATCACTGACTCTTTCTCGCCGACCAGTTAATGACCTTCTTTTTCTAGGACACGTATAAAAGCCTTAGCAACAGAATTTGGATGGTTAATAAATTGTTGAACGAAACTCTGTTTTATCAAATATTTAATAATATTCTGCATTAACGTTGCTGGAAAAAAGTAGGTAAATTCTAAACAATATTTCCACTAATAATAAGAAATAATCACCCTTAACCACTAAAATAATGTTGAAGTACTGATGACCTTCCGGCTACCATTTAGCCATCATCACAGTAAACTTTACTCCGATGATGGTTACTTGGTAGCCTAAAGCTCCTCAGTACTCAAACACTATCTTAAGTGGAGAGGGATGATTATTTCTTACTTATAGTATTATAGTGTGTCCACAGTGTGAACTCTTTTATCATATATAAAATTTTCGGGAAAGAGGTCACACCAACACAAATGCTTATTATTTTCGTTTTAACGTACGTTTCGGTCTCACGACCATCATCAGAAAACTTATAACTGTATAAACGTGAATTCTTAAAACTAATTGTATCACCACAAGGCGTCCTTATCGCACAAATTTCAATGGAAGATGCTCACGTCACCGAAACGAAAAAAACACGAACAATCGAAATTATAACACATTTATGTTTTAAGTATATAAAATTGAGAATCCGCTGCTAAGCAATATTCTTATAAGCTCTTTAATAAACATATCGAATCACGGTCTGTAATACGATTAAAGAGCTGAACTAAAAATATAACGTTCGAGGATCCACTTTCGAGCCAGATGTTAAAGACTTATTAGGTTATAGAAAAAGGTTGTCACAGATCAGTATTCTACCTAAAATATACTTTTAACATTATAAAAATGCATGTAGGAATTTGCAAGGATTTTAATTTATTGAATTAGTATAAATCTGACTTAATGACTGAATATCTGTTCTATGATTTATAGACTTGGAGTCACGTTTTATGTGAATCATCTCCTGAATGGATCTTTTATAATAATTGATTTCCTTATTTAAAATATTAACATTTTTGTAATCGAATTGATGGTTACAATCAAAGCAGTGTTTAGCAAGGGCGGTGGAATTTTCAATATTATTGTTTCTTGTACTATTACTTATGGCCATACATTCTTTTTTGCAAATATTTTTCAGAGATTCCTGTAGAAGTCCCATCGCAATCTAAACAATTTAATTTGTATACAGTGTGGGTTTGTTTATCTTCAGGTATTGAAGGTTTTAGTTTTGAAAAATACTTCCCAACACAGTTAGTAGGTTTATGCGCAACATTTATATCATACTTTGTTAAACATTTCCTAATTTTCTCTGAAGTCTCCGGAATGTATGGTAATGTTATAAAATTATCTGTATTACCGTTTATGCTATTTATATATGAGGTTCCAATATAGATTTTGTTCATTTTTTCTTTAATGATGGGATTGAAAAATGTTCTTGGGTAGCCATTCACTTCTAGTGTGTTACGAACAACTTTCAAATTATTGGAATGGGCAACTGAATGGGACAATTTAACCGCGCGATCTGTAAGGCTGTTTATAACACTTTTTTTTATAACTTGTGAATTGAAGATAACCTTTAGTAAACTACGAAGTTTGCAGTTTTCCATCTGCAATTCTGCATCATGCTTAATGTTCATATCTAGGAAGTTTATGTTTTTGTTCACTTTTATTTCACAAGTAAATTGAAGCTTACAGTGGAAATGTGTATTTCACACAAAACTTTACTGCATTTATAAATTCAGAGAGGTGTGTGGTTCTCAATCGCTGCCCAACGTTTTTGAGTGCTATTCAATGCCAAATCGACGGGTATATTTGTAAATAAAGAAACAACATCCCGGGAAATTAATAGATGATCTACGGGTACGGATTGATTCTTTTTTGATAAATTGTAGGTAGGCGCTTCAATATTACTTACAATGGGTCTTAAAGGTATATCACTTATATGTAGTTTTGGAAGCTCATAGATATAGGGTGCTTGTCTATTATAACAAATCAATTGATTTTTCAATTCAATAGGAGTTATCTAATTTTTATACCATTTATTCATGTCGTTTTGTACAGATGATGTAGGGTCAGATTTTTATTTTTTGTAAGTTGTTTCATCATTTAATAGAATTCCTATTTTTATGCATTATGACTGTTTTATTACATTTATCCGCGTTCAAAACTAGAATTTGGGGGTTAGCATTTAAGAACTCTTTTGTCATTTGTGTGTGATAGTTCTTTGTTATGCCTATTTCTGCTTCCTGTGTATTCTTTGCACTTGTCAAGATGTTGCAAATTTTATTTCCAATTTCATTTTTCTCCTCTAAATTTCTATTTCACATTCCGCATCCTATATTAGAAATTATATTGTCGATAGGCAATTTCTTATTATCAGGCAATGCAAATCGGCGACGTGGGCATTTTTGATTGAAATTTTTGCGATAAGGACTCCTTGTGGTGATACAATTTTAATAATTCATGTTTATACAGTTAGTGTTAGTGTGAATTATTTCTCGAGATTTTTATATATAATTCATACCTGGGTCAAGAATCATTATTGAACTTTTTTATAGTTTAATAATTTCCTAAATCAAAATATTCGTTATTGTAATTTCTGTGCAGACGAAATAGTTAATTGGGGAATCTTTCACTAATCCAAATCAATTCCACGTGGCATGCGTATTTATCATCGACTATAGCAAATTTTGATGCTCAATTGTTAATAGGTGTCTATAAGATGAATCGACTACAACGGAACTCTTTATATTTCCATTTTTTCAACTCTACTTGTGATCGAATATTGCGATTACGGTTCGCATTTTCAAATGAACAATAGGAAACAGTCCTAAATAAACAATTACCGTCTCCTAAAAGGGGAATGAAATTTCGTTCCATAGTGGAAAAAATAAACTATCTACTTGACCGAATAAAACGAAAATAAAACAAACGTAACATCCATAAACAAGACGACTTTATTTCATACTGTCCGGAAAATTGAAAACCGTGAGGTTATCACGTCATTAATTTGCGACCGGAAAGTGGAACAATACATCACTGGGCCGGAAACTGTTGCCTAGCGACACTTTCCGAACTCATGTCATCTTTTACAAGAAATTCACGAATAATCATAATTTTAAGGATTTTTGTCGTGCCTCATTATGGATTTGCTTGGGATTCATTTTCACATTGCTTTGGTGCTTTTAGGTTGAGTTTCTCCCCTGTTAAGGTAGTGTAAATTTTTTTGACATATAGTATGTGGAATTGTCAATATATAAGCGACTATTCAAAAGCTACTCATTGAAATTGTTCTTCTGACAGAACAGATTGAAATTTAAAATCCAATATTGGATATATAATGGGTTTTAATTTTTGTGATTCACTTCCTGATTGGTACTTCTACAACACTATGACTCACAAACAGCAGGCTGACATAATATTTTTATTTGACACAACACCGAACTGTAGGTAACCAATAAATAGCCTATAATGAAAATGGTTTCGGTTTTATTCATGTAAAATTCTTACCAAATGCAACTTTTTTAGAAACAAATTAAATTATGTTGTTTAGGTAATCGAGGTAATTTGATGTATTCCGCTAATCATCGATATACTCATTGTAGTACAAACGATAATATATTAAGAAAACCGACATCGATGGTCCGTCTATGAGCAAAATGCTTCAATTCAAAACAAAATTCATTAAAATAGGTTAAGTGGTACTTTAGCCCGCGGTCGTACATACAGGTCAGGGAACTCTATTGTTTGACATGAGTCTCTTACATGTCGCCAAACTCGTAGTCCCTCGCTCAGCCACCAGCTAGCGCTTGAATCGAAGTATGGCAACAATCACATTATTAAGTAAAATAATTTTTCTCGTAACGCAATATTTACTATTCTTTGAGAGAGGAATAGAACTGTTACTCTTGTCAAAATGTATTACTCACGTTAAAAATAACTTCCCCCTTTTCGCACACATAAAAGACCTCGTTAAGACGATTTCTTTCTGGTATCGCAAGCATCCACTTTTTTCGCATTTCCGCATCTTTCGGCACTTTAAAAACAGAAGTTTCTGGCTTTACACTTTTGTACCCCATTTTTCATTTCGGCACAATGCACGGTTTCGTGATTTTTTTCTAAAAACGCCGGTATTCCTTGTGTTAAGAAGTCAACAATGACAGTTGCCGAAAAACACGGTCGTATACGTGCCAGAGACCATTCCTCGACTCATGCGCCACCCTTTTGGTACTATGCAACAGGTGACGCTTAGCGGACTCACTTCTCACATAGGGAGCAGCCTCGAGTTCCCAGACCTGTATATACGACCGTACTTTAGCCTCACACTGAGCACTGACTCGGATAAGAAATAGCCTCGCGTTTCAAATATATAGATATCTCATCAGTAAGAAGCACCAGAACTTTTTCACTGATTAAAAGTGTGAAATAAATGTTGGACACAAAAAATCTGTTATTTCATTTTTATTTGGTGAAACGTCCAAGTTAGATTAAAGATTTCGAAGATATAAATTAGTTCAGTAGATAAGCACAAAGAATTTCAGATCAGTTCATAAGTAACTTGTCACTGAAGATTTATCCGTGATAATTGTAGATGCTTAATATTTCCTCTTTGACTCGCTCGTTTGTATTATTTGATTGATAATAAATCCAAGTTGTTTGGAATATTTGAATCTATCCCCAGTTTCACTGATCTTGAACGTTTTCTTCAGATAATCTAAGCCGTGTCTTAAACAATTGTATACCTAATCCGTTTCTGTAATCTGTAATTAGGACCTAGCTAACAAATTTTCTAACTATCTATTAATTTACCGATCAGGACTCAAAATTTATCTCAATTCTTTGAAACGCAATGCAATTTCAAAGTCATCCAAAGTTGATTGTCAATGAAGTAAATCAATGTGGGAATTTAAAGCGAAAAATACAGTTTTCGTTTTAATTATTCCAATGTTCCAGGAATGGGGCGTTGTAAAAATTTTGGAATAACGCACCATTAGTTGTGATAACTATCAACAAGTTCCCAAAACTGTGCATTAATAATAATTGATTCTTATGAATAAGATTTTGTTCTGTTTGGAATGAACACTGTATACTGCAAAAAATTAAGTCGGTTGGAAGCATTTTCTAATTATGACATTTAGCCAAAGAATAGGTAAAGTAAAGTCCAGTTATTCTATGTGTCATCTATTTTCTTTTCAATTCAAGTTCCTCAGAAAAGCAAGTGTACTATTTATTCAAAGTAGGTAAACATTTTTTATACTCTGACTACACGACAAGGAAACTTATAATGTTCGAATAACATTGTGTGAGTCAGCAGTGGAATGTAGAGAGAGTAGATAGACATTTGTATTTTTCTTGCAGGTTATAGGCATAGGGAAAGATCTCACTAGGTAAAGAGATCCACAGCTTCGTTGTTCGATGAAAAAATGAAGTCCGGAAGGAAGAAGTTCTGTAGGTCTCGAGCTTGACAGTGAAGGGGTGACTAGTTTCAGCACGGCTGGTCTCCCTATCTGGAATCTCTCGTGGTGGAATAACAGAGGAGATTTCTGAGGAACGTCGACCATGGAAATATCTACAGAAAAGGGAGAGAACTCCCACCTTTCTACGATGTTCTAGAAAGGTCAATGAACTCGTAAGTGTGACATCATCAATCAAACGAATAGCTCTCTTAAGAATAGAATCCATGAGCTTCAGGGTATGTTTTGGAGCAGAAATTTGAACATGTGAACAATACCTCAGGACAGGTCGAATCTGTGTTTTGTGGATTATGAGGAGCTGCTAAGATGTGAAGTAGTTTTCGGCACGAAATAGAAGACCAATTTTTTCTTTCTCTGTCTCGATCCTCTGGCTTCATTGTGTGGTATGAGGGTCTATATAAGGAAACGGTATGGAGTGTACCATCATCTACAAAGCTGTGGACAGGACAGGTGGTCACTTCCAGCAGATAGTTGATATGGAGCAGGAACAAAGTGGGTGCCAAGACAGATCCCTTTGGAACACCAGCGTTGATCGCCATTATATCAGAGAATACTCCACAACCACAACATGAACTAATCTATCTGAGAGAAATATCGATAGTAAGAGACAAAGTTGAGGCGGCAAACCATATGACGGAAATTTCTCAAGAAGGGTTTGGTGCCAGGCTCGATCAAATACTTTGGAGATATACACTGATACAGCTAGAGATCCCTCATGTTTTCCAATAGATTTCTGCCATACATTTGTTACTTAGACAAGCAGATCTCCTGTTGATTTCTGCTGACGGAAGCTATATTGCCGGTCATACACAATTTTGTAACTCTCTAGGTATCTGATGAGCTCGATGTAGATTATTTTCTCCATCACTTTAGAGATCACAGATAATAGTGCAATGGCTCCATAATTATCAGGAAGCGTCTTCTCTTCTTTTTTGGAATTGGTTGCACTCTAGCTGTCTTCCAGCTGGAAGGAAACACACCAAGTTTGTATGAAATGGTAAACAATCTGCAGAAAACTGGTGCTCATTCCTTGAGAACGACAGGAGGAATTCCGTATGGCCTCATAGACTTTTTGATACTGACGTCAAGCAAAATACGCCAATTTGTGAGCTGACGAAATATAATTTTAGGTATATGGCTATCGATAGCAGAACTGTTAGGAGGGTCCTTCCATTGTTGGATTTGCTGCCAACATTATAGCAAAAAGGTTAACTTTTTCTTGTGGTGTAGTAGCCAGTGTATAATAATTTTTGGTATAGGGAGGGAATGAACTGGAACACAATAGCTTATGTGCATAATTGTATGAGTATAATTATGATATAACTCTCACGAATACATAACAATTCACATCAATATACCCCAGTTTTAGGCAAATTCAAGAACTAATTCCTATCACATGATTCATACTATTGTCAAAACTATTGTCGCTCTCTTGATATTTTTCCAAAGGGTGAAATTAACAGTTGAAAAGGGGCACTCCAACTTTGACTAGGCTATTATCGGACTACAAAGTGTTGCTAGTTTTTGCTTTGTTCCTGCTAGTATTCAAATTAGGTTGAGGACGCGTTCGAGAATTATTCATTGAGTGTAACATGGCTCTCTACATTATCTACAAAGAAATATGAAATATGTATGAACACGTGAGTGAGAAGGTGGCACTATGCCTCCTCTATAGATTGCTATGTGGGTTCAGATTTTTTTAGTTTATTTACTCCTAGCTTTTAGTTTGGAATCTGAACCAGATTATGTCTTGTCAATTCATATTAACTAATTTGTTTTCCACATTCAAAGATTTCGTCAAATTTCGAATTCAGAAATAAGCATTTTTTTTTCTAGAACGTTTCATATGAAATGGAATTACAACTTCAATCAGGTAGTAATTACATGTATTCTTCGGAATATTTTACCAAATAGAGATTAAATCATTCACGTGATGAAATGTGGGGCAATAAATCACGTATAATTTATTATGTACCCACTGTGTGACTGAAAGAGTTTGTTTTGGTCACGCTATAGAGAACATACTTGTGACCAATTGTTTTTCAACCTACTTGATCTAATTAGATCTGTATCTCACCTAATTTGAATGTTGAACTTTTCATTGAATAGAAAATTAGTGAACCTCGCAGGTACTGAAGTGAATAAAAAGAATTAATCTGAAATCAATTAATGAAAGTTCAACATTTTCTAAAATGTGAGACTTGGTATACCTGAGGTGCGTATTGTAATTCATGCACGAATATTTAGTTCGACTCCCAATTCCCGTGTCTGATATGAAGTTCTCATGTTAAGAATTCCTGAACATAAGTTTGAAAATTTTGTAAACTTTTAATATGGAGTTAATTTGTGGAATTTCCTTGGTTTAGAACATTACCATTGATATTTGACTAGTGAATATCTGGTTAAAGTTGACAAACAGTGAAAAGGAAAGGAAGTCCTAGTGATTATTCTGTAAATAATAGTAGATGAACACCACGAGTTTGGGGACAACAACATCCGGTCTCCGCATCCGGTCTCCACTTCAGCTGTCATGGCGGACCTAAGGTCCAACTGTCATGGCTGACCTAAGGTACAGCTGTCATGGCGACCTTAAGGACCAGCTGTCATGGCGGCCATAAGGTCCAGCTGTCATGGCGGCCCTCAGGTCCAACTGTCATGGCTGACCTAAGGTACAGCTGTCATGGCGACCATAAGGACCAGCTGTCATGGCGACCATAAGGTCCAGCTGTCATGGCGACAATAAGGTACAGCTGTCATGGCGACCATAAGGTACAGCTGTCATGGCGACCATAAGGACCAGCTGTCATGGCGGCCATAAGGTCCAGCTGTCATGACGGCCCTAAAGTCCAACTGTCATGGCTGACCTAAGGTACAGCTGTCATGGCGACCATAAGGTCCAGCTGTCATGGCGACCATAAGGTACAGCTGTCATGGCGACCATAAGGTACAGCTGTCATGGCGACCATGAGGACCAGCTGTCATGGCGAACCTAAGGTTCAAATTGCTCCGTGCAGATGTCGCAACCACATGACAGCTGTCATGGCGGACCCAAGGTACAGACTGCTTCGTGGAGGTGTCACCACCACGTGACAACTGTCATGGCGCCCATAAGGTACAGCTGTCATGGCGACCATAAGGCTCAGCTGTCATGGCGACCATAAGGTCCAGCTGTCATGGCGACCATAAGGTCCAGCTGTCATGGCGGACCTAAGGTACAGATTACTTCGTGCAGATGTCGCCACCAAGTGACAGCTGTCATGGCGGACCTAGGGTACAGATTGCTTCATGCAGATGTCGCAACCACATGGCAGCTGTCATGACGGATCCAAGGTAAAGACTGCTTCGTGGAGGGGGCTCCGCCACCTCTAGGAAGCAATCTGTACCTTTGGTCCAAAGGTACAGGCTGCTTCATGAAGATGTCACCATCACGTGACAGCTGTCATCAAAGGTACAGACTGCTTCGTGGAGATGGCGTCACCAAGGGACAGCTGTCATGGCGGACCTAAGGTACAGATTGCTCCGTGAAGATGTCACCACCACGTGACGGCTGTCATGGCGACCCTAAGGTACAGGCTGCTTCATTGAGATGTCGCCATCACATGACAGCTGTCATGGCGGACCAAAGGTACAGGTTGATTCATGGATCCACCACGTGACAGCTGTCATGGCGGGCTAAAGGTACAGGCTGCTTCGTGTAGGTGTCACCACCACGTGACAGCTGTCATGATGAGCTAATGGTACAGGCTGCTTCGTGTAGGTGTCACGTGACAGATGTCATGGCGGACCGAAGGTACAGACTGCTTCGTGTAGGTGTCACAACCCCTTGTCAGCTGTCATCGAAGGTACAGGCTGATTCGTGTAGGTGGCGCCACCAGTTCGGCTCGTCCGACTCGTGTGAATCCAAGATGACAGTCTGCTATCACAGGGCAGACGTGTGACGTCACAGCATAAAGGTACAGACTGCTTCGTGGAGGTGTCGCCACCAGTTCGACTCGTCCGACTCATGCGACTCGTACGGTTTTGAAATCACATGATCTGTCACGCGGTGAGATATGGTGTCTGCCACTTCGACGGAGTGTCTGTCACAAGGTGTCATGGTGGCTATCACGTACCATAGAGCTGAAGGTTACAGAGCTAACCCAACTCAAAACCATAGAGCATCATGGTGGTGGAAAGAGTTGTCATGGTGTCTGTCACGTGAGGTCTTCATCGAGGTGTCATGTCGCGTCTTGGAAAGTGTGACGTGGTGGATCCAAGAAGCATCTGTCACGCGAACTGTCATGACGGATCTATGAATGTCAACCATAGCTTTATAGGTATCGAATGAAAAGTCTTGATATGCAGAATGTTAATTTTATTGAATTGAAGATCCTGCGATCATAGTTTACGAACGATGATGACGTCACTGGAGGCATTCATTGTTTCAATCCGGCGACCATAGTTTACGAACGATGATGACGTCACTGCTTCGAACCGATGACAGTAACTGATCCAATCCGGCGACCATAGTTCACGAACGATGATGACGTCATCATCGTTCACGAACTATGATGGTCAGATGAGGAATAAAATGCGAGTAATAATAATGGTATCTACTCATTATTCATCACACTGTAAAATTGAAGTTATAAGTTGTTGAATACATAAGGTGTAAAAAGTGAATAGGTAGTACATTCATGCACATGTTTTATCTCGTGATTCAACACTCCGACACGTGCTTCAACATTAAGACACGTGTTCAGTCACATGTTCAGACACGTGTTTCAATAATCAGACACGTGTTAAGCACGTGCTTCAACATTCAGACACATGCTCTACTCAGACATGTGTTCAGACACATGCTTCAATACTCAGACACGTGATTCAACATTCATATCTATTTAACGTAGAAGTACCTAACCGCGTGATCGGACATACACAATATAACATCATCAACTAGTATATAAACAAATGCTTATTAACATATGTTTCAGTATGATTTCGATGCTCCCCTAGACAACATGAAGATTGTCAAGCAGAAAGATTCGTTGAATATTATGAATTTAGGACCAAGCATTGAAAATATTGAACAATCACAACGTCACAGCTGAGATTTGAAAACGTGTACATATATTCAAAGTCTTTACACCAACCAAAATACCAGTTACTAAAGGAGACATTGAAGAAAATTGAGGGGCTTGGATATTTTCCTTGTACCGAAAGTGATGAGGTCATAGACCTCACAGAAGCGAGGCCTGATTCAATCATAATATTCGATGACGTGATGTTTGAGAAACAGGAGAAAATTCGTGCTTATTTTTCAAGAGGGAGACACAACTCAATTGATAGTTTCTATCTTTGCCAGTCTTTTGCTAAATGTCCAAAACATGGATTGCGCGACAATGCCAATTGCTTGATTATTTTCAAACAAGATGAGCTCAATTTGAAACATATATTCACCGATCATGTAAGTACCGACATGTCACTTGAAAATTTCAAAGAGATATGTAGCGTATGTTGGAAAGATAAATATGGATTCCTTATGATAAACAAAGACTGTGATATGAACAAAGGACGTTATCGCAAAGGTTTTGATAGTTATATATACATCTAACATGTATACATACTTTCATTTGAAATAGACAACCCGCTCAGCATGGACGTGGGTATGAGTAACATGCTAAAAGAAAAACAACAATTGAAGAAAAAAATTTGGGAGTTAGCAAACGTTGTGAGGAAAAAATATATGGCTGTGAAATTGGGTAAAGCTGAAAATGATGAGATTCTGGATAATATGTTCAAGAATGTATCTAAACCTCAGGAGGAAATTGCGAAAAATGCTGAAAT
Source organism: Endomychus coccineus (assembly GCA_958510875.1). NCBI lineage: Eukaryota > Metazoa > Arthropoda > Insecta > Coleoptera > Endomychidae > Endomychus > Endomychus coccineus. The sequence goes on along the minus strand of OY294069.1, from coordinate 91,082,256 downwards.
AGTCAAACAAAATTCGTTGGTTAAACCTAAAAGTATTGTTTCTACAGCAACACAAATGGAGAACATGCCAATCCCAAATATTGTAACTGAAGGGGAAGAGTTCGTATATAACCCCCAAAATACTAAGGAGGATGTGTTTACCCTCGAATCTACTATCGATCAGATTCGTGAAGAATTCAGAAAACATAAGAAAGATAATGCAGAGGCTACAGAGGAGTTTCTGCAACAATACCCCACATTAGCACGTTATTACTTGGAAGGATTCCTATTGGATGATGATGTCAAGAAATACGATGATAGAATGAGATTGCAATATAATTCAACTTAAGACGAATGGTTCATGGGTAATCAACCTATAGAAATTGATAGTGAGAGTAATATAATTATCAAGGGTACTCCGTTCAAGGGTACCACAGGACTTTATAATTTGATATTTTACAGAGATTTCTACCTGATTCTTACACTGTGGAAGATGGGAAAAATTACAGTCAAATGATGGAAATGACTAGTGCCCATAGACGTGATAAAGAACCAGCTGATCGAATAAGAAACATTGTAAAATACAAAAATGTACCTTTGATTAATTCCATGAAAAGACCCAGAGCCAAAACATACACTGGAAGTGCATATATCAAAAACGATATGCTTGAATATAACGAGAAACCTATCGAATATGTTTATTGGGATGACGTTAACGAAATTGTGGATAGACTGAGACTTCTTGTTGCATCCTCATATGCAGGTAACCATAATCATCACAACGAGATAATCTCTATAATAGAAGAATTGATAGAGGCAGTGGTAATTGAACCAAAACCAGGACAAATTCATCACAGTTATAAAGATAGTTTCAATGGATAAGTTTGGCAGAGCCTCCTCTTCCATGTGGATATATGATACAAATGTATTTAATAATAATTTCAAACAAGTTCACGGACAAGGATTATTCCTAACGAGAGATGGAAGTTATGATATGGAAAATCGTAGATTGTGCAACGTAAAATCACCGAATGATGATGGAGATGTTGCAAATAAAGTATATGTTGATAAATTAACACACAAACTGAATCTGAAAACGGAAACCAGTCTTAAAGATACCTTCAATGTTAGGGTTGATAATTTGATCAAAGATATCAACAAGGATCTGGATGAACATAAATTAACGAATGAGAAGGTTATTCTCAACATTGATAAACATCTGATGGACATTCAAAATAAATATAATGGAATGGGGATCTATATAAAATCAGAGTATAAAACAATCAGTGATAGTGTGAGGGAAAACATAAATGAATTGAAAGAGATCCATAACACATTTAACAGTGTGAACATGCGTCTAAATGACATTACTAGTAAAGTGGAGGCGTTAGAACGACGGATGACATCTGTGGAACCTTCTAAGAAGAGACCCTCATCATCCACAACAACAAAGCAGGGCTCTGTGAAACGTATATTTCCAAATACTGTGAATATACCCAAAAAATTAATTCTACACTACATTTCCACATTGATAAGATGAGTAGAGAACAAGTTGTGCAAGAGCTTCATAAGCCGAGTAGGAAGAATTTCAAACGACGCAGAACAATCATAAAAGGTTTGGATGATTTGTGGCAAATGGATCTGGCTGAAATGGGTAATTACGATAATTACAATCGTGAAAATAGAGGATTCAAATACATTTTGGTTATGATCGATTGTTTCCCGAAATTTCTATGGACACGCCCGCTGAAAACGAAATCAGCCGAAGAGGTTCGGAAAGCGGTCAGTTCTATATTGCTAGAAGGACATCGTAAGCCTAGGAATCTGCAAAGCGATCAACGAAAAGAATTCTTCAAATAAACACTTTAACGATCTAATGAAGAAACGTAATATCAATCATTATAATACGTATAGTGTGAAAAAAGCAGCCATTGCTGAACGTGTCATTCGAACATTAAAGGAATCGCTCTACAAACATTTCAGTCTTAGCGGGAAATACAAATGGCTTGATATACTTGGAGAAACCACAGAAAAATATAATAAACGTAAACATGGTACTATAAATATGGCTCCAATAAAAGTGACGGAACAGATTGAGAGCGAGATATTGAAGCGATCCTACTCACACATCAAGTTAGCTCTGCCTCACAAATACAACGTTGGAGATGTGGTACGAATAAGTAAGGCTAAACATATTTTTGAGAAGGGATTTACGCCCAATTGGAGTACGGAATTATTTAAAATCATCAAAGTAAAAATTACCAACCCGGTCACATATCTACTAGAAGATATGACCAACGCACCAATCAGCGGCTGTTCCTACGAGGAAGGATTACAGAAAACAAAACAACCCGATGTGTATTAGTAGATTAAGTGGACGAGTTCTCCACCAGGAAATGACTCATCGACCGGATGTTGCGCGCGCAACTTCGGATGTAACGTTACCACCTCGCGAAATTCAAACGTGTCCATAGAGCTCACGATGATTACAGAACTTTCGACCATAGAGGTCTGGGTCATAGAATGTGAGGTTAGTTGGACGTAACGTTACTAACCCACGAAATACAGTCCACTACCTTTGGGACAGGAAGTGTGACGTCACTTCCGGTCTGTGCTTCGATGTTTGCTATTATCAGGTCTCCACTTCCGGTCTGCGCTGGCGATGTATGTTATCGGGTAGATAACGTTATCGGCTAGATAGCGTTATCAGTGATTGTGAGTCACCCATGCTGGCGATGTGTGTGTAATTAGCGTTATCGGGTAGATAACGTTATCGGCTAGATAGCGTTATCAGTGATTGTGAGTCACCCGGATGGGCATCCAGTGTGTGTAATTAGTGTTATCGGGTAGATAACGTTATCGGCTAGATAGCGTTATCAGTGATTGTGAGTTACTCGGTTTGTGCTGACGATTGGCATTCGGTGTTTGTAATTATTGTTTGAATGTATATACAGGATGTTTGTAAAGAGTGTGTTATGTTGTATATACAGGTTGTTTGTAAGAGAGGTCCTAGACACGTGGTGTCATGGCAGCTATCACGTGATCCTTCGGTGTCATGGCGTCTGTCACGGCGGCTATCAACGAGGTGTCATGGCGTCTGTCACGAGGTGTCATGATATCTGTTGACGATTGGCATTCGGTGTTTGTAATTATTGATGTATATACAGGTTGTTTGTAAGAGAGGTCCTAGACACGTGGTGTCATGGCAGCTATCACGTGATCCTTCTGTGTCATGGCGTCTGTCACGGCGGCTATCAACGAGGTGTCATGGCGTCTGTCACGAGGTGTCATGCTATCTGCTGACGATTGGCATTCGGTGTTTGTAATTATTGTTTGAATGTATATACAGGGGGTTTGTAAAGAGTATGTTATGTTGTATATACAGGTTGTTTGTAAGAAAGGTCCTAGACACGTGGTGTCATGGCAGCTATCACGTGAGGTGGTCAACGAGGTATCATGGCGGTTGTGAATCGATCATAACGTCTACGACGTGTACATCAATTGAAAAAAAATGGTATTCTTTGGTGAGAAAGATTGAAAGGGATCCGAACCCACGTCATTTTTATCTGAAAATGTTCTATTATCTTACATGTATACTTACCAGTTCGATCGACCTCTTATCTCTCACCCGCATTTAGTTTTGATTGTATATTTAAGGTTGAAAAAGTCAATAGCGCAGAGGGTGTGTGTGACTGCTTCAACTAAATCGAACTCAGTTCGTGATAATGTCTCCTCGATTATACAACAGTTTTATTCATAGTGTGCTTACCACCGTGTCCTCCGAATTTGATGGAAATCCTCGAAGAATTACAATTACCATCCAAAAATTGGATAATCGCTGGAGAATTCATAACTTTCCTGGTGGAGGCCTCGACCGATTGGGCGTATGCTGATATTTTCTATTTCGGAGGAGATTTCGATCCACCTCCAGAAGATTGGAAGATAATCGATATAGAAGGTCAGTTCAAATATAAACATAGAAGAATGGGAAAAATCATATTGCATCAAATTTCGGGTATCGTTCCGAAACCAGGATCGTATATACTTGATTGTTTTAGAGTGCTACATGATATTGATGATGATTTTTATCGGATCGCACTTCTACCGTACCGATGTGAGATAATGGACATGCGCAGCATCCGAAGAGATACTTCAAATTCTTACACCTTTAAGATGTTTCAACTGTTTTCTGAGATAGGAGGGGAGGTCGACTATAGAATAAGTCCATCAAATTTTGTGCTTCGACGTACTCTTTCGAAATTTCGTCAAAGAAATATGTTAATGATCTGCGCATGTGCAACTAGATATTTGGATAGTTTATCATTCTAGTTTGAAATGTCGTCTATAGTGGTTGATATTCAAAGTTTCCCGATTTCTGCAAACGTATATAAAATCAAGGAACTCTCTTTGTTGGACTGTGATAAAAGGTTGGAGAAATATTTTCTATTCAAACCACCAAAATCGATGGATCAACTATCTGAGAGGCAAATGAAGAAAATATTTCATTGTGAAAAATATCATGGGATTCCATGGAACTCTGGCTATCAGGATTATGATGAATTGTATGAAATTTTGAAGGAAAATATCGATCCGGATGCTACTGTTTATGTATGTGGGAAGATAAAAGCTAAGTTTCTACGGGGAGCGTTCCAAGAATTGGGGTTAGATCGAGTAGAAGTGGTGAATTTGAAAGGTAAATGTCCAAAATTAGAGCGAGGAAATTGTGAATTCATCTGTTTACATCACCCCAATAGTGTGAATCCTATGTGTTCTAGTGCGAATAGTTGGAAGTTATTCGAATTTCTTACGAAGGAAGATGTTATGTGGCTCTTAAAATAATAATATAGATATCTACAAATATATCATTATGGATATATCTTTTGAAGAATACACACGCAGACTTTGCGAATTCGTGGAAAAAGTTCATAAACTAAGAAGAGACTTGCATTTTTACGCAGATAAAATTAAAGTTATAAAACTGCTGAACAAATTAAGTGTAAAAAGTGGAGATGATGGGAGTGCGGGTGTTGAAAACAAATTTTATGATTCTAACCACAATTCTGAATGGTATTTTATACGCGAACGTTCCCCAACACGTTGAACGCATCTATATTTGTCTGAAGGATGTCGGCGGTGGTGGTGGGGAATGTAACCGTACCGAATGGATTCCGATGAATTTTCAAAAAATCAATGATAACCAATTGGAGGTATTCACATTCGACATCTCACAAGACAATCGTACAACCATACATTATAAACTTAAACTCTTATTCTTTGATCGAAGTGAGGGGGATATGGCTGAATGGCAAATGATCCGACAATCATCATGTTTACCACATCTCATACAAAAGACATCATCTGCAATAGAAGGAGAAATACCCAAAATTTTCGCAATTTTGTATGTTATTTTATCTTCTTCATCAGTGTTATTATTGAAAATGTTTGTTAAAAATGTGAAGAAAGCTATTTACCATTTGAATAAATAATAATTATTATGTAAAGGAGGTGTTTTATTGAAACAAGCAAAAGATTGATATTAATAATATTTCAGAATAAAATACATATTATTTAGGTAGTATTACATTCAGAAACCACTGCTGTAATTTATCCACATGGTGAACTGCACACATATATTTTCCACCATCATTACGATGATTCAGACAGGTCAAATTGTTCGTTTGCTCGAATTTCCCCGTTTCACATTGAGTACCATCGAAACTATGAACCTGAACGATGTGTGGGTAAACATCCAATTCTATACACTTCCTTCTCAAAAATTCGGCTTTTTGCTGTCCTCGGACATAAATATAGTCGACTGCACACAGGAGAATCGATTTAAGAATATTATTTATTCCTTCATAATCCACATTCCCAGATACATAATCGAGTCCATGATAAGACTTTTGTAAATACCATACGGATTTTCGCTCCTATGCATTTAGCGATGAATAAGATGTGTGCGGTTTGAATAAGGAATATTGACGTTTGAATCCAATTTGTATACACATTTCTTTTGGATGGAATGCATCGTCGAATTATCGAAACGATCGATTTTCATCGTTAACCACGATTATCAATCATTATTTAAATCAATCTGCTGTAGGATTGGAATCAAATTCGTGAAAAATTTTAAACAGACTTAGTAGGGAATTTTAAAACAATTTATTTTATATTCTTAAATTTTTATTAAATACTTACTTCAACAATCAATAATCGACAGATTTACAAAAACAACATTAATCACATTAAAGGCCCATTTAAGAGTTTCGTACACGAGTACAAGCGATGATATTTCGTCCCCTCCCTTCGAAAAAAAAATAATTTACAAAATTATTAGAACTTTCAATATGAAAGAACTTGAATTTTTCAAAATGTGTATCCAAGACAAGAAGGAAGGTAAGAAAATTTTCAAGGTCAATCTATTCACAGATTGTTTTATCGTACATAATTGAAATCTTTTCAAAAATAATACAAAAAAACCCGAGTGTTTGAGATACATAGCTATTAGAACGTTCAATAATTTCACTTGGAATCCACAACTGATTTTATACCACATATCGGAAAATATATATTTGCGAACAAAGAAACATCGTAATTTCGCTCTTTCCGTTTTCAAATCTCTGTCAAAAATTTGATATAGTAGGAAAGAATAGAAGTAGCTCAGAATTAAATTCTATTCACAGGGCAAAATAATTTTGATTGACTGTCATCACCAACAATATCAATTGTGATTTACTATGATCCATAAGGTTATGAATATTTACTTTTTTTAACTACATGTATATTGCGTAATTCTTATTCCGATTCCAATCTAATCTGCTTCATTATATTGATTCCGATTCTTAACAACTTCCACACTAATGAAGTTCTTTGTTTCAATCGAGTTTTGACTTCATTACGGATCACATTTTATGCAATTCTCCGTAAATGTAATATCTATATAGTTCAAGCAATACATGCAGAAATTAATACCTGGAAAAAAAATATGAGCGTATAGCAAATTAAATTTAAAAAGGTGAGTTTCTGCAACTCGATCTGAAATGTCGAACATAACTTACAAAATTGGCAAAAATGCTGTTTTTCTTAAAAAACTATAGCTCGGATCGGAAATAGTTAAAGGAGAAAGTTGTAGGTATCAGATAGATAATTATCGATATCTTTCATACTTTTCGAGTTATATTGAAAAAACCGTTGACAATCGTTATTGGGAGGGTCTTTGAAAACAGTCATATCACATTGTCATTAGTTACAAAACGTTTTTTCTTGGGAGGGTCCATGGGAGGGTCCAAACGTTCTTTGGGAGGATCCAATCGTTATTGGGAGGGTCTTTAAAAACAGCCATATCACATTGTCATTAGTTACAAAACGTTTTTTCTTGGGAGGGTCCATGGGAGGGTCCAAACGTTCTTTGGGAGGATCCAATCGTTATTGGGAGGGTGTTTGAAAACAGCCATATCACATTGTCATTAGTTAATCATCAACCACCATGCACGTTTGCGGGCAATGTCAAAGGGAATTTTCGAGAGCAAATGCGCTGAGGCGGCACGAGAAAAAACATTTCAAAACACACAGTTTCTCATGCAAGCATTGTGAAGTTACATTTTCTCGCCGAGACAATTTGAATCGTCATATTATGTTATTCCACAGTCGAGATAAAAATATAATTTACTGGTCCAACCCAGATGTTCTACTGGACCGGTTAGAAGAAATCATACCTCTACAAGGATATATTGAAGAGAAACGTGAAATAATTAATGAATTAAGAAGATTTTGTAATAAAAGGTATTTGAATAAAAACTCGAAATGATTGATCGTTTTTCACTATTTTTTTACATTATTTAAGTCAATGAAGGTGTAGGATCGAATTTCATCTTCAGAATATCGATGATTCTCAGAGAGATTATTGGTGTGAAAGTTTGCGCGATTGCGATTTTGTTATGTTGGTTCGACGCAATTTTGCGAACGATGATTCAGAGAGATTGTTGGTGTGAAGGTTCGCCATCGAATATCATTACCCCTCATGGGGATTTTTCATGCATTGCAGACATTTCAAACTCTTCTAAAATCAAATCTAACTCGGAAAAACTATCTTCAGACGCCCGCCGCTAAGCCCGCTATCTTTGTAGAACATTTAGTTGCAACTGATTGATTTTTCTCGATTTAGTTGGAGCTTCACCTACAAATATTCATTTACCTTCGCGCAGATTGTTCCTGATATGAAGCATTTCACAACATAACATTTGCAATGTTGGTGGAGATATATTTTAGTTATTTGTCTGATGAAACACCATGAAATGGGGGAGGGGGGGGGAATGGTTCGATTGCATGTTTTTCGATGGGAATTGTTCTATAGTTTCCATTGCTTTCAGACACACGTTTTCCACATCATGCACTGCAGTTAGAACGAAATTGTTGTATACTGGATACATCATTACAACTGATTGTTTAATTCATTTGAATCCACACTGACCCTTCAATAGTTATTCATCCACGCTCAAATCATACAACATTGTATTTCCCGCTCAAACTGAATTGTTCGTAGAGCGCTTCTTCAAACGTTCTAATAATGCGATAGCGACTTTTTCATAGAATAGGTATTGCAATGACTGATTTTATGTTTTTCCATTAACTTGTGATTAAAGTGCTTATTATTTTCCACGATCGCCTTGCAGATTCCTAAGTTTACGATGTTCTTCCAGGAATATCAAACTAACCGCTTTTCGAACCTCAAAACAAGTAAACTTGAAAATGTAACATATAATTCTATTATATCAATATTTCCACATCCAACTCTGAATACAACTACCTTATTCATTGTTATTTTAGACTGAAATGTTTGTAGTGGTTAGAATTTCTCCAAAATGAACTAGAATTTTGCGAAGAGGAAATTGATTAAAATTCTGAATATCTCGGTTCACACTATCCATTTCGCTTAACATACTTTTATAACATATGGAATGAATTATTATCGAAACGATTTCATCGTTTTCCACGATTGTTAATGATTATCCGAATCAAAACTCTCTGAACTAATGAAAAATTCACCAAATTTTAACTTGAGGATATCGATGAAATAATATTCATAATAATAATCTGCAGAATAATTAGAGCGATTCCTCTTAAACCCGCTAGTCTATTATTGCGTTATAAAATATGATGATTTGAATCAATCATTGTTCTAATTATTTATCAAACTATTATGCGATATAATAGAAGACAAACTCAGTTTCCCTTCAGCTAGATATCATTCATTCACAATACAATTTCTCTAATATTGTAGAAACTTTGATAATGATTCAAATGTTCACATGTTATATAAAAATCGAATGAATAGTTTAAAATATCTGAATATTTGAAATATCGATGATTCAGATATCATATTCGATTGAGTATACTGATGTTGTAGCTATATAGCCTTCTATTAATAAGCCAATGAACTAGTTGAATGTCAATGACAATGTTAGTGTATCTGCATCATCACATTCTGTTCATACTGATATGAGAACGCAAACGCGTGTGAGTGTAACAATGAGTGAATCATTTGTAGTACATACAATCTGTTAATTCAAGTTTTTGGATGATATGACTGATGATTTGAATTCCACAGTCATTTGATCTGATTTATTAATAAAACAGTGCTTTCTATACGCAAAATACACATTAAAATTAATAATTTTATTTCATGTTAGTGTATCTGCATCATCACATTCTGTTCATACTGATATGAGAACGCAAACGCGTGTGAGTGTAACAATGAGTGAATCATTTGTAGTACATACAATCTGTTAATTCAAGTTTTTGGATGATATGACTGATGATTTGAATTCCACAGTCATTTGATCTGATTTATTAATAAAACAGTGCTTTCTATACGCAAAAAACACATTAAAATTAATAATTTTATTTCAGACTAATAATAATAATACATTTTATAAACTTATATAGATAAAAAAAAAGAAGGAAGTACCCTGTTCACCTCCATTTAAAGGTATAGGATCCACCAGTTTTAGATTGAATTTTCCTCAACTGCAAAAGAATGAAAAATATATTAGTATAATCAATATAAGAACTGAAAATGTGCATACCTCCACAATCAAAACTGATAAATCCTCACCCGTGCCATATATAGACAGCTCATCAATATCTTCTTTCGGTGGTGATAGTGTTGTTGAGGGTGGTAGTGGATGTAGATTCGATCTAGAGGATGATGGAGGTGGTGTTGATTGATCTCTGTAAACAGTAAAATGATGTTCCAGGAATTCCTATAGTAATTAAAATTAAATAACTAACCTTATTTGATCATCATCATCAATTATGATGGAGGTGATAGGAGTAAGTGGGAACTACCTTTTTTGTTTCTTCCTATTGATATTGGATGAGGGACTTGTTGATCTCTTTCTACATCCACTAAAATTGCGTTGAAGAATTAAAAGAAGAATATCGAATACAACAGAATGAAACTTACTTTTCATTTTTAATCCTTGTTGATGATTGCATCCTGCCAACACTGTTATTATTGTCAGCTCTATAAGAAATTTATTATTAGTTTTAACAATGTATGATTATATTTTTCTCAATGAACTTACACATTAGGTAATTCATTGATTAAAACCTCTTCTAAGTGACATTTCCCTGCATTATAACAAGCAGTTGTATGTACTTCATTGATAATAATCTCTCTCCCGTCGTTCAGGGTACACCTCTCTATTTCCCCATCGTTCATCGTTAATTCACTGTCAACAAATTATAATTAAAAATCTTTAGAATGATGTAAAGAATAGAGAACATACCCTCTAATCGAATTATCCTCATTCAAAACTACTAATGTGCTATGAGTCCCTACAGGGTCATCATTATATTTTGAAATAGTCCCATCATTCTTACTCATATATACAATATAACCACTGAAAAATTAGTAAAAAGATATGAAATTTTATTAATAGATATTTCTTAATGAAACTTACTTTTCAGATAAATATGCAGGTGGATCAACCGGTGGTGTATATCTATTTGTTAGTTGTTCCATCAAATCATACATCATACTTAAAAAGAGATGATTTCAAAATTTTAACGAAAGAATTTTCAGAGCTATCAAATCAGAAACTTGAACTGCTAATGAGGGAAGGTGTTTTTCCCTAATTGGAATTAGAGAAAATGTGTTTCTTTGTTTTGAAAATATATTAAAATTCCTTTGAATCAAATTAAAAATGAAATCTATTCAATAACTAATGGAAAAATTAAAACGAAATTATTTCAAAAAATATTAAGATCTGAAAAAGTTAACTTCATAATCAATGAATATTGATCTGAAAGAAAAATTGGTTCATTGAAATTAGTGAAATGATATTTTTAAGTTGTGAAAACATCATGAATTTTCTTTCATATATTAGGTTAAAAACATATTTAATCAATACTTCCTTTCGGTAAATTATATTTTACAATTGATAGAAATAGCATCTGATGAATAATTGTTGTCATCTATAAAATTTATGTTTTTCCCTAATTGAAATTAGGAGAAAATGTGTTTCTTTGTTTTGAAAACATATTAAAATTCCTTTGAATCAAATTAAAATTGATAAAAATGATAACTATTCAATAACTAATAGAGAAATCAAAACGAAATTATTTCGAAAAAATATTAAGATCTGAAAAAGCTAACTTCATAATCAATGAATATTGATCTGAAAGAAAATTTGGTTCGCTAATGAGGAAAGGTGTTTTTCCCTAATTGAAATTAGGAGAAAATGTGTTTCGTTGTTTTGAAAACACATTAAAATTCCTTTTGAATCAAATTAAAATTGATAAAAATGATATCTATTCAATAACTAATAGAAAAATTAAAACGAAATTATTTCAAAAATATTAAGATCTGAAAAAGTTAACTTCATAATCAATGAATATTGATCTGGAAGGAAAATTGGTTCATTGAAATTAGTGGAAATGATATTTTTAAGTTGTGAAAACATCATAAATTTTCTTTCAATCACAACTAGTTTTTCATATATTAGGTTAAAAACATATTTAATCATAACTTCCTTCGGTAAATTATATTTTACAAGTGATAAAAATAGCATCTGATGAATAACAGGAAAATTGAAACTTACCTTGAAACAGCTGAACACAAATGATTTCTCGTACATTAAACACTACTATATATAGGCAAATTTTATATTACCTAAGGAAAAAAGCAGACGCCTTTGATTAAATTGTTGTTGTGAATGAATGATATCTAGCTGAAAGGAAACTGAGTTTGTCTTCTATTATATCGCATAATAGTTTGATAAATAATTAGAACAATGATTGATTCAAATCATCATATTTCATAACGCAATAATAGACTAGCGGGTTTAAGAGGAATCGCTCTAATTATTCTGCAGATTATTATTATGAATATTATTTTATCGTTATCCTTTGTGAATGAATGATATCTAGCTGAAGGGAAACTGAGTTTGTCTTCTATTATATCGCATAATAGTTTGATAAATAATTAGAACAATGATTGATTCAAATCATCATATTTCATAACGCAATAATAGACTAGCGGGTTTAAGAGGAATCGCTCTAATTATTCTGCAGATTATTATTATGAATATTATTTCATCGATATCCTCAAGTTAAAATTTGGTGAATTTTCCATTAGTTTAGAGAGTTTTGATTTGGATAATCATTAACAATCGTGGAAAACGATGAAATCGTTTCGATAATAATTCATTCCATATTTTATAAAAGTATGTTAAGCGAAATGGATAGTGTGAACCGAGATATTCAAAATTTTAATCAATTTCCTCTTCGCAAAATTCTAGTTCATTTTGGAGAAATTCTAACCACTACAAACATTTCAGTCTAAAATAACAATGAATAAGGTAGTTGTATTCAGAGTTGGATGTGGAAATATTGATATAATAGAATTATATGTTACATTTTCAAGTTTACTTGTTTTGAGGTTCGAAAAGCGGTTAGTTTGATATTCCTGGAAGAACATCGTAAACTTAGGAATCTGCAAGGCGATCGTGGAAAATAATAAGCACTTTGATCACAAGTTAATGGAAAAACATAAAATCAGTCATTGCAATACCTATTCTATGAAAAAGTCGCTATCGCATTATTAGAACGTTTGAAGAAGCGCTCTACGAACAATTCAGTTTGAGCGGGAAATACAATGTTGTATGATTTGAGCGTGGATGAATAACTATTGAAGGGTCAGTGTGGATTCAAATGAATTAAACAATCAGTTGTAATGATGTATCCAGTATACAACAATTTCGTTCTAACTGCAGTGCATGATGTGGAAAACGTGTGTCTGAAAGCAATGGAAACTATAGAACAATTCCCATCGAAAAACATGCAATCGAACCATTCCCCCCCCCCCCATTTCATGGTGTTTCATCAGACATATAACTAAAATATATCTCCACCAACATTGCAAATGTTATGTTGTGAAATGCTTCATATCAGGAACAATCTGCGCGAAGGTAAATGAATATTTGTAGGTGAAGCTCCAACTAAATCGAGAAAAATCAATCAGTTGCAACTAAATGTTCTACAAAGATAGCGGGCTTAGCGGCGGGCGTCTGAAGATAGTTTTTCCGAGTTAGATTTGATTTTAGAAGAGTTTGAAATGTCTGCAATGCATGAAAAATCCCCATGACGGGTAATGATATTCGATGGCGAACCTTCACACCAACAATCTCTCTGAATCATCGTTCGCAAAATTGCGTCGAACCAACATAACAAAATCGCAATCGCGCAAACTTTCACACCAATAATCTCTCTGAGAATCATCGATATTCTGAAGATGAAATTCGATCCTACACCTTCATTGACTTAAATAATGTAAAAAAATAGTGGAAAACGATCAATCATTTCGAGTTTTTATTCAAATACCATTTATTACAAAATCTTCCTAATTCATTAATTATTTCACGTTTCTCTTCAATATATCCTTGTAGAGGTATGATTTCTTCTAACCGGTCCAGTAGAACATCTGGGTTGGACCAGTAAATTATACTTTTATCTCGACTGTGGAATAACATAATATGACGATTCAAATTGTCTCGGCGAGAAAATGTAGCTTCACAATGCTTGCATGAGAAACTGTGTGTTTTGAAATGTTTTTTCTCGTGCCGCCTCAGCGCATTTGCTCTCGAAAATTCCCTTTGACATTGCCCGCAAACGTGCATGGTGGTTGATGATTAACTAATGACAATGTGATATGGCTGTTTTCAAACACCCTCCCAATAACGATTGGATCCTCCCAAAGAACGTTTGGACCCTCCCATGGACCCTCCCGAGAAAAAACGTTTTGTAACTAATGACAATGTGATATGGCTGTTTTTAAAGACCCTCCCAATAACGATTGGATCCTCCCAAAGAACGTTTGGACCCTCCCATGGACCCTCCCAAGAAAAAACGTTTTGTAACTAATGACAATGTGATATGACTGTTTTCAAAGACCCTCCCAATAACGATTGTCAACGGTTTTTTCAATATAACTCGAAAAGTATGAAAGATATCGATAATTATCTATCTGATACCTACAACTTTCTCCTTTAACTATTTCCGATCCGAGCTATAGTTTTTTAAGAAAAACAGCATTTTTGCCAATTTTGTAAGTTATGTTCGACATTTCAGATCGAGTTGCAGAAACTCACCTTTTTAAATTTAATTTGCTATACGCTCATATTTTTTTTCCAGGTATTAATTTCTGCATGTATTGCTTGAACTATATAGATATTACATTTACGGAGAATTGCATAAAATGTGATCCGTAATGAAGTCAAAACTCGATTGAAACAAAGAACTTCATTAGTGTGGAAGTTGTTAAGAATCGGAATCAATATAATGAAGCAGATTAGATTGGAATCGGAATAAGAATTACGCAATATACATGTAGTTAAAAAAAGTAAATATTCATAACCTTATGGATCATAGTAAATCACAATTGATATTGTTGGTGATGACAGTCAATCAAAATTATTTTGCCCTGTGAATAGAATTTAATTCTGAGCTACTTCTATTCTTTCCTACTATATCAAATTTTTGACAGAGATTTGAAAACGGAAAGAGCGAAATTACGATGTTTCTTTGTTCGCAAATATATATTTTCCGATATGTGGTATAAAATCAGTTGTGGATTCCAAGTGAAATTATTGAACGTTCTAATAGCTATGTATCTCAAACACTCGGGTTTTTTTGTATTATTTTTGAAAAGATTTCAATTATGTACGATAAAACAATCTGTGAATAGATTGACCTTGAAAATTTTCTTACCTTCCTTCTTGTCTTGGATACACATTTTGAAAAATTCAAGTTCTTTCATATTGAAAGTTCTAATAATTTTGTAAATTATTTTTTTTTCGAAGGGAGGGGACGAAATATCATCGCTTGTACTCGTGTACGAAACTCTTAAATGGGCCTTTAATGTGATTAATGTTGTTTTTGTAAATCTGTCGATTATTGATTGTTGAAGTAAGTATTTAATAAAAATTTAAGAATATAAAATAAATTGTTTTAAAATTCCCTACTAAGTCTGTTTAAAATTTTTCACGAATTTGATTCCAATCCTACAGCAGATTGATTTAAATAATGATTGATAATCGTGGTTAACGATGAAAATCGATCGTTTCGATAATTCGACGATGCATTCCATCCAAAAGAAATGTGTATACAAATTGGATTCAAACGTCATTATTCCTTATTCAAACCGCACACATATTATTCATCGCTAAATGCATAGGAGCGAAAATCCGTATGGTATTTACAAAAGTCTTATCATGGACTCGATTATGTATCTGGGAATGTGGATTATGAAGGAATAAATAATATTCTTAAATCGATTCTCCTGTGTGCAGTCGACTATATTTATGTCCGAGGACAGCAAAAAGCCGAATTTTTGAGAAGGAAGTGTATAGAATTGGATGTTTACCCACACATCGTTCAGGTTCATAGTTTCGATGGTACTCAATGTGAAACGGGGAAATTCGAGCAAACGAACAATTTGACCTGTCTGAATCATCGTATTGATGGTGGAAAATATATGTGTGCAGTTCACCATGTGGATAAATTACAGCAGTGGTTTCTGAATGTAATACTACCTAAATAATATGTATTTTATTCTGAAATATTATTAATATCAATCTTTTGCTTGTTTCAATAAAACACCTCCTTTACATAATAATTATTATTTATTCAAATGGTAAATAGCTTTCTTCACATTTTTAACAAACATTTTCAATAATAACACTGATAAAGAAGATAAAATAACATACAAAATTGCGAAAATTTTGGGTATTTCTCCTTCTATTGCAGATGATGTCTTTTGTATGAGATGTGGTAAACATGATGATTGTCGGATCATTTGCCATTCAGCCATATCCCCCTCACTTCGATCAAAGAATAAGAGTTTAAGTTTATAATGTATGGTTGTACGATTGTCTTGTGAGATGTCGAATGTGAATACCTCCAATTGGTTATCATTGATTTTTTGAAAATTCATCGGAATCCATTCGGTACGGTTACATTCCCCACCACCACCGCCGACATCCTTCAGACAAATATAGATGCGTTCAACGTGTTGGGGAACGTTCGCGTATAAAATACCATTCAGAATTGTGGTTAGAATCATAAAATTTGTTTTCAACACCCGCACTCCCATCATCTCCACTTTTTACACTTAATTTGTTCAGCAGTTTTATAACTTTAATTTTATCTGCGTAAAAATTCAAGTCTCTTCTTAGTTTATGAACTTTTTCCACGAATTCGCAAAGTCTGCGTGTGTCTTCTTCAAAAGATATATCCATAATGATATATTTGTAGATATCTATATTATTATTTTAAGAGCCACATAACATCTTCCTTCGTAAGAAATTCGAATAACTTCCAACTATTCGCACTAGAACACATAGGATTCACACTATTGGGGTGATGTAAACAGATGAATTCACAATTTCCTCGCTCTAATTTTGGACATTTACCTTTCAAATTCACCACTTCTACTCGATCTAACCCCAATTCTTGGAACGCTCCCCGTAGAAACTTAGCTTTTATCTTCCCACATACATAAACAGTAGCATCCGGATCGATATTTTCCTTCAAAATTTCATACAATTCATCATAATCCTGATAGCCAGAGTTCCATGGAATCCCATGATATTTTTCACAATGAAATATTTTCTTCATTTGCCTCTCAGATAGTTGATCCATCGATTTTGGTGGTTTGAATAGAAAATATTTCTCCAACCTTTTATCACAGTCCAACAAAGAGAGTTCCTTGATTTTATATACGTTTGCAGAAATCGGGAAACTTTGAATATCAACCACTATAGACGACATTTCAAACTAGAATGATAAACTATCCAAATATCTAGTTGCACATGCGCAGATCATTAACATATTTCTTTGACGAAATTTCGAAAGAGTACGTCGAAGCACAAAATTTGATGGACTTATTCTATAGTCGACCTCCCCTCCTATCTCAGAAAACAGTTGAAACATCTTAAAGGTGTAAGAATTTGAAGTATCTCTTCGGATGCTGCGCATGTCCATTATCTCACATCGGTACGGTAGAAGTGCGATCCGATAAAAATCATCATCAATATCATGTAGCACTCTAAAACAATCAAGTATATACGATCCTGGTTTCGGAACGATACCCGAAATTTGATGCAATATGATTTTTCCCATTCTTCTATGTTTATATTTGAACTGACCTTCTATATCGATTATCTTCCAATCTTCTGGAGGTGGATCGAAATCTCCTCCGAAATAGAAAATATCAGCATACGCCCAATCGTTCGAGGCCCCCACCAGGAAAGTTATGAATTCTCCAGCGATTATCCAATTTTTGGATGGTAATTGTAATTCTTCGAGGATTTCCATCAAATTCGGAGGACACGGTGGTAAGCACACTATGAATAAAACTGTTGTATAATCGAGGAGACATTATCACGAACTGAGTTCGATTTAGTTGAAGCAGTCACACACACCCTCTGCGCTATTGACTTTTTCAACCTTAAATATACAATCAAAACTAAATGCGGGTGAGAGATAAGAGGTCGATCGAACTGGTAAGTATACATGTAAGATAATAGAACATTTTAAGATAAAAATGACGTGGGTTCGGATCCCTTTCAATCTTTCTCACCAAAGAATACCATTTTTTTTCAATTGATGTACACGTCGTAGACGTTATGATCGATTCACAACCGCCATGATACCTCGTTGACCACCTCACGTGATAGCTGCCATGACACCACGTGTCTAGGACCTTTCTTACAAACAACCTGTATATACAACATAACATACTCTTTACAAACCCCCTGTATATACATTCAAACAATAATTACAAACACCGAATGCCAATCGTCAGCAGATAGCATGACACCTCGTGACAGACGCCATGACACCTCGTTGATAGCCGCCGTGACAGACGCCATGACACCGAAGGATCACGTGATAGCTGCCATGACACCACGTGTCTAGGACCTCTCTTACAAACAACCTGTATATACATCAATAATTACAAACACCGAATGCCAATCGTCAACAGATATCATGACACCTCGTGACAGACGCCATGACATCTCGTTGATAGCCGCCGTGACAGACGCCATGACACCGAAGGATCACGTGATAGCTGCCATGACACCACGTGTCTAGGACCTCTCTTACAAACAACCTGTATATACAACATAACACACTCTTTACAAACATCCTGTATATACATTCAAACAATAGTTACAAACACCGAATGCCAATCGTCAGCACAAACCGAGTAACTCACAATCACTGATAACGCTATCTAGCCGATAACGTTATCTACCCGATAACACTAATTACACACACTGGATGCCCATCCGGGTGACTCACAATCACTGATAACGCTATCTAGCCGATAACGTTATCTACCCGATAACGCTAATTACTCACACATCGCCAGCATGGGTGACTCACAATCACTGATAACGCTATCTAGCCGATAACGTTATCTACCCGATAACATACATCGCCAGCGCAGACCGGAAGTGGAGACCTGATAATAGCAAACATCGAAGCACAGACCGGAAGTGACGTCACACTTCCTGTCCCAAAGGTAGTGGACTGTATCTACTCGTGTCCATAGAGCTTACGATGATTATGGAACTTTCGACCATAGAGGTCTGGATGTGAGGTTAGTTGGATGTGACGTCATCGACCCGCCAAATTCAAACGTAGAGGTGTTTTGGTGATGTTTATCATGGCCGACGTTGGAACCGAATTTCAGGAGAATAAACGTCAAAACCACAATATGACTGATGTTGTAGCTACATCGCCGCCATCTTCTGATGAACCGATGAACTATCATACTTAAATGTCAATGTCAGACCAGTTAACTTCAAACGACTACATCTATGAATGAACCGATCAACCGTCATGCATACCTGTCAACGTCAGAAATGTTAACGACAAGGGACGACATCTATGAGGTCACAATTCAAAATATGACTGATGTTATAGCTACATCACCACCATCTCTTAATGAACCGATGAACTATCATACTTCAATGTCAATGTCAGAACGGTTAACTTCAAATGACTACATCTATGAATGAACCGATCAACCGTCATGCGTACCTGTCAACGTCAAAGGACTACATCTATGAGGTTAATGTTTTTGCGCGGGAAATTTATGGACCGATGAACTATCATAGCTGGATGTCAATGTCAGAACAGTTAACGTCAAAGGACGACATCTATGAGACTCCAATTCAAAATGTTTCCGATGTTGTAGCCTATATCGCCATCTATCACTAAACCGATGAACTATCATAGCTGAATGTCAATGTCAGAACAGTTAACGTCAAAGGACGACATCTATGAGGTATTTTGTTAATGTTTTCGCGCGGGAAGTTCCATCTCATTTCAAAAAAAACGATATGTTAATGAACTATCATAGCTTGATGTCCATGTCAGAACAGCTAACGTCAAAGGACGACATCTATGAGGTGTTTTGCTGATGTTTGCGCGAGGAATTTCAAAAATTTGACTCATGTTGTAGCTATACTGTCATTTATTATTCAACCACACCGTAATTCCAAAAATAATGAACTTTTAAAATAACCTACAAATTTCCTAATCGTTGAATGATTACTTACGTATATGAAACTATTACACCAGAAACCACATTGAGTATATGAGAACACGTGGAAGCAATTAATTTTGCATACACCTGCGTCATCACATTCAGTTTATACGAGAATAATTGAATACAATGGATTCATTCATTAGGTCAACAAATAACAATAAGTGATATACAAGTCTAGACTTGTTAGTAAGAGAATTAGAATTGAGAGTTATGTTGACTACGAATTTAATTCTCGATTCCTCAGTAATCTGTTACAGCTCAAACGAAACACATCGTTTTCATATATCCTGTGTGTGTGTGCTGCCTTCTATTGAACGGAAAATGTAAGTTTAATTCAATTATTTAATTCACTGCCATGAAAACATACATACTCTTATAAGCATTGAGACAGTTAAAAAATTATTCAATTCACTTTCATAAAATAACAAGTACAAAATTGATTAATCAACTTTTATAAAATAACTGTTGAATCAATTTTGTGTGTGTATTACGAATTTAAAAAAATCTCCAATTTTATTCATATTGTTTCAGATTCATGATGGATCTAACAAAACTTAATCATTGTGCTCTTTTGGAGAGAAAACCATTGAGGAGAGTTCCAGAACTCGAAATCAATAAGCATTATACAATACTTCAAGCGAGAGTAGTAAGAACCAAATTTGGTGAATCCGTATTGCTCGAGTTCGATGAATTCTCTATGTTCCTACCCAACCGACTGACCAATCAGATTATCCCAATTTTGCAACAAATCAACATGAAACCTTGTTTGATTTTGATATACAGGGGAAAAGAGGATGTTAATAAAAGCAACACGGCTTTTAAACTTGAATTTTTGGAGCTCAAGTAATAAGAAATCTAAGGTATGGTGTTTATACTAGCGTGTGTATATAGTCGATGAAATCATCAGTAATAATATGTCTCTTGAAGAATACACACGTAAATTGGAAGAATTCGGTGCGAAAGTAAAAGCTTTGAGTAGAGATTTAAAATTTTACGAAGATAAAAATATAGCTATAAGACAATTGAATAGTTTAAGTATTGGTGGAGAGGATGGTTATGTTAGAACCCAATTTTATAATCCTAACCTCAATTTTGAATGGAATCCTGTATACAAACGTTCCGAATCGAGTGGAACGTATTTATATATGTCCCAGGAAAGATCTGAGAAATGAATGTAATCGAACAGAATGGCAGCCAATGAATTATCAAATGATTAACGAAAATCAACTAGCGGTATTCACATACATAATTCTCGAAACGATGCGGACCACCACCACCACCACCAATCACACATTCAATTATAAGTTCAAGCTATTATTTCCAAATGGTACAGAGGGGGATGTTATGAAGTGGCAAACATTCACCCCATCACCTACATCGATGTCTTCTCAACCACCACCACCAAACACACCATCACCGACACAGATAGTAAACGAGATTTATGCGATGCAATGTTTCAATCTTATTGTCTTATTAGTTTTACTACTTAAAATCATCATAAAAATTGTTAAGAAACATACAAATAAATACATATAATAATAATAAAGAGTTGTTTTATTGAATAATAGTAATAACATGTATTTAATGAATATATATACAGATATATTTAATTTGGTAGAATAATGTTCAGGAACCATTGCTGTAGATTATCCACGTGTTGAATTGTACACATATATTTTTTTCCATCATCACGGTGATTCATGCAGCTCATCCTATTTGAAGGTTCGAATTTTCCTGTTTCACATAGAGTATTATCAAAGTTACACACATCTACAATGTGTGGGAAAATATTCAGTTCTTGGCACTTTCTCGTTAAAAAATCAGCTTTTTGATGACCTCGAACATAAATATAGTATGCCTTACATAGAAGATTAGATTTTAGAATATTATCTATTTCGGTGTATTCTACATCTCCAGAAGAATATTTTATTCCATGTACGAGTCTCTCCACATAACATATAGATTTTCGATCTTGAGCATTCAACGATGCAAAGGATATGCATGGTTTAAACAATGAATAATGTCGTTTAAATCCAATCTGAATAGACATTTCTTTCGGATGGAACACATCGTCGACGACGAAACCTTGAATGTCAACCAAAGCGATTCTCATGGTGTCACGTAATAAACTGATCGAATTTATGTCTAAATGAGACTCTTGATGATTTCGGTGAGGGGTGAGTATTCCATTAAACAATCGTGAATTATGATGCAATAAGCTTTCGTATTAGCGGGAAATCCTTTATCTGCTTCGATTTCCAGTCGCACGTCGACAGTAGCTGATTTCACGGCTTCTTCTTGCTTAGAACAATCGATTACGTACAAAGCGCGTGTTTTGAAACTGCTATAACCCAATATTGAATGTTTCACAGCAGAATTCGTGTAGCTGGGGTAGAATTCAGTGTAGTTGTGGTGGGCGAGAACGTAATCATTTTTGGCAAAGTCCAAGTTCATTCGTTCACTAGGGAAATATTCTCCGTTTAGAGATAAGCGAATACTAGAAATGTGTACGTGATCGAATATCGTGGGATTAGCTTCCACATTGTTTCGCTTGTCTGTTTGGAAAAATACTATAACATAACGCGGTTTTTCAACTGCTGCACTAGTCTTGACAGCCCAAATTTCCCTTTTCGCGTCAGTCGTTATAGCAGGCAGTTCATGTGATTCCCATTTTCTGAATGGAATTAGGATGGGTATATCACTTTTGATGGCTCGCAATAGCTTTTCTCTAATTATGTCGTTGGGAAAGATATATTTGACTTTCAACTCCATACTGTCAATCGAAAATTTAACTGTGGTAGCATCGTTTGCAATTATAACACAATCGTTATCGTTTAGAGCTCGCACCAATCGAATTGTTTGTCGCCCAAATGTAATCATAGAATAATCATTGAAAATGTTGAATATATGCTTTAGTGGAATCAGTAAGCTGAAAGTCTTACTTTGATCTAAAACTACACTTTCTTCGGGGTAAGTCCAACCGGCAATAGACATATGCGTAGAATCAGTAGGAGTGTAGCAAGTGAATGCCCTTACAGCACTAACTATTTCAGGATCTCGAACAGTTTCGATGTCTCGCCCACTTTCGCTGTAAGAGCATGAGTCGAAAAGAAAGGCTCCATAATTAGGTACTATTGAGACATTCCCAGCTCCAGTTATTTCTATTTTTCCTTTGATAGCCAATAGGGTATCCTTCATGGAACAAAATGCATCCACTTGATTTATTCCAAACTCCACAATATCGCTGTTATTGAACGCCTTAACGAAAGGTGTGATCGATCTATATTCAGCTTTTCGTATCGACTCATCGAATTTCGGTTCTTGATAGATATCAAAAATTGATGAGACAACACTGTTGTTCAAATCCACATCGTTGATAGCATTGTTACCTACATACTACCGCTTAGGCATTTTTTTCAAATTTAAGTCGAAACCCAAGAGATTGTAGAATTGATTGATTAGCTTTGGTGAGTACGTCACGCGGTTTTGGTGATTTGTTGAAGACTGATGAAGATGGGATGTGTGAAGTTCATTTATTGTCTCCAACAACCAAACCCATTTCAGACTTCTTGTAAATGTAGATGTAGAATACTTTCTTCCCCGCGAAAATTAACCGGATTAGAGTGTTGATCCAAAGCGAGTATGGTGATGTTGGTAATCTCACCGATATTGGACACTGGTGAATATAGAGGATTTTTTGGTCGTTCCACAATTCTATAACCAGGATCGTCGGTTATTGGGAAGTCGTAAATCGTATGCGCAGGTCTGTCTCGATAGAACGCTCCTACGGTAATGTTTGATTCGAAACGGATATTTGTAACTTTTATAATGTTCACAGGTAGATCGGAAACGTGCAATACACCTTTCCTTAATACTTTACGTGAAAACCCCAATATTTTAGCTAAACTATCATCCTTTTCGAACGATATATCGAGATGTGTACTGAATATTTCACACTTTAGGGTATTGTTATTGGGTTTCAGTGAGAATGTATCTTCTTTTTGCTTCAGATTCCTTTTAATCAATTCTTCGATATCGGTTATTTCATAGTTACCTGCAGGTATTGCGATTTCTTTCAAAGTTTTATTCTCGTAATAGTAGAATTTTTCGTTGTCGATATTCGGTATGGAATTGTAGGAAGTGAATCCCAACAATGCTAAGTAATATTTTTTGTCTGGCCTCAGCACAATCGAAATCTGCGGTGTAAACGAGAATATATGGTTGGTGCTTGTTAACGTGAACAACTGAGACATGATACTAATAAAAATTTATTGAAACATCTCTATTTATATTTTAACATTAATAGATGGAATAAGTATGATTTCATAAAGTATGGGTCGTCTTTGCAAACTTCTTCTATCAACACTTGCTTCTCATGATGGGTCATTTCCTCGTTCTCCATGATGTGAGAAATCTGCTCAGATAAACATTGAGAACATAGTTTGCGTGGGGGTTGTGGACCATCGCAATCTTCATCGACATGTTCCTTACACTGCATATGACGGTAAAGGTATTCGAACATATGTTCCGGAACCTCTTTCTGATTGAGAAACACCACATCCAAATGTTTTAGGATGTATTCCATCGGTAGAAACATTAAATTCTTACGTGTAAGTTCGCTCGTAGGTTTATTGATAGCCTCGATCAAATTATCGTAAATAAAATTAATTATTGTTCTCAAAATACTTCCTCCTTCAGTTTTGCATATGTATTGTATTAATGCCGAAGCGAAATCCATGATGGTTGTTACTCGCTAAATGTTTAGGTAAGACTGAGAAATTTCAAACACAAATGTCCACATATTACTTGATTGTATTTCTGAAAAGGATCGTTGTTATAGGAAATCCGAACGTTCCCACCCAGATATCGAACGAGTTCCTTCGGTGGTTTTAAATTTCCAAACGAATCAAAATACTCTACATCGTTACCGTTTTTCTTGAATGCTACCCAATGAGTTCCGCTGTTTTTCACTGAATCTAAATTTAAAATGATGCGTTCTTGACACCACGGTTTTCTAGGTAGATTGTCTCGCATAAAGACACCTCGAAAATGTGGTATTTTAATTTTATTTGCGAAACGCACCAAATCCCGATCTTTCAGCGGTCTATCATAGGGCAGCTTTATTGGAAGTTCTTTTGTTGCTTCTTCAAAAACAATCCCAGGCCTCCTTTAGCATTTCGTCTCAAATATAAACCTTTACCCAACGATTCCATAGCTTTGTTGTGACGTTGATCTCCTTCAAGCTTCTTTTTCGCATTCTTAGCATTTATTACTGCATTCGCTATGGTACTCGCACCTCCTGCAACCGATCCTAAGGCTCCTAGAGCTCCTAAGATGGGTAGTAATAGTGGGAGAAATCCTCCAGATTTTGGTAGTGGGATTACTCTTGGTACTCTGATACGCTTTTTACCTCCAGCTCGTTTAATCGCAATCCGTGCTGCTTTCAACGCGTTCATAGCGGACTTTCTCAAAGAAGAAGATGGCTCCATTGACTTTGCGATGCTTCCAACGATATCTTTCCGGAAACAACATCCTCGTTGTCGCCTCCGTTTCTTGATACCCATACCTAGTTTTCGTTTAACCTTCATCCCACCGGTAGCCAATAAACTAGAGAGTCTTCCACCTGCGCTAGCGTCTCTTGATTTAACTCGTTTCCAAGCAGCGTCCTCTAATATTTTATCGGCCTTATGACGTTCCTCCAGAGATTTGTTTTGTGAATAAGCTATATCGTGTTCGCGACAAGTGGAATCTAAAGGATTGATACCTTTATCACCGCGTGCAAGACGCTTTTCCAATTTAGTTCCAGGACCACAGAATTGATATGAAGGAATGTGTAATTCAAACGGGAGCTTGTTTATGAGTGTATTCAATAAACCTTCACCTTGATGAATCAACATTGTTAATGAGCATACGCTCTGGTGATTTTTCCTTTTATACGTTATCATCAAGTAGAAATGGTTCACACGATGAAGACCGTTCAACAAGAACAGACACTTCCAATCGAGAATTTAGATTTAAAAGTTAGAACTAATCGCGTTGGTAAACATGGTAAACTGTTACCGAACTCTTTTCGTGCTTCAATTTGTGGTCCGAGCGGATGCGGAAAAACAAACGTTATGTTATCGTTGTTATTCAATCCAAATGGTGTCAAGTTTGAAAACGTTTACGTATACTCGAAGTCATTATATCAAGATAAGTACATACTGTTGCAGGAGATTTTGGAACGAGTAAAAGGAGTTGGTTATTTCCCATATAAAGACAATGAAGAAATTATAAGTCCGAACGATGCAAAACCAAATTCTATCTTCATTTTTGATGACATATCCTGCGAGACACAACAGAAAATTCGAGAATATTATTCGATGTGTAGACATAGAAACATTGACGCATCATATCTATGTCAGACATACTCTAAAATTCCTAAACAACTGATTCGCGATAATTCTAACCTGATCGTGTTATTTAAACAGGATGAGATAAATCTAAAACACGTGTTTGATGAGCACGTATCCCCAGACGTTACTTTCGATCGATTCAAAATGTTGGATGGAGAAATTTGGAACATTGATAATTGTTAAAGATTTCGATTTGAACAATGGAAGATACCGCAAAGGTTTCGATGTATATATTAAAGTGTGAACGTGAAATCTATAGCAAATACACAATGGACGTTGAACGGTTAGCACGTAAGCGAAAAATCGCTCAATTGGCACGATCTATACGAAAGAAATATCTCACATTGAAACTGGGTAAAACGGAAGAGGACGAGTCAATCAATAAATAATTTAAACCCATATCGGAACCACTTCGGGATATAATCAAATCCAATAATACACCATTGATTAAACGTGAAATTAAGCAAGAAAAGGATGATGCGGATGAAGAGGAGGAGGAGGAGAATGAGGAAGATGAAAGAGGAACGGTATTGGATGTGAGCGATGCAAGTATGAAAACTGTTATTGAAGAGTCTGACAGCGATGATGATGAGTATGACGTATTAGAATCTTACCCAGAGTTACTTCAAAAATATATCGGTGATTATTGGTCAGGGAGTAGAAAAGTCGGTAAAGTTTATGGCCCAGTTTACGATGCTAGTTCGTTGTCATGGTTACTAGGAGGTAAATTAATCGATTTCAAAAATAGAGATACTATCGTGACACAAGGGAGAAAATTCAAAAGTACCGTCGGTCCGTGTGAACTTATATTCTATGACAAACCTAGAAATTTCACCAAGAAAGATAAGATGAATTACAGGATGATTCTGAACTAGACAAATCCCCACAGAAATAGTGCTGGAAACTTGAAAGGTACTCGAAGATACAAGTACATTAAAATAATTCGACCTCTAATTCATGAGGAAGCTCTCGGTAGCGGTATGCAATTGACATATAACAACGAACCAGTAGAGTACGTGTACTGGGACGATCCAAACGAACTCGTGGAACGCCTAAAACTATTGATTGCTTCTCAAGAAGCTGGGAATACATCGCACGATAATGAGATTGTTGCAATTATAAATGAACTTCGAGAGGCAGATATCATTTATTAGATGAGATACAATAGCGTTTGAAACAGTTATATGATGAGTCTCGACAAGTTTGGTAGGAGATCTAGGAGCGGAGGAGACGGTGTAGTGGACAGCGTCGATGTTCTCCGAATACGCTCGATGTTTAAGAACGTTTTGACTCATACACCAGACGGTGATGTGGATATTAAAAATTTAAAAATTTCCAATATGAAAACACCTACTTTAAATAACGATGCTGCGAATAAGAAGTACGTCGATAGCGCGATAATTGAAGTGGAAAAAAGGTTGAAGGAACTTCTTGACAAGTATGCAAAGGCTAATAATCTTATGAATGAAGCTTTGAAGAATCTTCAAACCGATGTGCAGAAAGTGATAGACGTATATAAGAAACAGACTGAGGATGATATTGCGAAATTAACTAATGACATTCATAATATAACTACACAACAAAATGTATTCATCACTAGTCTGAAGAATATTGATAGCAAATTAGTTGTGTTGGGAGGAAATTCTGATAGAGTAAATCCTAATGCGATAATTCAGCATGTTGCAACAAGGTAAAGAACAAGTTGTATATGAGCTTCATAAACCAAGTAGAAAGAATTTCAAACGCCGCCGAACAATCATAAAAGGTTTAGATGATCTGTGGCAGATGAATCTGGCTGAAATGGGTAATTATGCGCGTGAAAATCGAGGATTTAAATTCATTTTAGTGATCATCGATTGCTTCTCAAAGTATCTATGGACTCGTCCGTTGAAAACGAAATCGACTGAAGAGGTTCGGAAGGCTGTTGACTCTATTTTTTTGAAATCTAACGGGCGTATACCCACACATTTACAAAGCGATCAAGGAAAGGAGTTCTTCAATAAGCAATTTAAAGAGTTGATGAAGAAACATAAAATCAATCAATATAATACTTATTCTGTAAAAAAAGCAGCCATTGCAGAACGCGTTATTCGAACGTTGAAAGAAGCGCTCTATAAACATTTCAGTTTGAGTGGGAAATACAAATGGTTTGATATACTCGAAGAGATCACTGAAAAATATAATAAGCGTAAGCACAGAACGATCAATCTGGCTCCGTGTAAAGTGACAAAACATAACGAAAGTGAGATATTGAAGCGATGCTACTCACACGTCAAGCTAGTTCTACCACACAAATACAACGTTGGAGATGTGGTGCGTATCAGTAAGGCAAAACATATTTTCGAAAAATCGTATACGCCTAATTGGTCAGCGGAATTATTCAAAATTATAAAAGTTAAAATTACGAACCCTGTTACTTATCTACTCAAAGACATGAAAGATTCCACAATCACCGGATGCTTCTACGAAGAGGAATTACAAAGAACGAAGCAACCCGAAGTATATTTAATTGAGAAAGTACTCCGAAAAAAAGGTAATAAAATGCTAGTTAAATGGTATGGTATGGAGGATAAGAATTGGATACAGAATACCGATATAGTATGATCTGCGCATGTTCAGATAAATATTTGGTATGTGTTGGGGGTAGAGAAGTTTGAATGCAACAGTCAGTTGTTGCGAAATGTCTTTGCAAGATAGTCGGTTTTCCAACGCGAATAGTAGTAGTAGTATTAGTGGTGATGAAGAGTTGGATAGAATTTTAGAAAAAATTGAAATAGCCTCAAAACATGAACAATTTCTATTAATGAATACGGTTTACCCACTGAGAGAAAATTTGGAGGTTAGATGTGGACTAAGCCCTGTGAGGAAATTCACTTCAACTATCTCGTTGCATCAAAGAAATCAATATGGAAAACTCGTCTTTGGAAGATACGAATGGAATGACTTCATCAATATAGTGCGGATGAAGATCAAGGAATTCTTTGAGAGTCAACATGCACATTTCGATTATACACCTATAGCATGTGGATATTATTGTCTAATATTACAGTGCGTTTATGCGAATAGCGTTAAAGTACTTCAAGTCACCAAGCACAATACTGATTTTTATTTGAGCGAGCAAGATGTACGTGAAATCATTAGAATTAACGATGAAGTGTTATTCCATCGAGTGTCGTTCCTTGAACAACTTGAATTTTGTTCATATTATTATAAGGTCATTGCAATAATTAAATCAATGAGGGGTCTTGCTAGTTATATGGATCTTTTGTATTGTTTTATAGATGTTGCACCAGAAAGCTTATTAGCTAATACTCTTAGAGAGTTTATGTTTTCGCATAAGGATAAAATTATGTATGATTTAGAGCTTGAGTGAGCAAGATGTATGTGGAATCACTAACCATGCTAGTGGATTAGAACTCTTGTATTGTTTTATCGATATTTCATCAACAAAATTTTTTTTTTTGTTTATTGACTAATACATTTAGAGATATGTTATTTATTTATATATAAATAAGGTTATGTATGATTTAGAACAATAAATGATTTTTATGTAAAAAAAATAGTCTTTCGGTTTGCTGTAAAGGGAGAGAGGAAAATGAAACAAATCATCATCATCATAGAAATATTTTATTTATTTTCATAAAACAATAATAAACATAGATATGAAGTATGAACAATAATATGATGGATATGTATAAACTTATACAATTATGGTGATAAAGAATAATGACCATAAGGTAAAGTGTTTATCCCATTACCAATTATGTGTCTTTTGCTGTCGAAAGGGCTGAGGGCAATTTTATTTTGTTCGATTGTATACAATTTGGAATCGAATGAGCGGATAGATCTTTGTATGCGATACATCTCAATGCCTCCTTCTAAACATCTAACATAATCTTCGAATGTGATTGTGTTCCGCAACACATAATCCCGCACCCCCTTCGCTTTCTTTGTTGGGTTACGATGCTGAACTGTATAACTATACATCTTGGATCTTAACCCTACAAACATATCCATAATCATCCCCCCATTCTCATCCTTCATTAAGCCGACTACTTTTTTATTTACAAGTGGAATCTCAAAGTTGTTGTTTAGCGCATAATCGCTCGTATCGAATTTATGAATATATTTATTGATGATGCTCTGATAAATATCATCATCAGTAATTATATGATAGATCAAACTATCTGTGTCAGTATAACATAATCTTATCATTTCAGGATCTTTATAAAGTGTAAGCATGAAGTTGTAATGAAAATCGTACACACATGTTTTAGAATCGTCCAAAATCGTCATACCCACATAAATTGGTTTATTGAATAACACTTCTAATTTATTTTGTTCAATGGCCACTAGGTTCTCTTCAAATATTTTACTACTATTAAAATTGGGTTGTGAAATATAATAACGAGCTCCATAAGGTCCATACCATTTGTTAACTAATTTGACCGCTCTATGCTTTCGCACGTTCTCCATCGATTTCCCGAAAATAGCATTGATGAGCAACTTGAATAGTGCTATCTCAAAGGCGTTCTTAGAAGCCGCTCTCAATCTAGTATTCAAATCAATATAGGCTTTCAACCACGGCGCTTGTTTAAACTCTAGAACTCTATGGACTTTAGTTAGTACCATTCCTAAAGTCAAACATTGTTTTAAGTTTCTATAATGAATGATATATCTTGATTTTTTATGAAAAGTTGTTAATAATTTTGGTAATTTACTACCCGGTGGAGCTGTATGAGTTGGACAAAGAGGGAGATCTTTATGAAGGTCATGCAATGTTGTAGGATACTCCAAATCAACCTCTAGAATGTACCCGATAGGGCTTTCATCGGAAACATGTTGTACGTCGATATTATCAACATTTTCAACCCACTCAAACCCATCGTAAGGTAAATATTGAATCATAGCCCACCCATATAGACTGCACACATCGAAATACATTAAATAACTATTTTCTTCTTGTGGATTATGATTATGCATATATTTATTGTTGGCTTTGCAAATCGATTACTGCATTGACTCACACCCCCTCTAATCCCCCGTTCCAAAAATAATATCATATCGATATCTTTCAAATATTGTAGCGATACGTTTGTATATTTTAGCATACAATCCCATGTGAATGATGGAACAGTGAAGTAGTGTGCGGGATCTAAATCAAACAGGCCCACGCATTTGTTTCGGAAATTCTCGAATACATCGGCCAGCAATAAAACGTCTGTTTTCAAATACAAATCCGAATAATCACCTAAATTTTTACACTCAAATCGATTCCAAACTGATTGAGCGTGTTGATAATCTTCCTCACTTATCGATTCATCTCGAAGTTTATTGAAGAATTTCTCGATCGGAGGAAGATTTTCATCGTTTAATTTCCCCCACTCATCCATGTGTTCGTATGGGAAAACTCCTTTACGTGTTAATAGTTTGAAATTTTCTTGAGATAAGTGGGAAAACTCACGTTTCAAAATAGTCAAGTCATCCTCACTCAAATAAGAGACTAATTTATCTAAACTTGAATCCAAAAATCTACACGAGTCTATAAATCGAAATTTAACAATAGAATTTGTGGAGCTTCTGGTGAAACTTATATATTTCTCTTTATTCAAGGGGAGCACCTGAATATTTTGTTCATAAATTATACTGACTATACTAATTCCACCAAAATCAATGGGTATATTACATTTTAGTTTTAAATCGATGAATTCTCCAATTTTATCTAATTGTTCAGTCAACCATTTAGCCGGAGTAGGCCCTCTATAACTATTGTAACGTGATAGGGAATCGTTGAAATGACATTTCAGGTAGAAGCCTACACTGTAAGCTTCATGTAACTGCGTTCTGTTTGTGTATGAATTTGCACTAGATTGAGAGCAGTTTTGGATGGGTAATAATAGAGCTTCAAAATCAAAGTAGATAATAAAAGGTACAGGCAGTTTGTTTGAATGATTTTTAAATTTCAAATAATCCTCTTCGGGGAATGTTATTTTACAAGTATTTATCTTACCACAATCTTCGATATGATTATTGTACTTAATCTCACTTTTGAAATTATTCAAACATCTCTCACATAAGTAAGTTTTATTTCTGGTGGTTATTTGAGAATTTACTAATCTTGATAAATTTTTAATTAAACAGTAATGAAATTTCACTATCGGATCTACTTGAATGGAGGAGGAGGATGATGATTCCTCTTCGCGGTAATACTTGTCTTGAATCAATAATAAATTGAAGTGTTTTTCGAGTTTATTTTTGGTCAGGTATGCAGGGAGAACCTTTAATTTCTCCCCATTTTCATTTTTACATAATTGTAGAACAAACACATGAATAGAAATATTATTATTTTTCTCAAATACAGGGATTTGTGAAATGGGTAGGGGAAATGTTAAATTTTGCAAATTCAAAATTGTACTAAAGTGCGGGTATGAAGATATTCGATCTGAATGTGGGTTAGTAGCAGGATGCAATCCAGCTGTTACTGCCCAAGCAAAACAGTATTCGTCATAATTTTTAATGTTAATAACTGCATGCTTAAGTTGGATTTCTTTAGGTAAAACAATATAGGAAGATCCTGAATTGATAGTTTCATGTTTATTAATATTGATTTCTAGACTTATCACATCTCTGAGGCTCCACCCACTATCTCTTTCAGCGAATTGTTCCAGTTTAACTTGGAATGTACCAATGACATACTCCTTAAACCACTCCAACAAATTGGTCAAAGTATCTATTGGAGCGGATTTTGTATGAAAATATTTGAATTCTACCTGGATAAGCTCTTCATTAACATTGGGTTTGATATATTCACAACAAAATGTTGTGGTGACTTTAATAAAATTGTATATATGTAAAATTTTGACAACTCTAGAACTAAAGAGATTAAAAGCATCATACAAAAAATTTAATGGGTCTAAATGTGAAATATTTATTATCAACCCAGTTCGAATTCGTTGAGAAAATGCAGACTTACCATCTTCCCAACGAATACGATCGCTTCGATTTTTATTTGAGGGGGCGGGTTTATTTCGAATTTGTAATAAAATTTTGAATCTTCTCATATGTCCCACATTAGCTTGAACTTGATTTTTCTCCCCTAAATTGAGTGAATCTTTAGTTAAATGCCTATAAAAAGTTCTAATATATTTAGTACAAAAATCTATCCAATTTTGTGTCTCTTGAGGAGAGAATTTTGATTTAACGAGGTTCTTATGAGCTTTACCGATAATTTCAACAATTTCAGAACTAAGTTTCGCGATGGACGACTCCATAATAATAATAGGATAAACACCTCACCTTACAATAAATGAAACGATTTTAACGTTAAGGTTGCTGCTGCTACTTCCTCTCTGCTCCTATATCAATACTTGTCGGTACTTAATTTTTCCTCTCCTCGGAAAAGTTAGTCTATAGTTTTCTACTATTGGAGAAATTTTATCACGTTTTGGTAGGAACCACTGAAAACTCTGCAAGCTCCACCAGAACCGCTGCACCAAATTTTGTTTTGGTTGGTTTCAATCTCTTGATCTTATTTTCGAAAAATCCGTTTCTCTAAAAACAAAAATGAAAGTCCTTAATAACATATAACAACAAAGACGAATTTTACATGTGGAATTGAAGTGAAAAACAACTTATTGACATGGAGTTAATTTGAATTGTTTCAATTTGAAGTGAAAAACAACTTATTGATATGGAGTTAATTTGAATTGTTTCAATTTGAAGTGAAAAATAACTTATTGATATGGAGTCAATTTGAAATGATAGTTTTCTTAGACAAATAATAATATAGACTCACCTTTTAGATATAAGCACTACACAAAACACGAGTTGATTGTTTAAGGATTGAATGTATAATGACTAAGATCATGCAATCGCATTCCTAGATAACTAATTCCACTCACAGTTGCTTACGTAAGTAATGACTAATGAAACGATAATTAAATTCGCTTACTAACAAGTCTAGACTAGAGTATATCACTTATTGTTATTTGTTTACCTAATGAATGAATCCATTGTATTCAATTATTCTCGT
Source organism: Endomychus coccineus (assembly GCA_958510875.1). Lineage (NCBI taxonomy): Eukaryota > Metazoa > Arthropoda > Insecta > Coleoptera > Endomychidae > Endomychus > Endomychus coccineus. The sequence goes on along the minus strand of OY294069.1, from coordinate 91,047,728 downwards.
ATAAACTGAATGTGATGACGCAGGTGTATGCGAAATTAATTGCTTCCACGTGTTCTCATATACTCAATGTGGTTTCTGGTGTAATAGTTTCATATACGTAAGTAATCATTTAACGTTTAGGAAATTTGTAGGTTATTTTAAAAGTTCATTATTTTTGGAATTACGGTGTGGTTGAATAATAAATGACAGTATAGCTACAACATGAGTCAAATTTTTGAAATTGCTCGCGCAAACATCAGCAAAACACCTCATATATGTCGTCCTTTGACGTTAGCTGTTCTGACATGGACATCAAGCTATGATAGTTCATTAATATATCGTTTTTTTGAATTGAGATGGAACTTCCCGCACGAAAACATTAACAAAATACCTCATAGTTGACGTTAACTGTTCTGACATTGACATTCAGCTATGATAGTTCATCGGTTTAGTGATAGATGACGATATAGGCTACAACATCGGTAACATTTTGAATTGGAGTCTCATAGATGTCGTCCTTTGACGTTAACTGTTCTGACATTGACATCCAGCTATGACAGTTCATCGGTTCATAAATTTCCCGCGCAAAAACATTAACCTCATAGATGTCGTCCTTTGACGTTGACAGGTACGCATAACGGTTCATTCATAGATTTAGTCATTTGAAGTTAACTGTTCTGACATTGACATTGAAGTATGATAGTTCATTAAGAGATGGCGGTGATGTAGCTATAACATCAGTAATATTTTGAATTGTGACCTCATAGATGTCGTCCCTTGACGTTAACATTTCTGACGTTGACAGGTATGCATGACGGTGGATCGGTTCATTCATAGATGTAGTCGTTTGAAGTTAACTGGTCTGACATTGACATTTAAGTATGATAGTTCATCGGTTCATCAGAAGATGGCGGCGATGTAGCTACAACATCAGTCATATTGTGGTTTTGACGTTTATTCTTCTGACATTCGGTTCCAACGTCGGCCATGATAAACATCACCAAAACACCTCTACGTTTGAATTTGGCGGGTCGATGACGTCACATCCAACTAACCTCACATCCAGACCTCTATGGTCGAAAGTTCTATAATCATCGTAAGCTCTATGGACACGTTTGAATTTCGCGGGTTAGTAACGTTACGTCCAACTAACCTCACATCCAGACCTCTATGGTCGGAAGTTCGGTGATCATCGTAAGCTCTATGGACACGTTTGAATTTCGCGGGTTAGTAACGTTACATCCGAAGTTGCGCGCGCAACATCCGGTCGATGACGTCACTTCCTGGTGGAGAACTCGTCCACTCAATCTACTTGTATTTAGTCGAAAAAATATTACGAAAGAGGAGGGGTCAACAGTATGTGAAATGGTTGGGTCTAGATAATAATCACAACAGTTGGATCAATAATTCGGATCTCGTTCAATGAACCCATCATTAACCATTTGGAGAATATTAGGAACATACAAATAACTGGAATATTATTGACTCGAGGGTATGGTTATTATAATAGAACAAAATTCCGTGAATATGAGGGTGAATCAAGAGTGAAGATTATAATATTTGAAACATATATTGTTAAGATTATACTTACGTCTTTTGTATTGAGAAAATTTTGAAATTGATAAAAAATATTATTTTGAGATCTTTGGTCTTTCTCCCTCCCCTCGTTAAATAACGGTGCAATCTTGAATTCTCATCAGTCTGTATGGAAGCGTACGTAGGAGAAGGTGTTCTCAATACGCTTATAAACAAGCTCCCGTTTGAACTTCATATTCCTGGTTATCAATTCTGTGGTCCCGGTACAAAATTAGGAGAACGGTTGAGAAGAGGAGATTCAGGTATCAATCCACTCGATAAAGCTTGCCGCCAACACGATATTTCATATCTGCGAAACGCTAGTTTGGAAGGACGTCACGAGGCGGATAAAATATTAGAGAACGCTGCTTGGCAACGTGTCAAATCTAAAGACACAAAATTTGGAGAAAGGATTGCCGCTTTCGGTGTAAATAAAATTATGAAGGCAAAGAGGAAATTGGGGATGGGTATGAGAAAGAAGGTTGGGTTCGGAAGTGCAATTGTCGATGGGGTGAGAAAAGTTATGAAGAATAAGTTTGACTCATTCAATCTGAAGAAAACATTCCAAACAGCGTTGAAAGTTGCACGAAAACAATTCAAAAAAGCAGGTGGTCGGAAAAATGTTCGGTTACCAAGAGTAATTCCTATTCCAAAGACTGGAGGATTTCTACCATTTTTAATACCTCTGTTTGCCGGCTTATCAGCTGCTGGAGCATTGGCGGGAGGTGGTGCAGGCATCGCTAAGGCCGTCAACGACAGCAAAGCACCTCGGAAAACCTTGGAGGAAACGGAAAGACATAATAAAACAATGGAAGCTATAGCTTTGGGGAAACAAGGATATGGTCTATATTTGAAAAAGTATCGCAAAGGTCTTGGTCTATATTTAAATAAACATCCAAAAAACTGTCAGTAAACCTACCCAGAAGACCTCTGACCGATCTCGATCTACGAAAACTAGCGAAAGCTCTGAAAATTCCCCATTTTAGAGGAGTATTTATGCGTGATGAACTGCCATCCAACGGACCATTGAAAAACGAGCGTGGAATAGTTAATTCAGATAGCTCGGACAATGGGGGCACTCACTGGGTTGGGTTTAATAAAGTCGGTGATATAGTTTTATATTATGATAGTTTTGGCAATTCACGCCCCCCTCGCGAACTAGTGGATTATTTCAAAAAGTGTAAGATATTATTCAATCACGATAATTTTCAACAATATAACACTTATAATTGTGGTCAGTTATGTTTAGATTTCCTCTCTAACTCTTCAGTTGTGCCCGACTAACCCTGCATTTATTAGTATATAAATAGATTTTTGGTAAAGTTTTCATCAATCATGTCTCAGACGTTCACTATCACGGGTAAGAGCTCCCGCTTATCTGTAGATTTTCACCCACCTATAGAACTAGATCCTCATTCAAATTATTCTATCGCACTTGTTGGCTTGCATACGTACAATAGCATTCCGAACATTGAAGAAGGTTTTAATAAATTTTATTATAAAAATGTGAAGGGTGAGGAAGAAGTAGTAACTATACCTACGGGGTCCTACGAGTTGACAGACATCAAGGATTTCATACAAAGTGCAGTTTGTGGGATAGGAGTGAAGCAAGAAGAACGTGACCGGAAATTATCAATTAAATCTACCAACAACACTCTACACACAGAGCTGAAGAGTGATTTTGAAGTGAATTTTATTCCTCAAGATAGTATGAGCGAACTGTTGGGATTCAGCAAAAAGAAATTGACATCTCGTGAACTACACGTATCTGATCGACCTATAAACATAATCAAAGTTCAAACTATTAGAGTGGAGTGTAACTTAACCGCAGGAGCATATTATAACAATAAGATAGCTCATACGATATATGAGTTCTCACCTCTTGTACCACCTGAGTTTTCCATTGATACAGAGCCGAAGAATCTTATTCATCTACCGATGATCAGCAAGACGTCCTTCGATAACATCACACTGAATATTTTAGATCAGAATTGGAAACGGGTAAATTTTCGTGGAGAAGAAATTATTATACGGTTGGAGTTGAAAAAGACCGCTAGGGATTATGGCTTCCAACAATAAATGATAATCCAATACTCACCACCACTCATTATATGAAAAGAATTAATCTGATAAGGTTGTTGTAGCAGTAGCCATCACTTGAGAACATGGGTTTGGATTTCAGCAATAAAAGACATACCCATAGTGGTCATCAGTCATTATCCACAACGGGTTCAAGGGAGAAGGTTGCTTCTGCATCACTATCATTGGAAAATATAAATTTCTTTGAAGTCCCTTGGTTACAATGTCGGAAAAATATTCAACGAGCCAAACTTCATTGAAGACATCATCCGAGAAGAAACTCATACCTACTATCCCCACACAACATCTTTTGGCAACAGCGATGAAATTGAGATATTAATCAATCAACAAGATGTGTTGGTAGATTCGGCCTTGTCTGCTTTATTCATCGAGGCAGAATTCCAGCCAGAAGCAAGTGGTGATGGTGAATGTAAACTAACGAATAATTTCGGAGCGTTTCTCTTCGAATATATCAGTTATGAATTGAATGGAAAAGAGATAGACAAAGTACATGATCCTGGTATTGTCAGCACCATCAGAGCTTATCTAACATATGCCAAACATGAATCTATACCTCTAGCTATTTCTGGATGGTCATTTAAGGATGTATTAAGTTCAGTCTACAATAATAAAATCAATTTATGGATACCGTTGAATTTTCTACTAGGCCTATTCATTGACTATAACAAAGTTTTGAGTATAAAACATAAGCTGCGCTTGATAAGGTCTCGAACCGATAACGATTGCTATACTTATAGCACAGGCACGAAAGCGGCTAAAATAAATGTGAAGACGATAGCATTAAAAGTGCGACATGTGTTTCCAAGTGATCAAGTTAAATTTCAAATGTTGGGGAATTTGAGTGCTGAGAAGCCTATTTTGATTCCATTCCGTAGTTGGGATCTACATGAAAATCCGTTGATGAAGGAGAGCACTCGCGACATTTGGGCTGTTAAAACATCAATGAATTTGGAACGTCCTAGATATGTGATTCTAGTTTTCCAAACTGATCGAAAAAATAATGCTGTTAAGCACAGTGCATATTTCGATAATATAAACTTGCTAAATGTAAAATTATACTTGAATTCAGAGTGTTATCCATATGAATCAATGAAATTGAATTTCACCGACCAGCAATACGTGAAAGCATACCAGATGTACTATGATTTCCAGAAATCAATTTCAAATAAAATAATAAGTGAGCCCATGTTAGATTATATAGCATTCAAGAATAGAGCAATTTTTGTGATTGACTGTTCAAAACGAAACGATGCTATAAAGTCATCAACAGTTGACGTCAAACTAGAGATGGAAAGTTTCCTGAATTCCCCCAAAAACACCAGGGCTTATTGCATCATCATTAACGATCGTATAATGGAGTATTCTCCGATTACAGGATCAGTTCGGAATTTGGTGTGAAGAACCAGGTGATGAATCATGATGTTATAATTTTAGTTCTAAATGATGTACTATCAAAATGTATTTTTCCCAATAAATGATATTATTATTATTATATTTGAAATTTTATTTCTCAAACGGTAGGTGGTGATGTAAACATCCGACGATCATAGTTTGTAAACTATGGTAGTCGGTTGCTGGAAATGAAACAAATTGAAACAACTAGTGACGTTATCAGTCAGTTATCAACGTTTGCAATGAGATCGAAACGGAGAGTTACCCCCCACCCTCACTATTCACGTTCACGTTCTCACGTATGTAAGAGGGAATCATTTCAGAAAATGTTCAGTTATAAAAATGAACTTAGCAGCGTGCGTTCGTGATTCAAATGTGGCTACATGGTTCACCAACAATTTTATTAAGTTAACAGTTAATGAAGTGTGTCTAAAATTTGGGATCGATATAAGAAACGATAAAAGAAACTATTTATTTTGGGATATTCAACTAAACAACGCGTTCTGATGAATGAAGATCTATTGGATTGGTTAGGTTATCGCGGCAAAAAATATCATGCTAAAAAGGGTGTTATAACAAGATTGTTGAGGAAAAACCCGCATATACACCATTTAGAAATTTGTGATAAGACTGATGCACGAAAGAAATATTATATTCTAGATGCTATTGATTTCGAATCATTATTGATGCAAATGCGAACTCCTAAAGTCATCGAGTTACGTGAACTGTTTTCGTTAATGAAATTTATTATGATGAAATATTGTGAGTACGAGAAATTCTATGAACAACAAGAACGTCAAAGAGCTGAGGAACGTGAATGTCTTGCGAAAGAACGATCTCAACGCTTATCTCAACAAATTCAAATGAATGTTATCACCTTACGGAATAACATTGCACCAAATATTGTTCCACCTCCTATAAATTTCGGAAAGAGACGAAACTTAGGTAATTACTTTGTTTTTTATAAAAAAATTTATATTATATATATTATTTAGGATTATATCGAACATCGAATAATATGAGACCAGAATGGTACCTAATGCGTCGACAGGAGGATGGTTGGCGTGATGCCGACAGAAAATTACAAAATCGAGGAATGCGATTAATACGTAAATGGTCTAACATATCTCATGCTATCGATATTGGTAACGAAGTGAAACAGAATTTCCGCTGCGATTTGAAATGGTATGCAAGAGGAAATATTATTCATGCCGCAGAAGAAGAGGGGGGTGAACAATTGATTAGTGATATCAACATCGAGTCATTGATAGAATGTGTTATCAATCACAAAAATAAAGCTTATGAACTAGCAAATGATAATGTCAATATATTGATGTAAACATATTAAGTTCTTCTATTATTTCAAAAAAAAAAATAAAACCGAGGTAACTATGAAATGCGCTTGCGTTAATGTTTATATGTATGTTTCATTATTCAAGTGTTCATCATCGTTCGTAAACTATGGTCTCTGAATTGAATTACTTACCATCACCGGTTTGAAGCAGTGAAGTTATCACCATATATCGGAATTATTGTTATCATTCCTTTTGTTTTATTAAAACACTTATATCTTCATACAATCATTTATTTACATGGTAAATAGCCTTCTTTACATATTTAACAAACATTTTCAACATTAGTACTGATAAAGAAGATAAGATACCTAAGGTCCGCCATGACAGCTGGACCTTATGGTCGCCATGACAGCTGGACCTTATGGTCGCCATGACAGCTGGACCTTATGGTCGTCATGACAGCTGTACCTTATGGGCGCCATGACAGTTGTCACGTGGTGGTGACACCTCCACGAAGCAGTCTGTACCTTGGGTCCGCCATGACAGCTGTCATGTGGTTGCGACATCTGCACGAAGCAATTTGTACCTTAGGTCCGCCATGAAAGCTGGTCTTTATGATCGCCATGACAGCTGTACCTTATGGTCGCCATGACAGCTGTACCTTATGGTCCCCATGACAGCTGGACCTTATGGTCGCCAAGACAGCTGTACCTTAGGTCAGCCATGACAGTTGGACCTTAGGGCCGTCATGACAGCTGGACCTTATGGCCGCCATGACAGCTGGTCCTTATGGTCGCCATGACAGCTGTACCTTATGGTCGCCATGACAGCTGTACCTTATTGTCGCCATGACAGCTGGACCTTATGGTCGCCATGACAGCTGTACCTTAGGTCAGCCATGACAGTTGGACCTTAGGGCCGCCATGACAGCTGGACCTTATGGCCGCCATGACAGCTGGTCCTTATGGTCGCCATGACAGCTGTACCTTAGGTCAGCCATGACAGTTGGACCTTAGGACCGCCAAGACAGCTGGACCTTATGGCCGCCATGACAGCTGGTCCTTATGGTCGCCATGACAGCTGTACCTTAGGTCAGCCATGACAGTTGGACCTTAGGTCCGCCATGACAGCTGAAGTGGAGACCGGATGCGGAGACCGGATGTTGTTGTCCCCGAACTCGTGGTGTTCATCTACTAATAATTGAACACATTAAGAAACATAGTGGCATATATATATAGCATTGGCTATAGAAACTTGTAAATTTTCACATAAAACGAATCGTATAATATTGATATATTCTTCTCATGCTAATCATAGGTATTCCGTTGATTATAAAATTGAATATTATGTTCCAAAACTATACAATTTAAGTATCATTAATTGATCGATTAGTTCGATCGAGAATATTTTGAAGAATATTATCTGCAGAACTTTTTATGCCAATTCCATGGACTTATCTTGGCTCTTGTTTTTTTTCTATACTTTGATTACACAGGAGGAAAACCTATAATGTTCGACGAACATCGTGTGAGCTAGCAGTGGAATGTGAGGAGAGGAGATAGGCATCCGAAATGTTCTCGAAGGTTTGGAGATGATAGGCATAGGGAAAGACCTCACTAGGCTGTTAGATAGAAAATTGAAGTCTGATAGGAAGTAAATTCGGCAGGTCTCGAGCTTGACAGTGAAGGGGTGACTAGCTTCAGCTCGCCTAGTCCGCCTATCTAGAATCTTCTCAGTGAAACAACAGACGAGATTTCAGATGAATACCAACCATGGAAATATCTATAGAAGAAGGAGATATCGCTCACCTTCCTATGTTATTTCAGAGAGCTCAATGGAAGTCGTAATATCATCAATCAGACGAATCAGACTCTTCCGGATAGAATTTAAGAGCTTCAGCTTATGTTTTGGAGCTGAACTCCAAACATGTGAATAGTACTCTAAGACAGATCGAATCTGTACTTTGTAGATTATGAGGAGCTGCTGGAATGTGAAGTAGCTCTTGGCACGGAACAGGAAACCAAGTTTTTGTGAAGCGGTTTCCGAAATGGATCCCACATGATCATCCCATTTCAAAATCATTCCCAGATCTCCATCAATTGAGTCAACTTGTCTCTTTTTCGCTTTTCAGGCTTCGTTGGATGGTATTAGGGGGTCTAAATGATAGATCGGTATGAACTATATCATCTTCTACAAAGCTGTGGACGGGGCATGTGGCCAGTTCAAGCAGATTGTTGATATGGAGCAGAAAAGAGGTTGGTGCAAAGACCTGTGGAACACAAGCGTTGATAGCCATTGTTTTGGACGAAACTCCGTCAACCACCACATGTAGTGATTAATCTAAAAAAACTACGATAGTAAGCGACAAACTTGATGCGTCAAACCATATGACAGAGATTTCCCAATGAGGCTTTGGTGCCAGATTCGGTCAAATGCTTTGGAGATATCCCATGCTACACCTAGAGTTTCCCTATGATTTCCTAAAGATTTCTGCCATACATGTGTTACGTAGGCAAGCATGTCTCCTGTTGAGCTCATTAGAAATGTGAATAATATAATATTGTGTCAGGTATTTAGCTTATAGAAATATATTGAAACGTTATTGAACTCAAATTATATGCTAGATCGAAAAAACCATATTTCATAAAAGAGTGGAAATGTAGAAATAGAGTAGCATATTATCAAACATTTATTTCACATTGAAAAACAGCTTAACCCTGTTTTGCGATTGTAAACATAAATTTGATAATATGTCCATCATTATTTGAAAAAAGAAGAATAATACAATGAAATTTTGAAAAGTCGAAAGCTGGAGGGGCAATTCCCTAATCATAGTCTTCCATTCTTTTCCGAAATACCATTATAAATTTCAAACTTCTTCATAGCATATCCGCTTTTTCCTTTTTGTTCCATTAGTATTGCGTCGTTAGCTCACGTTGATATCGTTGGATCCTATATTATCTGCAATGAGAATAGCAGAGCAACGACAAATTACTTATATAGCTTCGCCGAGCTTGACCCTGATATCACTGAATATTAATTAATCCAAACATTCTCGGTGATTGAGTTACTTTGAGGCTAGTTTGGAGTCAAGGAACAAATCGAAAATAAGAAAAACTTTAGTACCGATCATGAGAGCAGTACTGTTCTTTATAAAGCACGATTATAATATTTACGGATAAACATTCTTTAAATATTTACCCATGCTTGATGAAAAACACTGAAAACTTACTAAGTCACCGTTTGGCATACAAACCATGAACCAATTCTTTGCATATGGTCCAATATTACAATTCTTTGCACAGATTTTATAATACTTACACATATTTTTTTGTTATCATGATATTGTTGGAAAAAACTAAATACCTTGTGAAAGTTGAATTATATTTTTCGTAACTTCCAGATTCCTGAATCCGCAGTTCGTCATTATACAAGATAGTTAAAAAACTGGAAAATCGAATCACAAATTTGTAATTATAGCACTTTCTCACGAAAAAAATCGCAAAAGCTTATTCAGTATGATAACTCCGAAAATCGCACCAGACAATGATTCTGAGATGAGGGATACGATGCGTGAAATTTCGACGCCGATTCTATCCTTCACTCTCCAGTGTTTCACCATATTCTCCACAGTAAAAATTAACTAACAGAGTAATTTTTTGTGAAGCGAAACTTATGTTTACCATTCAAAATGAAGTAGGGTTGCGAACACTAGAATACTTTATGAATCTACGCTTTGCAAGTTGTTCGCTCATTCTTAAGCCATGACTAGAAAAAGTGCTCTCACAACTTGCCAATTATTGCTATCCTCCGGCAATAGAGCAATAAGGTAATAACAAGAAGAATCGTTGATGTAATTTTCCATATCGCTTGAACTTGGCAATACGAACCCTGATAATATAAGCACACTGGTAATGAAATAACTTCGTCATAAGTTCACTGTCGGTAATAAACTGTATAGATGTTCTGTGGTAAGGAAGCACCCTACACCAAAGACAACGAATTAGGAAACATTACTCATTTTATTTTCACAAATGAGGTGTGAATCTATAAAACCATTCCAAGATAAAAAATCGGGACTCCAGACGCCATCTCGACATATCTCGACTCTTTTCGACTGGTTTTGTCACTCGTCTCGTCTCGATCTTATAGTCGAGATAAAATCCAGGCTAGATAGAACAAGATAGCATCACTAAATCAAACAAAACCAGGCTTGTGCCTCTCAATTGAGGCTGATGTTTTGATTAGCAAACAAAGACTTAACATCTTAACATCAAACCGAAACAAGTTCTTCAGGGTTGGGCCCGATCCTACACAACTTGTTCTACACCCACTTTTCCAAATCGGATTTCTTCCTTTCGTTAATGATTAAAACTTCTCCCGAAAGAAATTTTTTCAAATACAGGATTCGCTTGGAATGCGACGACTCTGATTGGTAGAGCTTGAATATAAACTTTTGCAAACTACAATACATTCCAACGTAACGGCTCAGTAGTTCTACTATCGGTCAATAGTAACTTAGCATTATGTTGATTTCATTTGATTTTACCATAAAGTATCAAATATGTCAAATCGGTAAATTCGAGTCACAACTTCCATTGTAGTTTTTTCTTTCTTCTTGCTTCCTAGGCGCACTCGCACTGGGGGTATTTTGAGGGTGTTATTCACGCCACCGATATGATCCTAAAAACGAATGTTGACATGAAAGGTATATGTCCATTAGGGACAGATTAGAGGGACCAGGCTTGCGTATACAAGTTTAATTATAAAGTAAGAGCGGTATAGAGAGAGGGAGTGGTTGGCGTAGGCATCAAAGGCTCCACATAACGAGTAGAATTATATTATCGCACATTATCACTCCCACGACTCTAAAGAATCTAGAAATTGATGAACTAGTATTTGGTACATAGGATTTTATTATATACATCGGCGAATCTCTATCAGGATTGTATTGTACCGTACCATACGAGATTATTGATTGTTTGAATGAATTCAGTTGATAACTCGCTTTAAAAATGTCACTGGGTGACATCAATTAAACTACAGTTCGTATAAATTTGAATGTTATGTCTCACTATTGTACATATCTTAGAAAACGAATTAACGTCAAGTAAACGCCATCATTTCTCATGGTAATATGAACTTTGTTAACATGACTTATAAGGAGGAAATAGAAGTAATTCAGCACTACTTAATGATGGTCCCGCCAATGATAATAATTCGTTAGCAAGTTTTAAGAATGCGTTCCTAAGTGAATGAATGACTCTTGCAATATTTCTTATATTCCCATGGAGTCGGAATTTAAACAATTTTTCAATATGTATGTGAAGAAACAGAACCGAAACTCAAATTCATATGAACTGCAAAGCTTGAAAAATAACTAAAAATACTAAAAAGTGATTAAAAATTATAATGATGCTGCTAACATACGAGGAGAAACTTTATCGTACGTTCTCAGAAGTATTTGAGGAGTTAACGTGGCGACAAAACCACCAGAGAACGCGAAAAACCTTATTGAATGCAATCATAGATTCAATCTCAAACCTGAGACATTTTAATTCCAGGTGAATTTTGTACCATGAATTTGTATTTTACAATAATTCTATTATTTTGTTTTGATTTACTTTTCTTTCCTCCATCGAAATTGAGGTGCAAGTAAGTTGGTTTTACATTTTTGTCTTTTAATAATAATTCCAAGTTTATTCTACTTTCAGATATAATTTTGGACAGAAGAGTCGTTTTCATTTATTCGCTTACAGTATGGTTTTCCCATTGTTGTCATTCGTGGTTTTCGTAGTGAATTAATGCTCTATTAAAGGTAGGTAGTAAATTATAATTTAGTTTGCATCGTTCTAGGCCCAGTACGGTTCAATTTATATATTTCATTTGTATAGATAGGCTTTCTTTTTTTTTCCTATTTTTTCCATTCCAATATTTTGGATCTTGTCATCCACCTCAAATTTCTCTATTTTTGAATCGCGTGGCCCTGATATGTATGTGTATTGCTTTTCCTCATCTCCCTTATTCTAATAATATATTTTTTCAAATTTCAGATAGTCTTGTTACATCTGTTGCCGTCCCAGTATGATGAGGTTTTTTTATATATAAGTTTGTAACAACGTTAGTTATTTGTAATTTTTTAAAGAATTTTTACAAGCTTTTGTAATCCTGAATATAAGTAAATCTAAAATTCTCGTTTCATTTTGTTCAGGTTATTGCATTTAGGTCATAATTCACAATAGAATGTTAGACAAAGGACTAACACGAACTGGTTAATTCATCTTCCTGGTTGACGTTGATACAACAGAATTCTAATCAAAACTTGGAATAGTGCGTAGGTAAAGTTCATTTTTAAATGAATATTTCAGGGCCAAATTATCTAGGTATTTCTTTCATAAACGAAATTACAATTTGGTGTAAATGTATCTGTAAAATTTACAACAGTAATTTTATCTATAAAAATTTACATCAAACTGTAATTTCATCTATACAAATTTACATGAAACTGTAATTTCATCTATACAAATCTATATCAAAGTGTAATTTTATCTATACAAATTTACATTAGAGTGTACTTTTATCTACACAAATTTACACCAACGTGTAATTTTAGAGGGTAAAATTACACCAAAGTGTTTTTTTCATAGCTACGCCAAGGATTTTTACCCAAGCGAGTAATTTTCCTTCTTTGGTTAAAAATACCCTTACGAGTTAAATCTACTCCGTGGAATGATGGCAACAATTTGTTAGGGGAATTCCACCCACATTTTTATACAGTGTATATTATTCAGGAGACAATTCAAAAACTGAATAATTTGAAATCTATGGCAATGGTTGAACACAATAAAGACAACATATATAATAGTATCAAAATTGAGTGAACATTATGATATCTGTAACTCACCGATTCTTAATAATTTTGTGAATAACTTCCTCCTCCCAACTTATTGTCCAGCCCTCCGTTCATTACATTACCATAGTATTGTTCTTTTTCGGGTTGACTTTTCTATACGTAATTTAGTTTATAACTCAATTTGAAAATGTAACTGTGTGACAAAACAATTGTCAGCAACTAAACTTTGCAATTTGTGTAAATGTATGTACATTTGTGGTTTATTTCACTCATCCTGTTCCCGTAGTATTTGAGACGAATTAGTTCTCGTAAGTGACTATTGGCACAAATATGTATCTATGAAGTATCGTTTTCTATAGTATCGAGGCAAGCAACCCTTTTTTTTCATTTGGTTCATACGGATCTATTATAGTTAACACAAACTCATCATTCATTTCCAAAAGCGGTAAATATGGAGAATTATATGATAGTATTTTTAATGAAATTGAGCTGACAATATTGTATATTTTATTTATTTTCGAATGTCATGAGCTTCACATGGAACCTCGTATAATACTTAATCTTTGATGTAAAATGTTAGCTATCGTTCAGAAGAATCTGCTAGAGTTTCAAGAAGCGTAGGTTGAGATAGTTTTCTGATACTTCCAGCATCAGCGAATGATCGCACTCCACATGATGGAAATTATCGCGGGCAGAGCAAATATATTTAAATGTATGCAACATTAATTCAGTGCGCGGCACTCACAGCTGACTGGCTTCTGTTTGTAAACATTGAGCCTCTGTACTGCGACGACTACCCGAACAGCTCATCATCATCATGTGACCGTTCCAGTCAAACACGAACTTCTCTTGGCTGTTATGATTAAGCCTACCGTATTGTTTACCGCCGTTCTGGATTCAGAATAAACAATTTTGTGTGGGAAATGGTGAGCTTGCATGGCATAACTTCGGGCTGTCAAACTAGAACGGTGAAAATAGAATATATAAATTTTGATTTCTAAATATGTGCATCTAAAGTTCAGCGGTGTGTTGAAAAATTGTTGATTTGAAGTTTTCAATATTGATATCGACAATGAATGATCACTTTAACAATGGTGATATCAATTTTTACATTTCATGCTTAAATAACAATTTTTTCTACATGTGAGTGAATTCCACGGAATTATTATGGAAAATATGGTTATATGTGCGTGTAGAATCATATATACGTACCCACATCAATGTTGTGAAATTGTTTGGTTATTACTGTTCAAAATAAATATATCCATATTCTAGTAGCTACAATATTCATTTTTGCAATTTGTTTAGATATTATGAATATATTGTATATATCACGAATGTTATTACATGATTATTCAAAATTGGCATGGCACAGTATTTTTTCCGGCTCTATCTGTCGTCGAATAGTTGGATTACCACCTGCCAAGTAAAGCAACGAATCGATCGGAGCGAACTGCTGGCAGACTAATCTAAGTTTTCATAAGAACCCATGTTGAATTTTCGAAGTGTGCCAAATTCATCGAGTAGCTACGTTGGCAACTGGCATTTTGTTATGTTTTTGGATCCTATGATTTTTTGAATGAGAAATCATACAAAACGGAGATACCTTTCCATAGACAGATTTTCCTATTGTTTTGTAAGCGTTTCCCATAGACAAAGTGATGGCCCGAGAGGACTAGAGACGAGATAAAGGGTCTGTTCTGCTCGATTTCGAGACCAAATTACCTCGAGATGAAATGAGATAAAGACTTTGCCTAGTCTAGCTTCGACCTATCTCGACTGTTACTATACTGTGTGATGAGAGGGGTAAAGAAAGGTGAAATCGTGAGAAGCGGTCACGTAACCCACTTTTTGCTAATGGGAGTTGACATCACGTTTGTCTCGATTATTCATGTTCAGTATTCATACGCATTATACTCATAACAACATCTTGGAGAGATTCAAGCGAGTATCAACCGAAGTCTTTATAACGTCGCCAAGCTTATATATTACTGAATAATTTTCACTACCCTTTCATTTGAGATATTTTTATCTAGACCTAAAGGATTTAGAAAAATATTGAAATAAAAGAAACAATATTTTGAAAGAACGGTAGTAATTGTTACCAACACACATTTTTTAGATCTGTTTCTAATGGAATAGTGCCGCATAATGAACACATTTTTTGCACGGAGTCTAATAGCGTAATTTGTACAAATTTCCATTTTTTATTTATAACATGTAACCTAAATGATCACATTCAGCTCATTCAAAAATTCTGATTGTGCCTTATTCATAATATTAGGTTTGTTTCCAATAAATATTGGAAAACGCACAAAAATATGTTGTGATTTCCGTACCATATTCCTAAACTACTTATTTGTGGAAATTGATGATTGCTTAACCCCGGATCATCGTCGGGTTAAGAAGCATTCGCCGTCCTGGTGAAAAATGTAGCACTTTAACAAGATGTCTTTTATTTCGCAGTTGTGTTTTATTTTCTGAAATAATTTAGCTGGTTAACTGGAACTTCTGACAAGAATTATATATATATATATATATATATATATATATATATATATATATATATATATATATATATATATGTAGAACTGGATTCTCGGGTATTGATCCGCGTTGTGTGGTTTCGGTCCTCAAAAGGACCAATTTCACGACGTTTCGGCAAAGTCGCATTTGCCATCTTCAGGTGATTCGACCGTAGAGTCTGGAAAATCTAGGCGAACTGACGCTTATTTGGAGGGACAGGTATTTATATCCCCCGTTATGCTTGACCTTTGAACTTTCGAACTATTTCACGCTTGGTTGATTTCTACGTGTTTGGCTCCGA
Organism: Endomychus coccineus; assembly: GCA_958510875.1. Classification (NCBI taxonomy): domain Eukaryota; kingdom Metazoa; phylum Arthropoda; class Insecta; order Coleoptera; family Endomychidae; genus Endomychus; species Endomychus coccineus. Next base: position 91,031,707 of record OY294069.1, on the reverse strand, counting down.
GTGACACGTTTGGATGACGTCATTGCGACGCTGGAATCAGCCGGAAAGTTTCCGTGACCTGTTGCACGTGCACTGGATACCACGTTCTCTCTTGTTTTTGGTTGTATCTTCCGACTTTCAAAGACTCTAGCCAACATTGAACACTTCTACACCAGAATAACCAGGGAGGCAATAGAGATCGAGAAACGTCCACATAGTCTTAACAAACGAGATGACGGACTAAGATTACCAGCAACATGGAAACCCGCTTTAGAAAGTCGGAAGATACAACCAAAAACAAGAGAGAACGTGGTATCCAGTGCACGTGCAACAGGTCACGGAAACTTTCCGGCTGATTCCAGCGTCGCAATGACGTCATCCAAACGTGTCACTCGGAGCCAAACACGTAGAAATCAACCAAGCGTGAAATTGTTCGAAAGTTCAAAGGTCAAGCATAACGGGGGATATAAATACCTGTCCCTCCAAATAAGCGTCAGTTCGCCTAGATTTTCCAGACTCTACGGTCGAATCACCTGAAGATGGCAAATGCGACTTTGCCGAAACGTCGTGAAATTGGTCCTTTTGAGGACCGAAACCACACAACGCGGATCAATACCCGAGAATCCAGTTCTACACATTACGTCCGCGAGAACCTAAGAAGAAACATATATATATATATATATATATATATATATATATATATATATATATATATATATATATAACACACATAGCAATGCCATAAAGAATATCAGTATTTTGTCAGAATTATGCTATAATAATATAAAATTTGTAATAGGTAGAGAAAATATTGTTAGAAGGAATTAAATATTTCGTTACAGCTACATTATTCTTCTCGTAATTTTCAGATTCCTGAATTCTCAATGAGCTTAAACATTTTCTTGTATCACCATAGAAACCATCAGAAATTCATAAATATGAAATTTCCTTGTGAAAAAAAGATTTACAAGATCAAATACAAAAATGTGATCATGTTGAAATCTTAAAAACATGTTAGACAAATCAATAATATGGACTTGAAGGAAACAAAACTAGTTCTTTTGAATGAACGGTATCTGATGAGTTAAGCGATGGGATTCTGAGATGAGTGATCCGATGCGGGAAATAACATCAACGATACTATCCTATTCCCCATCTGGTGTTATTTTTGTCAAATCCTCGACCGTTCAAATGAACAGTACAGGATTGCTATATGACATGAAACTTATGTCAATGAAAGTTCTGCATGATTCTGTGGCTAATACCCCAGAATCCTATTATACCTGAGCTGCGTGCGCAAGTCGCACTCTCATACTAGGAACAGCTCCCTCAATCTGTCAATTGTCAATGTCATTCAGCAGTTCATCAATAACGCGTCCATAAGAATCGATGATACAATTTTCCGTGTCTCATCCCACATCGTTTGAATTTGGCGATACATACACTAGTAATATAGGCACCCTGGTAGTGAAATAACTTTGCCGTATTCTCGTTGTCGGTGGTGAACTTTATATTAGTTCTCTTGTAATGAGGCACCCTAAACGATGGACAACGAATTATGAACCGTTAGGAGTTATTTTATTCTGACAAGTGATGATTAATGCTATAAACGGCATCTCCATAAATCATGTCTCGTCTCGACTGGTTTTATCATCATCTCTCGACCTGATAGTCGAGATAAAATCCAGGCTAGACGAGACGTGAAGAGATGTCAAATTTGCCTAGTTCGATGACATCACTAATATACATATGAGTTCTACTCTGATCGCGGAAAATCGACTTCTATGCATAGGCTAGAGTTCAACCAATTCGAAACAAAAAGATAGAAGGCCCTTCCTAAAAATAATAGACCAATTATATATCTCACAATAACATAGGGTAACACACCAATATTATCTCCGAGAACGTGATGATTCACCGTCCAGCCTCATCAGCATGTAAAACATAAGAACGAATATCTTATACTTTTTTGCAGTCAGTCAGATACAAATCTTTATATTTAATTATACTAACCTATTGTATTATTAGAAATCTGAAATAAATGGATTTTTAATGTCTTTGTGCTTCTAAAGACATAACTCATTGTGTATGTCAAAAATAATATATGGCAGACATAGTAAGGAATATGGAGAGTCTCTAGCTGTAGCATTGTATATCAATAAAGCATTTGATTTAGTCTGACATGAAGGCCTTCTTGATAAACTTACGTCACATGGTTTGCCGCCTCAACTTTGTCGTTTCTCTCAGATATATCACTTTAGATGATGGTTCAAGGAGTCTATTTCAACACAATGGCTATAAATACTGGTGTTTCATAGAAATCTGACTTGGCACCGATTATATTTTTGCACGATATTAACGATCTGTTGGAAATGACCTCCTGCTTTGCAGATGATGGTTCTCCTCTTATCGCTATCTCATTTACAGCTTCAATATCATCTCACAATGCCAGATTAGTGAGACAGAGACAGGTTGACACAATTATTTAAGATCTGGAAATGATTTTCAGATTGGAATCTGATGATCGAGTAGAGTAGAATGCAATCATAAGTCAAGCCTACTTTCTCTCCAGGAAGGCGGATCCCGCAATCCCTAATATGATGATGTCATGTAAGAATATTCCTATGAAGTATGCCATATCTCATGGGACGATCATTTGAGGCTCATTACGGGAATCTTCAGGAAAAAGCTTAGTTTTCTATTCCGTGCCAGGACTTACTCTACACCCAATCAGCTCCTCAAAATATTTAGAGCACATATTTAACCTCTTCTAGAGTACTGTTTAAATATTCGATGCTTAGCTCCTGAACATATCCTGAAACTCTTAGATTCTATACAGAAGGGAACTACGTATTTGTTTGATTGGTGATGTCATACTAACAAATTAGGACATCCTAGAAAGATGTACTCCTTCCCTATTCTGTAGATATTTCCATGGTCGATGTTCATCAGAATTTCTTACGATACTCTACCACTACAGATTCTACTACGCAGATCACATGAGTTCAAGCCGTTCCCACGTCATTGTTGAAGTCGAAACCTCCCGAACTTCCTATTACCAAGTTTGATTTTCCTATCGAATGGCGAAGTTGGGAAACTCTCCGCCTAATGAAGTATTTCCTTATGCCTATAACCTCCAAATTTTATAGAAAATTTCCAATTGACATCTCCTTCACAACATTTCATCGCTGCACACAGGATGTCCTCATCTTGTGTAGTGAAGATATTGAAAAAATGCAGAATAGTCATACATTTGTGAGCAGATATGTGGAGGACTGTTATGATTCAAGATACGATCCTTATATATGTACATACTTCTTCAGTGTGGGTCCCAACGACAATTTTGAATTCGACTCAAAACTGTTCTACTAATTGTGCAATGTTGCAATCCCTAAGGATAAATTCCAAATTTAAATCGATCAGGAAAAATGAAGGTTGATGACCAGGAGCAATTACATTTGGGAAAGGTTGCTACTCAGTTCGAGGGAGCAGTGATTGGGGAGGGGTGGTCATTATCTTCCCGAATTATTTCATTATCTCATTCGCAATATTACAGTGATCGGTCAAGCAGGGTACCTACCTGTACATACGATGCGTATGTTTGAAACGGTTACTCACTGGTGGCGGCTCAACGAGCATTGCGTATTCATTTCAACGTCGCTCGGCATTGATCAGTCTCTAGCCGGTCCACCATTATGGAATCAGACGAAAATTCGAGAAAAATCAGGCCTTTCACGGATGGTGCGGACAGATGAAAATATTGAGAGAGTGAGAGTAGCATTGACCATCAATCCCAGTGGACATCTGGCAGGTGCATTACGTACCGAATGTGAGATGAGTGGAACAGTTTTCGTATTCGATCTTAAGTTTCATCCTTATGAGAATGTGTGTGCAGAAGTTGAAAGTAACCGATTATACCCAAACGGGAAAATTTGAGACGTAAATGCAAGTTCTCCTCCACGATTAACCTGATGCACTAAATTTCATGAGTAAAGAGGCTCATTTTCACCTAAATGGGTATCATAATGAACAAAATTGCAGGTACTAAGCAGGAGAAAATCTGAGACAACTCCATCAGAGACCTCTGCATACACCTCGTGTGACATTTTGGTATACTATTTCGAGATAGAAAATTATCGTCCCCTTCATTTTTAAAGGGGATGGAGTAGTGGTAACATCTTAAAATCGGTACGCTATATGATCAATGTGCCTTCTCTTTCACAACTGCGGAGGCTAAGCTTACAAGGAGTGTTGTCATTGTTTCAGCAAGACGTGGCTACTGTCCACACAGCAAGGATTTCAATGTGCTTGCTGTGGAACTTCCTTCCAGATCGCGTGATTTCCAGCTCAGGAGATGTGTTCTGGCCTCCTCGATCTTTTGACATTAACATGTTTTTTTGTGCAGACTTTTGCAGGATACAATTCAACAAAACTAACCTCGTACTTTGGAAGACCACCCTAATGAATAGGGTGGAAGTTAATCGGCCTAACAAATGTGTGTCGGCAGAAAGGCGGCGCAGGAGGGCGCGTCAAAAGCAGGAGGCTGCGGCCACTACGGTCTCCGTGGTTTCATTGCCGAAGGTTCTCTCCAGACCGTTCCAGGGACAGGAGAACTCGGGCTCCCTCAAGGGAGTCCCTGGTGTCTCTGCATCAAAAAAGGTCCATTCGGGCAGATCCGGAGAGGCGGGGGTCTTGAAACGCACTCGCTCCTCTGCTCTTCCCTGCAGCCGAGGTCATGAAGTACGATGACGCCGTGGGGGACGTGATCTTCTCCCTCCCGGAGGGAATTATCCATACACATTTACATTCCACCAGGGTTTGGAACTGGTGTCTGCTGACAACTGCACCGGATAACGCCTCAAAAGAGTGGCTGCTGGAAACTGTGGTCGCCCTGAAATCCTGGGGGATGCGGTCACTCTCCATGCGGTAGAGTCCTCAGCTCTATCTAAATAAAGAGAGGCTATGCTATGGGTGCCTGGAAAGCAGCAAATCAGGCCATCCTCAATGGCCTGGAAAAACATAGCCAAGGGCTTCTCACTTCCAAGTGGGTAGTACTCGAAAGGAAGGGGTAATTTCTGAGTCTGAGACTAGTTGTATGGCTCGATGAGCGGACCGATAACCTCCACAAGGAGATGAACTTCCAGCCTTACATCAAGGATCCAGGGCTCAGGTAACCCTTCTGGGTCCGGGGGCAAAACAAGGCGGACCGGAAGATGGCTCACCAAACGCCAGTTTGCCAAAAGGGGCGGCAGTAGAAATGGGGCTTCTTAGCGAGGTCCCATGAGTCTGCTACACCTCCAAAAATTAAGATTCGTAGATGTTTTGCTGCCACTATGTCAGCAAAATTTTTACAAATCAACCTCCAACACGGTAAGTCTTCAACTGCTGTGCTGTGTAGAAAGCTCACTGAGCAAAAAATGTATGTGTCGCTGATTCAGAAGCCATGAGTCTACCAAGGTCAAGTCAGTGGAATGACCTAAACCAGGGGTACATTACATTATTGTACAACTGTAGACCGTCCTAGGGCCTGCGTATTCACTTAAGACGTGAATGTGACTCTCATACCGGGATTCCTTTCCAGAGACCTCGCAACGGTCAGGCTACGGTACAAATTTGGGAACTTGAAGGAGGAGATGGTAGTTTGTTCAGCCTATTTCCCTTACGAGTCTCAAAATGTTTCTCCAGTCGAAGTGGCGGAATAATGTCGATACTGTGAGGAGCGAGGAATTCCGATTCTTCTGGGGTGCGACGCCAATGCCCACCATACAATGTGGGGAGCAGTTAATGTCAATCCTAGTGGGCAGAGTTTTTCAGCTTCACACCGCTTGAGATCCTCAATAGATGGTCAATATCAACTTATTTCACAACTAGAAGGCAAGAGGTTATTGACCTTTGTAACGTGTAAATTCCACCTTATGACTTAGAAATGGCCGCTGTAAGGCAATCGGTTAACTCCTGTGACGTCAGCTATGTTAGACCGTATATTTGGTATATCCGAAGAGTCACGTTCTGTTGATTCTGAAAGACATGGACCGTACCGATATTCTATGGGTCTTGGTTGCTCGGGGTTAGTGACCGCTTCTCTTCGAGGGTATTCTGTGTGAGACGTCGGAAAAGCGGGAAAAGACATTTCTGTTCTAGTCGTCCGAGTGAAAAGTCGTTCTAGGTTATCCAATAGGGAGAAAAACACTAAGCGTGGCTTGGTTCCGATTATGGGAATATTCTTTCTGTTGGAATTATACTAATCAATTATCGATTTGGATGGTAATCATTGTGATTAATAGGATAATTGATGTACCTCTTGGGATTTGAACCTAGTTTGACGAACCTGTTTGGGAGAACGATAGAGGAACTATTTTGGAAGTGAAAGAAACCATATCGTGTCAGAGGTAAATATCTTGTAATTCCATTCGAGCTATTCACTAAATTCAGGGATTAATTGCCTTCATAGGTGTTGTCTGACAGAACATAACCTAGTTATAATTGGTTAACCATTGTTGTGTAATTGTTCATGCCTGTTGGCTGACGACAATAGGACGTTAGAGTTTGAACATTTCATTTTTTTCAGTGTTTTTGATTCTACCTTTACTTCAAGTTTTACGTCGAGTTTTTCGTCCAGTTTATTCCAAGTGCTGCTCGTAGTTTTTATCTTTGTCTACGTTGTGGTGGAAAATTCATCAGGAAGCGAATTGAGGGTTGGCTTGAGCCTAATGTGAAGGTGCCTAGGAGTCATTAGTTTATTTGTGAAAATACCATCGAGGGAAACGATATGGTAAAGGTGGCAGGGACCCCTTCATCGGAGTAGAGATAATTAAACATCAGTAAACAAGACAAGACATCCAACTCTCAGGTCAGGCTATCGATTCGGTTATGTAATTTTGAAATTAATCATTTACTATCGAGTTATCGATTTGATTTCCTGTATCACATGTTAAAATTCATCGAATATCGTATTTTACTCAAAGTCACCTATTGTGTTATCGATTTTGATGTAATCAACTTCATCCATATTAACCATTAATTGACTTCATATATCATTATTGTAAGTGCTGTCTCAAATTGATTCAATACTATTTATCTCAAGTAAATTTTAATCATTCTGGGTATAGGTCTTTTATTTCCTTCTTTCAGGGTAATTCAACCTTTTTTTTTTTTTTTTTTTTTTTTTCTGTTGAGAGGAAATGCTTGATGCACACCGTCAGCTTTTATCTATCGCTTCAGGTAGTGCAGGACTCACTCAAGTTCGTTAGAGCATACCTGCTAAAACCTCTCATATCATCATCCATATCCCGGGACCGTTTATCACATTACTTCAGGATATGGACTGCGTCTTTCTCTTTGTTTGTCGATTGTAAATCGAGCTGAGTTTCTTATGGTGTTTATTTGTGATATTTACGTCGATTAAACGTAAATATCAACCTTCGTTGTTTACGTAGATGTTCACGTTATGTTTATACCGTAATATGGTTGATACCCAATTTTACGGTATTTTGTTTCAGTGATTTATCCTCTGTGGATAAATTTCTATATGTTTCGTGTTTTACCGATGTTACGGTTTCTGGGTTCCAGTACTCGAACACGTTATGGATCTGTCCTGTATGTATCTGTACCGAAATATTGCTTTTCCACAATATTAAGGTACCCTCAGTCTCAGTACTTTATCGGTTCGTTGATATTTCCTGACTGTTTCGTTTTGACCATGTTGTTCTGGTTTCTGGGTTTCCAGTACTCCATCACGCTATGGATGTTTCCTGTGGTGTCTCATTTTGTACCAAAATATTGTTTTTTCCCAATATTATGGTACCTGTGTTTCAGTACTCAATCTGTTTGTCGATCTTTCCTGTGTTTTTCAGTAAGTTATCTATGATGGGATAACTTACTCTACCGGAACATATGGTTCTCCGTATCAGCCGCAATCTATCCGTCGCCCTCTTGTCAGGAACATGTGACTGGGAGTCCCACATTCTATCCGGGGTCTGGGTAATTCAACCTGAGGATTTGAGTATTTGCATCCCCTAGTTATATTCAAAATCATTGGTTGGTTAAATACTCTGGCGCCCTCAATTTTTCACATCTAATATATAACCCACGACCATTTTTCACTGTAGTAGTCGGCAACCAAGCGATAAAAAAGAATTCAGTTTATCCTTTAGTAAGAGTAATTACTCAACGTCTGGGGCTGGTTATTTGACATCCCAACGGTTTGGCTTGTTTTTTTTAATTTGGTTTGTATTCCAGAGTATCAATTTTGTATTTCAGAGTATCAATTTTGTATTTCAGAGTATTGATGTATACTGTGTACAGGTAACCTGACCTTGCTTGTTGAATTTGTTGATTTTTGAGTGGAGATAGCTACTTAAGCTATTTAATTTTGAATTATACCCCGATTGTGTATTGCAAACTGTGACATTCAGATTTGGAGGTTGGGGAACATCGAGTTGTCCTAGTGTAGTTATCGATAGATAGTTTTGGAAGGGATTTATTCTCTTATTGGTTTTGTTAATTAGTATCGATGAATTGTAGGACTTTGTTCACCTTCTCAATAGGTCACGTCCAACGGTAATATGTACACAACATGGAACACTTGGGGGTAACGTTAAATTTTCAGGATTTTTTGTTTTGTTTAATGTGTTATACTGGTAATGTAGGTAATTGTTGTAATTGGTCCTGTGATCATTTTCTTTTGTCTTTTGTGTCAGTTTCATCATATTTGAATGATGGGAAATGTTAAGATTTCTGGTTTGATCAGTTTTCTTGGATTTTTTTTTGTTCCTTTGAAGAAAACTGTGAAGCTTCACTTCAAATTGGTTGCCAGGGTAGATGAGGTGTGTGTGTCGGTGTGAACCCCGTTACCACTTGTTTAGTGTTGTATTGCCTATATTCACTATTGTAGTCCGGAGTGTAAGGGACTTTAAAATGGACTTACACTTATGCATGGGAATAATCAGTGAAAACATCTATTCACTGTCGTAGTCCGGAGTGTAAGGGACCTTGAAATGGACTTACACTTATGCATGGGAATAATCAGTGAAAACATCCATTCACTATTGTAGTCCGGAGTGTAAGGGACTTTGAAATGGACTTATGCATGGGAATAATCAGTGAAAACATCTATTCACTATCGTAGTCCGGAGTGTAAGGGACTTTGAAATGGACTTACACTTATGCATGGGAATGAAAAGTGAAAACATCTATTCACTATTGTGAACTAGATTCACTAATGTACCAGCTATTTTGTTCTTTGCTTTTAGTATCGGTGGAAGGGTAATGTGTTGTATCCCGAATGTGTGGATTGGGTTTATCATTTCGAAGTTAAGCAACACAATTGTTCCGAATTTGTTGTTGTCTTGATTTTTAGATAAGCGGTTAATTGGTGATTGAGTAGAATGTGTTGTGATCCATTGGTACTCGATTCAGTTGTTTGATTGTTTTGGAATGATACTATTTATCTGTGTAATTTTCGTGTGAGGTTACAGATAGAATTGATGATTACCTTTATACTATAATTTATTTGAGCTGGTATATTTTTGTTTCGGTTGTTAGTTGTCGTAAACTCGTGTTGGTTCCGGGTTGCGAATAGGCCAACGGTTTTTTCCGCCTGAAGTAGAAGGCTTCTAAAGGAATATTGAGGGTTGGTCACTCGTCATTAAGAACCTGCCCTGGTTAAAGTTACCGTTTGTGTGATTCCTCCTGTGCCCGATCTTTAACCGAATTTGCTGTTTTTTATTTTTTTTTCTATTTTATTTTCCATTTTTGACTTGTAGAATCATCACATTCTGTTATGAATCTGGTTGAGTGCTAGTAGTTGGTTCCGGGGGAACGTAATCCTTACGCGTGGATGAGCAGTTCAACGACGGAAGTTACCTGGGGAGCACGAAGCGTTTATTTGATCTTACGCAGCTCGGTACTCCAGGCCAATCGTCGAACTGATCATTATTGTATTGGAGAGCGAACTTTTGATTATTTCTGCTGGTTTCTCGACTAGGCACATATCAGTTTGTTTTAGATAATTCCTTAAAACGAATTATGATTGGCGTGTTGTCCAGTGTTGGGTTTTTGTGGATTTTAAGGGTGGTCTTTTGGATTTTAAGGGTGGTTTTAAGGTCCTACTTCCTTCAGAAATAGCTATTTTGGTTTTCATTTTGTTTATTGGTTTCCTGATCTAATTTCTTCGTTTAGTCTTGGTGAAAATTAGGGAAATTTTCTTGAAGTAAGGGGAGAATTTGTAACGTGTAAATTCCACCTCATGGCTTAGAAATGGCCGCTGTAAGGCAATCGGTTAGCTCCTGTGACGTCAGCTATGTTAGACCGTATATTTGGTATATCCGAAGAATCATGTTCTGTAGATTCTAAAAGACATGGATCATACTGATATTCTATGGGTCTTGGTTGCTCGGTGTTAGTGACCACTTCTCTTCGAGGGTATTCTGTGTGAGACGCCGGAAATGCGGAAAAAGACATTTCTGTTCTGGTCGTTCGAGTGAAAAGTCGTTCTAGGTTATCCAGCAGGGAGAAAAACACTAAGAGTGGCTTGGTTCCGATCATGGGAATATTTCTTCTGTTGGAATTATACTAATCAATTATCGATTCGGATGATAATCATTGTGATTAATAGGATAATTGATGTACCTTTTGGGATTCGAACCTAGTTTGACGAACCTGTTCGAAGGAACGATAGAGGAGCTGTTCTGGAAGTAAAAGAAACCCTATCGTGTTAGAGGTAAATATCTTGTAATTCCGTTCGAGCTATTCACTAAATGCAGGGATTAATTGCCTTCATAGGTGTTGTCTGACAGAATATAACCTAGTTATAATTGGTTAACCATTGTTGTGTAATTGTCCATGCCTGTTGGCTGACGAGACAATAGGACGTTAGAGTTTGAACATTTAATTTTTTCAGGGTTTTTAGTTCTACTTTTACTTCAAGTTTTACGTCGAGTTTGTCGTCCAGTTTATCTCAAGTGCTGCTTGTAGTTTTTATCTTTGTCTACGTTGTGGTGGAAAATTCAACAGGAAGCGAATTGAGGGTTGGCTTGAGCCTACTGTGAAGGTGCCTAGGAGTCATTAGTTTATTTGTGAAAATACTATCGTGGGAAACGATATGGTAATGGCGGCAGGGACCCCCTCATCGGAGTAGAGGTAATTAAACATCAGTAAACAAGACAAGACATCCAACTCTCAGGTCAGGCTATCGATTTGGTCATGTAATTTTGAAATTAATCATTTACCACCGAGTTATCGATTTGATTTCCTGTATCACATGTTAAAATTGATCGAATATCGTATTTTACTCAGAGTCACCTATTATGTTATCGATTTTGATGTAATCAACTTCATCTATTTTAACTATTAATTAACTTCATATATCATTACTGTGAGTGCTGTCTCAAATTGATTCAATACTATCTATCTCAAGTAAATTTTAATCATTCTGGGTATAGGTCTTTTATTTCCTTCTTTCAGGGTAATCTAACCTGTGGATTTGAGTATTTGCATCCCCTAGTTATATTCAAAATCATTGGTTGGTTAAATACTCTGGCGCCCTTAATTTTTTACATCTAATACATAACTCACGACCATTCTTCACTGTAGTAATCGGCAACCAAGAGATAAAATAGAATTTAGTTTATCCTTTAGTAAGAGTAATTACCCAACGTCTGGGGCTGGTTATGATTTGACATCCCAACGGTTTGGGTGGTTACACCTTACCCTTTGCTCTAGGGCAATAGAGACTCAGGTTTCGAAATGGGAAGTGTCTTCTGAAGTGTCCTTATCGTATCATAGACACATTCTATTTGATGTTGAATCTATTACAAATGAGGTTCAGAGTTAAAATAATCCAAGGACCTTCAACTGGGGCCTCTATGAAGAGGAGTTGGGTACTGGGTTTCTTTTGCTTTCGACCCATCACTGCGAAGGAAGGACGGAGACAGAGGCTGCAGTTTCGGGTCTCAGCTTCGCCATCATCTCTGCGTATGAAGCCAGCTCTGACCTTAGGCGGAGGAACGCTGGAGGAACAAGGCCATGGTGCACCACAAAGGTGGAGGAACACCGGAAGAAGGTGAGAAAACTTTTTAATAAAGCTACGAGATCGCAGATAGTCATGGATTGGTAAAACTATGAAGCGGCCCGAAGATACTATGAAAAAGCGTCGAGAACGTGAAAACGAGATACTTGGCGGACTTTCTGCAGGGATATCAACAAGCTGCCCTCTGCAACGAGACTCTGCAAAGTTCTCTCGGAAGATAGCTCAAGCAGAATTGGATCAATGAATGAGTGGTGAGTATACACTGAGAAACCTATTGTCAGTTCATTTTCTCGACTTTGAAGATAGAGATCTGCCTACCGAAAGAGACTATGGACAGAGTGACCGTCGTAACGTGAATTATGACGGAGTGAAGTGGGCCTTATCCGGGTTCGCAACGAACAAATCACTGTGCGAAGATGTAATCTTCTCGGCTCTCCTACAACGAGACGCCGGAAAGGAAGAGAAAATGGCGTTACTTCTGGTCAATCGTTCAAGCGGAAAGTGCGTTGCCAGGTTATTTCAAAAGGGAAGCGATACCAAGCTTGTGTTTGGAACCAAATTCTGGGAATATTCTTCCGTTGAAAGTAAAGGCATCAATTACCAATTTGGATTGGAATAATTGGGATTATTTGAGTAATTAATGCACTTTAGGGGATTAAAACTTAGTTTCAACGTGACTGGTTGTGGACGGAAGTCAAGTTCGTCTTATTGGAAGGAATAGTGATAGAGATAAATATCTTTGTAATTCCATTTGATTTATTCACTGACTTCAGGAAATAATTTGCCTTCACAGGTGGTATCTGACAGGACATAGGCCAGTCCTAATTTGTTCAACAATTGTATGTATTTTGTTCATGTCTGTCTTCTGAGGACAATAGAACAATAGAGGTTTGAACATTTCGTGATTTCAGGATTCCTTTTTATGTTCTGGAAAATTCAACTGTATTGAGGTTGGCTTGAATTTGCTGGGGGAAAGATTACTTAGGAGTCGCTGATTCACTTGTGACGTACAATCGTGGAAACGGTATTACAACTGTGGCAGGAGCCCCTATATCGAGTAGAAGTATTAATCCATAACCAAGCAAGTGAAACATCCAGCTCTCACCAGATCAGGCCACCGATTTTGATTTTATGTAACAATTGAAATAATCATTGAGTATTTGTATATTATGTAAATTCAACTGTTCACTTGTTTTAATTATTTAAGCAATTACCTTCATTCATATTTCCAATTCATTCGCTTCATATCTCATCAATATTAACATTTCAATCACTAGTAAATTTCAATCATTCTGGGTACAGGTCTTTTGAATTTAATAGAGCTTTCAGTTTATCCTTAAGTAGGACTATCTCGGTGACTCTAGGTGCTTTATGCACGATTTTCAAGCGATATCTACGCAATATTGACTCGTGCTATGGAAAATCTGCGAAAGGACTATGTAAATACGCGCATACATATTTGCACAGACATCCGGTTGGCTTTGGGAGCACTCAAATCACCCAGAGTCACATCAAAGCTTTCCAGAAGAATGCAGAGATACACTAGTTGAACTAGCCAGGAGGAATGAAGTTCAACTCATCTGGGTCCCTGGAAACAGCGGAGTTGTAGGGAATGAAATGGCCGACTCTCTGACCAGGCGAGGGTCGTCTAGCGCTCCTGTTGGGCCGGAGCTAATGGTTGCCCTATCAAACTGCGTGAGGGGTCTCGCCCTCCTGGGCCAACTGAATGAAGAGTGAACTAGACTATTGGCGAAAATCACGACTCATGAGGCAGGCCAAACTCTTCATTAAAGAGCCTATGTCTAGGCTCTCAAAGCAACTCCGTTCTCTGAACAGAAGGGACATCAGAGAGATGACTGGAATCCTAACCGTTCACTGTCGTCTTAGCAAACATCTCCACACTATGGGCATCACAGATGATCCAGTAAGTAGGAAATGCACAGAGGTGGAAGAAACTGCATCTCACATCCTGTTGGAAAGCTCAGCATTAGCATAGCATCCCTCAGGCACCGACACTTCGGAGAAGCAAAACTGCTGCACTAGCAATATTTTAGGTTTCTGGCGGTCCATGAGCCTGCTAGAATTGAATAGGGTCACTGACCACGGGGCGCACGATGAACCCAACCAAGTGGCTTGAGTGCATTTGGGGCCTAGCCCCCCTCAAATGATGATGATGAGTTGAAAGAAACCGATTATACCCAAACGGGAAAATTTTGATTCCTGGCCTCCTCGATCTCTTGACCTTAGCATGTTTTTTTTTGTGCGAACTTTAGTAGGATACAATTCGACAAAACGAACTTTGTACTTTGGATGACTTCAGTAGATAATAGTTGGTTCGTAGAGAGGTGGAATTGATCACTGAGGAGACATGGGAACGACAGTGGAAAAGCTTCCGAAACAGAATTGAACATCGTTCCAGGAAAGCCGGACGTCACTCCTCTGTCATCATTTTCGCTGCTATAGTATCTGGCATATCCCCACAGACATGATAAAATAGAGAAAAAAATCGGATGAAATTCATATTTTTTCACTCTGAGGAAAGAAAATGATCCTCGTGGTCACACATTTTGCAAAGCGTTCCGAGTACTTCCAATTAGTATCAATCGGATTATTATCTGTTGATACTGTTTGCTTCCTTGTAAGTTGTGAGACCATTTAGTTGGCTCAAAATGTATGCGGTGGACGTAAATTCGCAAATAACGAGATGTACCTGCAGGTATCAAACTACATTATGCTTATATCCCTAGCGTTCATGGATATGTATTTCTATTGTATAGACACAACACAGACGAGCAAAATAAAATGTCTTGGATTTGAATCTTTTTATCAGTGAATAAATATTACTCCGAACACTACGCTGAAGTAATAATAAATTCATAATTAGATAATTCCCAAAAGTTATATTTTTTGTGTTTCCCGGTGCTGTTGTATGACTGATCTAATCTTAAAATTCTTCTTAGTAAACGCAATGAACATTAAAGGATTAGAAGAACCGCCAATCACAGTGTTTGAATATCGGTAGCATACCTATTGTAGCTCCCACTCGTAATTTCTGTAGTTCCATCTTATTACGAATCGTTTTGCGGTGAAAATCTTATATTTGTAATAAACAAAAATTGTGTTGTGTTTGATCTTTGATCTGAGATCGAGTTACCAATTTTAATTGAGAGTGAACGCGGTCGTGACCTCTTGATGTTGGAAAATTACACGTTTTCAAAAGTAAAACTAGTGAAAAGTGTTGAGGTGTTTTGGACATGAAACAAAAAAAAAACTTGAACTGTAAAGCCAAAGTGTTCACCATCGCTTACGACTTAACAATGTCTAGAGGCAACTGAAAGCACAACCACGGCGCTATTTCAAAAATGCTACAAACTAATAAAATTTCAAATGGTTGTAAACGAAAAGCAGAAGACTATCTCGGAGAAGCCATCAAAAATAATACGTACAGAACTGTTTAAAATTCTACCAGAGAATTTAACGAGAACAGACATCGTTTATATTCGACGAAACATCTACAACTGTCGATGAAACATTTCACCAAGTTCACTAGTATATTGATTATTGGCCAGTAAGATAACGGGAATTCACAAAAAAAATTGCAGTTAAAAAAATAAAATACACATGATAAGTTCTCTTTATATTTTGAACCCGCGGTTATTCTTGTGGATTTCGAAATTGCCATACAGAAGGCGATAAGAAGATAAGAAGTGTTTTTATTTTGTTATTTTTGGATGTATTTAAATATTCTAAGCAGCTTAGGTGTTTGTACAATTTTTTCCTGGGGAAACTGGATTTGAGTATTTTATTGCAGTAAGACTTTTTGGAATATATTATTTCAGTTTATTTTCCTTAGATTTAGAAAGAAAATTGGCAATTTGTAACTATACTTATTATACAACATGTTATGTAACTATACATTTAATATGAAATAGTTTGATACGTCGTAAGTTATTGAATATAAAGAGATACCTATTCACTTTTTTTTTGTTCTCGGAGTACTTTTTATGTGTAGTAACTTACAAGCTATATAAGAATTTCACACTAAATTTACACGCTGAAGAATCCTATATTCACTAAAACGACTTGTATATAAGATGTAAATCGAATATGCACGTTGTTTTCATTTTGTCTCATAAAACACTTATTTTGTGTATATTAAATTAATAATAATTATATTGTTCATGTATAGAAGCAGTTTTTTTCTCATTCAGCTATATACCTATATTCAAAATAAATGCGTTAGGTACTTGACCTAGAAAAGTATTTTAAGATTTATGATGAACATGAAAATCTTATTTTTTATTTCTGGTAATAAAGTTAAATGTTCCAAAACAAGTGGAATACACTTAAGCTAATAAAAACATCTAAAAAGACAATCAGATTTTACCAAAAAAATTGCGTCAAAAAAGTTAAAACCTCACTTTATTTAGAACTAAAACAACTAGATTCATCTTGGGTTAATGAACAAATATAAGATCAAAAATACTCCCTAAAAACGTGTCAAAGGTACGTCTGTATCCGTAGTGATGTAAAATATAGGAGCGTCATTCAATCAGGCACAGGTACCTACACCTTGGTGCCGGATATTTATTCAATAAAAGCACGACCCTAAATGTGCGGTGCCGAATTTTCTTGTCGATTTTGTGTACCCGACTATTTAGTGCCGAGTTTTCAACTGTCCAATGTATGCACTATTCGCGATGAATTTTGTACATTGATTTTGACGATGGAGCTAGGTTTGAGAATATAGAAAAATAGCAGGCATATAATCAATTAGAATTATAATACTTCCTTCTTTACAGCTATACTATAGCATATAGTCATATAGGGAATAGATTAATCGAAACAAATTGCATGATATACTCAAGAAATAAAAGTTGAAATTATGAGGAATTGAGTATTTTTTTTATAATTCATAATGTTTTGACATTATACTCTACATTTTAGTTAGCGGTTTGCATAATTGGGGTGGTGTAGCTTATACGTTCCTAAAAAAGGTATTATGTGCTCAAGAATGAGATTGAGAATAGAGTACACCGTATGTAGAGTACTAGGCGTCCTGCTAAGCTACGGCAATAGTGCACATGTTTCTGCAGTGGACCCTTATAATGCAGGCCGCGTAGTAACCAGTCGCGTCGCCGCCGTCACCGCCATACTGATTTGCATGCGACGCCATAACAGGCGCGGGGTGGTGGCTTTTACTCAGGGAAGTAATCGATATGTTATAGTCCACGGCATGCCGCCGGTATTTTACGCGTTACGCACAAACATTTTTGTCATTCATACCTACGTCTAAAAAGAAAACAAGGAAAATTGATGCTGGAAAATTTGGACAGGATGAATCTCAGAAGTGTTACGTTTATTCAAGTAGTACTTTTCAAATTTGAATGCAAATGCAAGTATCTAATAATTAAAATAAAAATTTCACTGTTTTAGGAATGTGAGGCTTTAACGAATAGAATAGTACTGCAGTTAGCTATTTGGGGGTTATGATATATTTTCTCTTATTTATCTTCTTCAACAGAATCTTCATACTCGTCGATCGATATAAATCTATTTATATTATAAATTATGTGAGAAATTCGTATAGGTCGAAATAAGTCAGCTTACAATTTTCCAGCGTGTTTTATAATTTATGCAAATATCTTCTGTAAAGTAGGTGAAGTGATAAATTCATCCAAATGTTCTTATATCGTCAATTCATATGAGTGCGAAATGAATTTTTAAGATTTGCTCACATAAAATGAATATTGCACATCTAGCTGTTTAGTGAAATGATATCAAAGTGATATCATTAGAACAAAGAAAAGTTTTCTCTGATGTGGTTTTTGTTTTTGCTTTACTGTCTCGGTATTTATTTTATACCCACAATTAAATGTGTTTCATCACTCTCTTCGGACTTTTCATTTATTTCATATTGGCTTGGATGCTATTAACTATGGTCAACTTTCAGTCATAATAACTCCGCATATACTGAACCAGAATTATATTGATTTGCATCAACCTGCCACAGCTTGAACCTGCCCTGTTAAATTTAACAGACCATCATTATATTATTAGGTATACTGCGACTTTCAGCCATTCGATTATCGATTGAGCAATGAATTATAGTTTCATCTAAATTGAGGAATAAATTCATATCCTTCTTTTCGTCCTATTATTACAATTATCGAGTTGTAGTGTAGGTAGCATGTTGAAAGTGTCAGCACGTGTAGTTGTCAGCTCCTAAATAAAGTGTTATATATATGGAAGTAGTAGGAGTATTAAATTGGAAAATCACGAGTATGTAAAGTAAATAGTTTAGATCAGAAATACTAAATCAAAATTATAGTTTATCTGCGATTACTCTGTAAGTAATTGCATGAAGTATATACAAGCAATACAATTAAAATTGTATCAACAATACAACACACAATCTGATAAAACAGCTGTCCCATTCTTTACAATCTGAAAGGAAAAAAAAATAGTAGGTCGATATCTGAAATGATATGATAAATTCCGAGAACGAAATTACTAACTCAGATATATTCAATGAAAGTGAGAAACTACAAAGGCAAATCCAGAGTACAGAAGTCAATTTGTCATTAAAACTAGAAGAGGCAACAAATAGAATACAAAAATTGGAAAATGATAATATTGCCTTAAAAGAAAAATTAAACACACAAGAACGTCATAGAAATAAAAATAATATTATAATTTTCGGTGTAGAAAATATAGATACCACAAACTTAATCGAATTTACTCTCTCAAAATTACGCAATCTTACTAATGTCGATATACAAAGAATGATCTGAACAACTTATACACATTTGGAATGAACACAAAAGTGATCAAGTTAGAATTTGTATCTTATATAAAAAAACTTGAAGTAATAAAAAACGCTCATAAGCTAAAAGGTACAAATATTGTGATAGCAAATGACTTAACAAGAGAGGAACGGGAGGTAAATAAAATATTACGAGCTCATCTGAAATTGGCAAGAGAAAATAAGACTAATGCATATATAAAAAATAATAAACTGTATGTAAATGGTGACAGTTATATAGTGGACCAATTAGAAAACAGTGAAAATGGTAATAAAATAAATAGTGCTCCAGCAACCCCATTGAGAGTTAATGAGTTTGGTGATGAAGTGTTTACTCCTGAAATAAAATTAAAATGTTCTGTCCAACAAGAAAAAGATGAAGTGGAGAAACAAAATAAAGAAAGAATAATAACTAGGTCAACATTAAGTTCTAATACAAAAAATAAGTGATTGAATTAACAAAAATAAACATTATATTAATCATTAGTCTTTTACCTTTAAATATTATTATTACTTGCATACTCAAATATTATCAAATTACATTAATTTTAATGTTTAACCTGTAAAATGATCATAAATGCACACTATTCAAATCAAATTTAGTATAAAGTATGGATCCTTATATTGAAAATTTTGGAATAAGCATTATAAATGACATACAACTTTCCACGGTTGATGAAGCAAATCGTATAAATAATATGAACAATAAAATCAACCTCCTACATATAAACATTAGAAGCCTCGCAAAAAACTTTGCTCAACTTGAAATTTTTTTGAATGAATTTGATTCTCAATTTGATATCATCATTTTGACTGAAACCAGATACTTATTCAACACAGATTTATATAATCTAGATGAATATAGAATAGCTTATAATAAGGCTTCTTTTAACCAAAATGATGGAACTCTAATATATATAAGTAAAACAATATCGAATTTTAAAATTACAAATAAAAAAGTATGCGATGTTACGATCAGTAGATTGAACTTTACCTTATATGGCAAATCCTTCACGATACATGCACTATATAAATGTTATCCCATTGATACTGAAGAATTCACAGTTTGCTTACACAATTATTTAGAAAATGAAAATTTGAATGATGATTTCACAATACTAGTTGGTGATATGAATATTGACATATTGACAGAAAATTTGGATCTGAACAATAAGAAAAACAGCTTGCTATCAATATTTAAATGTAATGTCAGAATACGGGTTCCAACAATATATTTCGTCTCCAACAAGAGTAGAAAATTATTCCTCTTCATGTATCGATCATTTATTTATTAAG
Organism: Endomychus coccineus; assembly: GCA_958510875.1. Classification (NCBI taxonomy): domain Eukaryota; kingdom Metazoa; phylum Arthropoda; class Insecta; order Coleoptera; family Endomychidae; genus Endomychus; species Endomychus coccineus. Next base: position 91,011,599 of record OY294069.1, on the reverse strand, counting down.
TCGAATATTAATGTGGATGAACAGACAATTCCAATTGTAAAGTAAGATAACGGATCAATTCCCGATATTAATTCAAATAGTACTTGGAGCGCCCAAGCCAGATTTACCCAATTCAAATATACACAGAGAACAGATTGATAACAAACGATTGATAAAAGAAATGAAAAATATTGCGTGGAATTCGGTTTACAATTGCAACTCTGTTGAAGAGGCTACAAAAATGTTTGACGAAATAATTAAGAATAAAATCCAAAGTTGTACTCATTAAGATCAACTCAAAACTCAATAAACGGAAACCGTGGATTACCCAAGCGATTATTAAATCCATAATAAATAGAGATAAACTTTTTAAAAAATGTCGCCAACAACCAGATAATATTAATTTAAAAAATGAATATGTCACATATAGAAATATGCTCAATCAACTCATTAAAAAAACAAAATATAGATTTTACCATAATGAAATAGAAAAAAATAGAAATTCCTCTAAACATCTGTGGCAAACGATTAATAAAATCTGTGGGAAGAAAATAAAAGAAAAAAAATATATCACTGAAATATACGATTCTGAAAATATTAAAATAACAGACCTAAATAATATACCAAATATATTCAATGACTTATATACAAAAACTGGCCATAAATTGGCGAATAAGATTAAAAGAAACAGTAAAGGAAGTAAAGGATATACAGTGTAACACTTTATATCTCACCTCTGTAACTGTAACTGAAATGAAAGCTATTATCATGAATTTAAAAAATAATAAAGCTCCTGGTCTTGACGGCATAAAAGCTGAAACTTTCAAATTTATAAGTAACTACATATCCGAGCAATTAACGTTTATAATAAATAGTGCATTTGAAACAGGTGACTGCCCTTCATTATTCAAAACATCCGTTATCAAACCTATATTTAAAAAAGGAGATAAGGCGAACGTATTAAATTATAGACCTATATCTTTGATATCATGTCTTACAAAAGTATTCGAAACTGCCGTAAAAAATCGACTAAAAAGTTTTTTTCTAAAAAATTTCAACATTCCGAACTCCAATCAATACGGGTTCACAGAAGGAAAATCAACTCAAGATGCTATTAGTAAATTGACTCATATGATTTATACAGCATTGGATAAAGGAGATCCTTCATTATGTGTTTGTATCGACCTCGAAAAAGCCTTTGATACCGTTAATCATATGATGCTCTTTAAATGTTTAGAAGATAGTGGTATAAGAGGTACTCCTTCAACATTATTCAAGAACTATTTGAGAGATAGAGGTCAGAAAGTTGAGGTGAACAGTATTTTGAGTGGAACAAAGTCAGTTCAGTACGGTGTACCCCAAGGTACCGTCTTAGGTCCACTATTATTTAATATTTATTTAAATAATTTATTTGCACAAAATACAATAGGTGAAATTATTAGTTTCGCGGATGACACCGTAATCTTTTATCGTGATAAAAATTGGAACCAATTAAAAACAAGAGTAGAAGCTGATTTAAAAAATATAAAAGAATGGTTTGACTACAGACAACTATCAATAAATATTGATTAAACTCATTATATTCCTTTTGGATGTTACTCAAATTCACTTCCCGAATACTTTATGCTAACTGTAAATTCCACAAATCCTATTCAAATTGAAGAAACCAACTCTACAAAGTATTTAGGTATTGTAATAGACAAACATTTGAAGTGGGATAAAGATACTGAGTTTATTAACAATAAAATAAGAACGTTGATTCCAATTTCCAAATATTTCAGTAAAATCATGGATCTAAAAACATTAATAGTTATAGTTCTCGTCAAATAACTAGGCCCGTACGTCATCAATGGGCGTATCAGATTATGAAAAGTTCTTGATTCACACGCGTTATATTGGTAGGTTGGTACAGAAATTTCCGTAAGCCACACGCTGCAGAATCAACTTTATCGGCTGTATTCGTACCTAGTCGGTTAGCATTTTCAATTTTCTTATAGTGTTCGTCATTCCGAGCTTATCATGTTTATATATAAATATTTACAGCTGTTATAACCTATAACATTCGTTAGTTTACATTGTTTACTCAGATTACCTTTTTAGAGTGAATATTAGTTTCAATACTTTCAATGTGTTGTCGTATATTAGAACGGATTACACTTTTAACGGACGTGCAGCGGAAATTGTGTTAGGTTCCCTGTGAATGAAGGAATCAGACAGCATCGGCATTTGAATACATAATAAACAAGACAGGCCTGCAACTTGACACAAATAACGTGATTCAAATACGATAGGACGAGGATGTTTTGTCTCTTTCTAGATCATTACAATGCCATTGACGTATGTGGTTTTCTTAGAAATTGTACGTTACAATGTTTCTTTATCTAAATCATGAGTATTAGAAGAAGATAGACAATTTATAATGTGCCGATATTATTTCATACAGGTGCCAAGTTATTTGACGAGAACTGTATATATGGTACCCTATATATATATTGTCGAACCACATATCAGATATGGAATAATTGGTTGGGGAGGCGTTTTAAACACGTATTTACACGACCTTAACATTACACAAAAGTGGATTTTAAAAATACTTAATATTAAATAAAAATAAGTTCTATTCATCTGAACGTTTATATAGAGAAGCCCAAGTAATGGATGTTCGACAGCACTTCGCATTCCAAATTTTAACAAATCACTTTTCACTGAATTATGGAAGGGCAAATCACTCACACAACACCCGTACCAAAGAATATACGATCCCTACAGAAAAAATGAATAAGTCTATAGGACAGAGATCTCAGACTTATCTCTTTCCAAAATTGTTTAATATTTTGAAACCCGAAATTAAAGCTATTTCTGTTATAAATTCTTTGAATAAAGAGGTTTAGAAATTTATCTTAAAGAATCGAATAAAAATAAACAGTGTATTTTATTCCACATTTATTAATAATATATAGTGATATTTTAATGCAACTATAGTTATAACTTTTTCAAGCGATATCTACAATTAAACTCCTATCCGCATGTAATTATTCTTTATACATATCAATTTTCGTAACAACTTGTAAATTCTTATTCACTAAAACACTAGACTTTATACTTCAATTGGTCCACATATTAAATCTCATTCATATCTTGTCTTAAGTTTTAAATTGTTCAGAATTATATATATAATCTATATAACATAAAACGTTATGGTGCTTGTTTCTAAAGTTTCCAAGTACATATTAAACCTCTCATTTACACATTTTAAAAATTGGTTAAATTTATATACAAATATTTAATTTCATCTCCATTCATTTAGCTCTGTACCCTTCTGCTCAATGAGAACATTGTGTATTTATATCTCACACTAAAGTATTGTAAAAATTTTGTAAGAACTTTCAAATTTTGTATTTAACATGAGCAAAACATGTTTTATATGATTATTGTGCTTCAACAAATACATTATTATTATATTATTATTAGGTTACATAATAATATTGTTATTTTTAAGTAACCATCTACAAGTATTCATTTATATTGTATTTATTTGTTTTTCTTTTTTTTTTCTGTTAAATTTAAGTACATATTACAGTTACAAATTTTTATTGTTCTATGAAATACCCACACACAAGTTCCACTTAGGAACTTACGTGGGCTCGTTTCAACTCTATTGCGTTGCTTTATTATTTACTTTAACTGTATACTGATTATTGGAAATAAACTTATTATTATTATTATTATTATTATTATTGTATTATCATAAGTGGTTCAAATGTTGTATATTTTAATTGTGTAACAGGGCTAATATATAAAATAAAATAAATAAATCATTTGTCTTAGATGACCATTTCCACAAAAAAATAATTTTTTTCATTTGTAAATCTATGAAATATGGTATTTGGAGGAAACTTTCGGGACCACTTTTCTCATTTTGATATGTTATCTTTTGTTGGCAATATAAGCCAATCACAATGACACTAACAATACTTAACTAAGACATAATCACTTTTTCCACTAAACATGCTATTGAAGTAATGACAACCTTTCAGGTACGTAGTTTCCATCATCAAAGTGAACTGAAATTTCCTACGTATTAGTGTTATAGTATATTCCCAGTTGTGTACGCATTCGTAACTCTTGTATCGTATCAAAGAGAAGAAGTATACAGTTCCTTATGCTATGAACATTTTCTCAAAATTTCAATTTATCGAGGAATGAGGAGAATGGCCGCGAACGTGTTTCTGAAATACTACTGTTCCACATATTTTTCATGAATGATAATTTTCTGCAGAAATGGTCATGTTCTGGACAAATCTTCATGCAATAAATTCAGTTCACTGATCTGAACAAAAGAGAAACATTATACATACAAAATATGGAAATCATCCCTCACTAATATCAAAATATTGAGGAAATGAATATTCCATAATGACAAGAATTTGATTTGTATTGAATGTAACAATAATATATACCAAATTACATTCACAAATTCAGCATTCAGATACAATAGTGACAAATTTACAGTTAAAGTTTCATGATATACATTGTAATACTCTAGCTGTGAGCTGTAAAGCTATATCACTAAGCAATCTTCACCACAAATAGAAATTTCACCGAATCTTCACTATTTCCAAGTACAGGTAGGGATATTTAACGTGCGGTGACATCGCACCCACGCCCTACTGCTTTACTCCGTAGGAAGTCATAGTCAGATATTATCTTGCCTATTGAATATCGAGGTGTTTTGCCTCAGATATTCACGATATGTTTCGGAAATATCTCAGCCGTGACCCAGGTATGAGACCGGGTCGACGGAGGCAGAGGCTACCATGCTAACCACTATACTACTGATGATGGTTAAGTCTAGTTATTCAAAATATCTTGGAATCATTATTGGTCAGTATTTGAGATGAGACATTCTTATTAAGAATTCAATGAGTGAAACTGGATATTCGCTTTTTCTATTCAGAAAATTATATTAGATTTACACTGTAGAAAAATTCCCTAGTTTCAAAACAAAAAGGAAACACGGCTTGTCTCGCCATACAGTGGGTTCTTCAGATGAATCAATACTACTTGTTCACCTAAAGAAGTCACTCTGGCCATTCATTCTTGTTTTTCTTTATTATTATAATAAAATTTTATTTTGGAACTTTTCTGTGGTATATTATTCATGTAGTTTTCATTTGTAATAACTGATAATATTGATTGCTTGAATGTGTAAATTTTGAAATAATTCAACTATCTCATTTACGAATAGTATAAAGGGAAAATGTGAATCATACTATTATTACAACTACTACTTGGACAACAATCTAGCGAATATAGGAAACTTTCTGTACTTCATGTAGATATAAATATTATCCATAATAACAACAATATTGTATCATTTACAGATACAAACATTTAAAAGACGGATTACTTAAAATATGGATGCTGAATAGATTTCATGATCTATTACGAAAGCATTTGCATCATTCCGCTTTGTTGCTCTTTAGACTTGTTGCAATTACCTCCAAATTCCGATATAATCATCGTGTGCGTAACCTCAATCTACGCGGTGATTGGCAGAGTAATGATAGATACCGAATAAAGCCTGTCAGCAACTACAGACAGGGTATATGCGTAAATTCTGCGTTGGAACAATTGATTAACTGTTTCCGGGGCAGCAAAGCATTCATCACGGACGTCGCATTGTTCCTCTTTTGCTATCCTGTCTTGTCTGTGTGCTAACGCACAACCGAATAATAATCATGCTATACTATATCCTGAGATAAATATATGGCTTGTCTTTTCGTTGATAAATTTGCGTTCGTGGCTGAAAAATGTATACCTGGCGTAATATGGCTAACTTCATTATGAAAATATACATTCGTTCCAACCCTTACAAACACAATATATCGGTAGGCAGTTACAATTGCATTAGAATAACTGCAAAACTGAATAAGACTAAACAGTTAATAATTTGTAAATTCTTGTGATAAAATTGTTACTGTACTTTTCCGTAGTGAGTATAATACTGAAAAGCTCTACGAGTAACAGTTCACGGAAGACTTTTGATGGCGAAAGTTTTGTGTAACTGTTCCGATATTTTGAAATATCAAGTTCCTCCACATAATATAATGAATGAATGAATAATAGATGAGAGAGACACTTTGCTACTTTCTAGATGAGAAAATATCCCTTTTTTTAAGAATGAAGGATGATATTTCTCTCGTAGAAATTCTGGATTAAAAATTCTAAATTTACTCGGTTACTACAAATACCAACTTTCAACATCAAATAAATGTATCGAAACAGCTACCATCTCCAGTAGAATAATATAAACGTATCTACTGTTTTATTGAAGATTGGAACTAACTTGCTGAAATACGTATGCTTATTTTAGAATATCACCCCGTAGGCTGCACGAGCAGACACATTGTTCTTAACATGCGAAACAGGTCCATCATACCCGAAGTATAAAAGTGTACAAGGGCTAGTCGGACATTATGCCTTGGATTTTCTTGGGCAGTGATGTTGTAACATAGGGATGAGCTGAAAGATTTTATATTTTTAGAATCGCTTCCTACTTGATGTATCATCCGAGTTGCGTGGTAGGTGAAGGTTTACACCTTCAGAAGTGGACGAAACTGTATGTATCCATGTAAAGAATTTCTTTTAACTTATCCCTAATGGTAATACGGTCGGACGAAACTGTGTCTGCACATTTATACTTATGCTCTTTCTTGTTAAGCATATGCTTGTCAACGAAAGTTTTGGAATAACCAGATTCACCTGCCTCAAGCTGAGGGCACCATGCAAAAGACCACGCTAGTGATTGATGGGCTAGCAATTCAGAATAATTCAAAAATTCTGAACAATAATGAATCGAGAATTCACAACTAAATTATGTGCAGAGAAAGGAACGTTCTCGAAAATAGTAGTAGTAGGTTCCATATTGATCTTTTGAATGTTTTGACACAAGCGGAAGGCCTATGATGTTCGTAGATCATTTTGTGAGCCATAGGTGGAGTTTTGAGTGTGGAGGTAGTCATTTTTCTTGGAAGTTTGGAGGTATTGAGCGTCAGGAAAGATCTCACCAGACATAGAATTAAACAAATTTGCCTTTCAATAGAAAAATGAAGTCTGGTACAAAGGAGTTCGCCAGGTCTCAAGCCAATAACAACGGAACGGTGACTACGAGCTATAGTCTGTCTACCTAGGACGGCTGACGGCTTATCGATCACCGACCATAAAAATATCTACAGAAAAGAAGAGATCGCTCACCTTTCTACGATTTTAGGAGATGACAATGAATTCATAATGACAGCACCAACAAAACGCGCATCTCTCTTCTGAATATATGTAAACTGAATCTTGCCTTTAGAAGAAAACCATGATTTTCCGCTTCTGAAGATGGAATACTTCACTTATTGTTGTTGATAGTATTGATAGTTCCTTTCTTAAAAATTTGGATGGCTAAGTAGAAGTCATACTGATTGAGATTATTCGAAAAAAACTTCATTGTAGAACCAGTTGATGATTTTCTGTTGAACATATTCAAATAAGTGAAGTAGCTGAAGAAGTAGCAGAATTATATTCATTTCAGATCAGTTTAAGAAAATCCAAAAAAGTTCAACGGTTTTTTGTTAGATTCATTGGCAGAAACTTCTGGATTCCAGCATACTTGTTCATAGTAAGTTTCACCAATTGAGCATGCCCTAACTATTCAATACATAAATAGTCCAATATCATCGATCACGTTGAAATTCACTGTGAAATGAAATATAGAAGTTAAAAATAGGATAAGCTAATGTCAATGTACATATTAAATAGTTTCATTTTCTTTAATAACGTCAAATGTTCCAGCGTAAAAATGAATTTGCTTTTATGTATTGTTCAGAATGATTTGTGACCATCTAAACAAGTCTCTTTTCTATTTTTCGATTCTTTATTTCCCTTACTGGTCCATTCCAGGTCGTCTTTCTCGAACTGTGGATATAAATCACCGGCAGACAGCATACGTTATGCGGCTCATACGTCATTCGCAGAAAGCCGTATAAAAACTATGAGGCCGAATACAAAATTCATTCCACGCTAGATTATTTCCGAAGTCCGCGATATTCCAGTTTATCTCATCTCAGGTAGATGTATTTAAGTTGAATTACGAGGAGTTCGATATATCCTGAGGAAGTCTACTCATTTTGAGTGAAGTTTAACATTTATATTAAAAATTTGTTATTAAATTTTTCAGCAAAACTGGTCTTCTATTAATTAAACAAAATTTAGATATCAGCTGTGGTATACCGGAAATAAGCTAATCTGTTGCATTTTAACGATTTTAAAATGAGTTTTGACGTATTTCAATTTCCCTTAAGGAACAGCTTTCATAAATATACTTTTTTTTTACATTCAAACCTGGTCGGGGCTGCTGCGAGCTTCGTAGACATCGCAGCAGTCGCACCAGAAAATCCTAAAAGGCGGTTAACCGAAGCTACTCCTCCCCCCGGTCGGTTCAGGTTCCTGAATCGTGTGCTCCAAGTATTCTAATTGAACCCAGAATGAATGCTTTTTGCATCCGGTCTATCAAGATCTGCGCCGAGTTCTTACAGGCCGGAATGATCTTCAAGTTTGAACGCAGCGAAGACCGAATTCCACCCAAAACACACATGATCAGAACCACTAATACGATCTTGTGGCCTGGGTATAGCGTGCGGAGCTCGAACAGGAGACCTTGATATATTGTCCATTTTTCCTCCTCTTTCAAGACTATGTTCTTCTCTGCCACAGCAGAGAATTCGATGACATACATAGTTTTGCTTAGTTAATCGAGGAGGACAACGTCGAGCCTATTAGCTTGTATGGACCCGACATCGGACTCAATATCTCCTGGCATGTAAGGCAGCACCGGCTCTTGGTTTGTTCCGTACGAGTGCCCTAGATGGAGATACAGCACCCACAGGGCCGCATTATGGCGATGGGTGTACGCCGAGGCCGCTTTTGCCGGACATGCCGACAGAAGGTGGAAAAGCGTCTCAGGCGCTTTTCGACAGGCCCTGCAGGTCACATCAGGAACCTATACACCCTATATATATATATATATATACATATATATCACTGATTTAACTCACTTCTGTTAGCGAAATAGGTTCCGGGTGATTCTGCGGGTCAAGTGTATGATTGGGAATGCAGAAACAATGAATGAAAGACATTGAGTTATAGTCTATGTTATATTGAAATTTTGTTCAAATGATCTACAGAACGTGTTTTACAATTCTATTTTATCACCTGCTGTCAAGTTGACTTCAGAATATATTCATACTATAATCTAACCATGATTACATCTGCTGTCACATGATTCCATTTACAAAGCTGAAGATAGATGTCACAAATACAACTTGAAATGGGGATAATGCGCTTAAAAACTAAAAGGTTCCCATTTTCACTTCATAAGAGCGATTTGCGAAATTTCAAATCCATAGACCAATAAAAACGGCGTAATCATCTCCACAGTTCTTACACACGCACGCACTCATGCAGTTGTATGAGTTGAGCTACGTCTCTGTTGAGGCAAGTTTGTCTGGTTGGTCTGTCTATTGTTGGTAATGGAAATCGTATATGTTTCTGCTCAGACCTCGGGTGTTGCAGATGTCCTTCTTCAAGTTCATCATTCTCAATGTTGAGCATCCTTTACCCTGAAATCTGAATTAAGAGGTATTCTTCCTCCGGAGAATTTTGAATCATTAGTATTTTGATAAGAACCTAGGATGGTCAAAATGTTGGTTAGGGTATGGAGGCATGAAATTGGGTATGACCAAACACAGAAACAAGGGGTTGCCCATTCCCATTGAGTTATAGAAAAAAAGGAGACCCTATCAGCATTAAATATAACAAGTTCAAACGGTAACACAAGGCGGCATGTGCAGAGCCGGTCTATAGTAATTTATTCGAAAAATGTATATCGTGAATATAGACAGAGAAAATATGACAAGTAATAATTCGTTGTAAATCTAAAATCTGGCAAAAATAAACTTCAAAAGTACAGAAATAATTATTCTCCTCAGAACTGCAGTTGTACGTAAATTTACGTCGTGTGCTCTGTAAACTGCGTAACGTGTACATTCTTCCACATCAGTATATTAAACTGAAAAAAATAGGTACTAAGTACAGCGCTAAGTATGTCCATTTGTTCACCTCAACGAAACATGGACACAGGTCTTTAAAGATGGTAGTGTCGGTCATTCCAGACAATCCGGACAACAGCACTAGACCTATGAAAACGGCGAAAGTTGGGAGCGCAATGTGTATACTGGTTATACGGCAAGTTTCCTAGTGCAGAACTAATATTTTCTTCGAATACAAAGAAGGTCGATTATCATCATGGAATGAATCAAAACTGTTCCATAAATTGGTTCGAATTTGAACTTTTAGAGAATTTCAAAGAACCCTTTACTCAGAATCGCAAATTAAATACAAAGAAATGACCTCGACTCAAAGCTATATGCTTCCTTTTCTGAAGTTAATTTATTAATACCTGCATCAGAATAGCTTTATTTTTCATATCATCTATGAACATAAAACATAAGTGCAGGATCTAACCGAAATGAAATTTCTCAAAAACATTTTCTAAACCTAAACTTTTTGTTCAACTAACAAATCCAATACTGTGAGTAAGTTAAATTTTTTTATTTGGTGCTACAGAATATATTTCATACTGTGTTAAAAAAATCTACTAATATCAATATCATCAATACATAAATGAGCAACAGATGAAGAAATACATGAACAAAACTAATTAATATAAATGGTAATTTTCCAACTTGTAAGGCTCAAAAATGAATTCTACAAATATTCTATATTTGTTGAAAACATATTTTCATCCTAGTACAATAATTTCACTGACAATAGTTATCTAAAGTAGATTTGGAAATCGTTCATTAATATAAAGATTTAGATAATCGGGTATTTGGAATGTTTGCTTCTACAATTAGCTCACTTTGACACCACAATACGGATTAATAATTACACCGAAAATTGTACAACTTCAACTATAAATTACTCATGTAATGATGGACTTCACAAAAGAATCTACACCGAGAAAAAATATAGTTAGTAAAACTGCTTGGGTAATACTTAACAATTCTCTTGTTAGAATATGCAAAAACAAATATTCATTTACAGACATTCATTGTAAAACTGCTTAGGTAATTCTTAACAATTGTCTTGTTAGAATATGCAACAACAAATATTCATTTACAGACATTCATTTAAAGTTTTCAAATGTAAGATTTGTTAACGATTTAAGTCTTTTTCTGTAATAAATCTGCCATTCAATTTCTAATGATTAAATCTTCCAGACTAGGCGTTGGTTTATCATTCTCTAATAATTATTATTTAATAGCGTTATGTTTCGTTGGATTTTAAGTCATGTTATTTATGGGAGGGTGATCTTCTGAAATAAACAATTAGATTCTACGGCTATATTTATAAAAGTCGTTTTTAACAGTGAATCATTTCTCAAAGATAAATTCTAACTATTATGCGTTCTATTAGGTATTAAGGTTATGAATTATGTCTTATGAATCGAACAAATTGACGCTTACAGAACACAACATAATACTGTAGGATTAGCGAAAACAAACATGTACAATAATATTAATATTTTAGTAGCTGGAAGAAATAAACCAAATAAAAGTGGTATAATATACATATTGCAAGAAAAGTGAAGGTGGGTGCTTCTAGTTTTGGCTTATTAAATATGTAGATGTATTGACTGCATCGTACATTATCAGTGGTAGAATATGTGGAACTTGTGAGGGGGTTGTAAAATTCATTTTCGAACTTGCAAAGCTTGAAGTCATCACAGGTGTTGGAGCTGACATGGAAGTTGCCGGCTGAATAATGCAGTCTTGTATATTGAAATCCTTCGATAAACCAGACAATGGATGGACTACATTAGGTTCTAATGTTCAATCAGATAGTATGCAAATTTTGGGAGGTATCAATGATTCTTGTTGTCCTGAAATACTCGGTACATTGTCGATGATACTGGGAGGAAATCGCACCACAGGGAACTCTTAAATAAAATAAAAATGAAGCAAGGATATTTTGGATATATATGGTTAAGATAAAATAAAATAGTTCATCAAATGTAAACAGTTATTACAACACAATCAATTGACTGGCCTACACCTCTTTGACAATATATCAATACGAATGTTTGAAATATTTAAAAATTTCACACTAATGAAGCCACCACTGAATAGATGCTTGGAGTCTCATACAATATGTTCTTTAGTTTTAAAATATGACAGGAAAATTAATAAATAGTTGCTTGTGGTTTTTTCATTATCTTAAAAACTCTTCTCAACCAGAATTAACTGGAAATACATATACTGGGTATGTAAGTTCAGGTCTTCAAAACAGTCATAAATATTGTTTTCATACATACGTCTACAGACTAGAAAATAGCTTAGGAGTGTTAAAAAGCATATGGGATTAAATTCAAATCAGCTACTAAACACAATCTATCATTTACCTCATTAGGTGATGGAACAGCATCCGTCTTCAAACGGAATACATACTTAGATGTTGATCACGGCAAGAGTTTGTCCATTTTCAATTTCAAGGAGAAACCTAAAAATGTAATTTACTGAACAATTACCGTATAATAGTTTCACTCTTCTTAGTTTTGTAAATTCCAAAACTATAATCACGAACCGCTGGGGATTATTGAATGTTTTCCTAATAGTTCACCAGAATAATATAATCCGATCCTGTTTTATGTTTACACTACATGACGCTTAACTATGAAATAGAATTCCTGTGGATTTATTTTTATAAGCGTCTTTCCGACTGCAACAACAAAGCACTGCACATGAAGACATGTTAGAATTGTGGAATATTGGAAACTGTAACAAAAATTGTTTTTAAAATTTATTATAAACTTTAGGAGAGCATAACACCAAATTTCCACTGTTGACTTGTTAGAATTGGCCGATATTATTTTGAAACAACATATGGCGCCTCCTTCCATTCTAACTCAATGCCCATTCCACAACACAACTTCAGTTGTCTAAACAAGTATTTATTGATTTTGTGCAAATTGGCAGCTTCGATTGAATTTATGACTTCAAAAAAAGAATCTATTTCGATAAGTGCTTCAAGTAGATTTCAAATAGCTCCTCCAAAAATTATTACAAAATGTGCACTGGCAAAAATGATTGCATGCAAAGTATCTAGTACATTCGACGTTGATTCAATTAACCATAAATGGTGGATAATTCGTAGCTTAATATGATATCTAAATATAGCTTCATCAATCAGTCAATTGAAAGGAGGCAAGGCGCAGTCCAACAGGTTTGACGCAACGCTTTTGTTGAGAATACTGCTTGAACTGATGTCTCTTATGGCCTGATAGAAGCAAGTGCTGCACTTTCAACTAGGATATGAGAGGCAGCTTTGTCCGCCTCTCCGCATCTACCACGAAACGGATCATCAACAATGCATATTAAGTGTAGATGTCTGTTCAGACGACAGTAGCCTAGAAGAAGCCCTGTCACCAGTTTCATGCCTCTCCTGCTTAAGGAGAGAAGGTTTTCCAAGCGTTTGGGCGGAAACACAGCAATGTGGAGCTTCGCCTCCCTCACACTCAGAGTACCATGCCATAATCAGAGCCCACTGTCTGTCCAGTAGCATGGACCCATATGGTCGATTAGAGTTCGTTTGTTGAATCGGAGCCAAGGGTACCTAGAATACCCTGTTTGGCCAATTCGTCTCATTTCACCTCAGAGAAAGTATTGACTCCACTCAGGCCAAGTCTTTCCGTTCTATCACCCTCACATCCTTTCTCCTGAAAGCGCTGTAGAGACTGATCGACAGGTATATCAAAGACGGCGCATTAAAGAATTTTCCGCTCCTCAGTCGACAGTACGCCTATCAGGTAGGCAGGAAGCTATTAGTCTCGACCAGTGCATCATGGGCATTGTCCTGTATATCGAAGGGGCGTTCGACAATACCTCCTTTGAGGTTATGTGTCATGTTGCGAAGAGACGGAATCGATTACACCCTGGTCACGTGGATCAAGACCATACTCTTGTAGATACTGATAACGGCGCACCATAATGGCAGCGTCGCATGTACACACGTTATCTGAGGGTGCCCTCAGGGAGTTGTATTGTCTCCGTTCCTGTGGTGCCTGGTGGTGGACAGTTTGTTGATCGAACTGAATGGGGGATTCAGATCACTGCACTTGCCATCTTGACTCGCTGAAGCCAGGCCGAAGGACTCAGGGTGAATCCTGAAATGACCGAAGTGGTTCTTTACACAAAGGAACGGAAACTGTGACCCCTACCAGACGTTCGTCTATGAGGAAGGTCCCTGCACATGAAAAGGCCTAGTGAAGTACCTCGGAGGAATCCTCAATGCTAAACTGAGCTGGAAAATGCACCTGGAAACTCGGTTGAAGAAGGCCGTTACATCCTTATGAGCATGCAGGAGAGCCTCCGCTTACACATGGGGTCTACGTCCACAGGTTCTGCACTGAATCTACACGGCTATGATCCGCCCAATTATAACCTTCGCATCCTTCGTGTGGTGGCCGGCGACAGAAACGGTTCTGTCCCGTTTGGTGCTGGACAAGGCTCAAAGACTTGTCTGCATGGAAATAACAGGGGCCATGAAGACCGCCCTCACCAGGGCTCTGTAGGTTCTGGTAGGGATCGTCCCTCCACAGCTCCATACCAAAACAGTGGCCGCAGGTATGGCGTATCGACTGATTGGTCTAGGCCAGTGAGTCAGTGTGTCTGTGCCTCGCGGTCATTGCAAAATCTGGGATTTGGGAGTCGAGAACTGCCCTATCCTTCAAACATCAGACGTCTCCATAACACAGGACTGTGAGAACAAAGACTTTGAGCCGCTTCCACTAGGAAGACTCGTGTGGTCCACGGATGGGTCTAAGATTGGCGAGTCTAGCGGAGCCGGTGTCTACTCGGGTGCACCCAGAAGGGAGATTTCAGTTGCCCTAGATGCCCACACAACAGTTTTTCAGGCTGAGGTCTATGCAATACGAACCTGTGCCCTGAAAAACCTGAGATAAACTACCGAGGAAGACGGATTTACATCTGCACTGATAGCCGAACGGCCCTGGGTGCACCGAGTGACTTCTAGGCTTGTCTTGGAGTGCAGGGAAACTCTGTATGAACTAGCCAGATGGAACAAACTCCAGCTAGTTTGGGTACCTGCCTACTCTAGCATGAAGGGAAACGCAGTGGCCCATGTACTGCCCAAACGGGGTTCCTTGAGTGCCCCTGGCTCCGATTCAAAGATCGAAATTTCATCGGCCACTGGGCTCCACATCCTCAAAGAGCCACAGGATAGACAGTGGCTCTTGGTCTGGCATAGTGCTCCCGGCATGAAGCAAACGAAGCCCCACATTAAGGAGTCCTCGCCAAAACTCTGTAGAACTCTACTCTCCATATACAGGAGAGGCCTTAAACTGGTGACCGGACTCCTCACATGACACTGTCATCTGAATAAGCAACTACAAACAATGAGCATTGTTGAAAATCCAGATTGTAGTAGATCTGGAGAGGCGGATGAAACTGCCTCTCACGTCCTAGCAGAATGTCCAGCATTGGCTTCGATTAGACTACAACACCTCAGCAGCACACATAAGCTGCTTGAAGTCATTTGAATCTGAAGCAACGTCAACATGAAATTTGACTTGACCCAAACCTCTACTCTTCTCAAAACACAGTACTAGATAACAGTGGAACCACAGTACTAGATAACAGTGATTATCAAGTAAATAGTCAATTAAGTCAGATCAATAAACGTTGTTAAAACTGGTAATTAATGTTTTGGATTTTATGAGGCTTGGATTAATATCCCCCTGAAATAAGTGGGTGTATGAAATACGAAATTGTCCAGCAAATCCGTCGCAGCTTCCCGTTACAATATACTAAATTATTAGTACAAATGAGATTCTAGCAATTTTAGTAAGATGTCTTCAACCAATAAGAGATTATATGTAAATTTTTGAGAAATAGGCCACAATAACACATATGTCAAATATATTTTCACCTTCACGTAGGTAAGTTTTGGTTTCACGACCATCATCAGAAGACATTTGAAAACAGATTCACATAAAATAATTGCACTAAGCGCTCAGCGTCTTTATGGCATTAGATTCAATTGAAAATGCCTACGTCGCACGAAACATAAACTATTGAAAATGTAAGACAATTAATATGTGAAATATATGAAGTATTAGAAAACCACTACATATTAATATTTCGATAGTTCAAGGCGTCATTAGTCGAGAATGAAGCAAATACGTCTGAAATATTTCATTGCATCATGTAGGTACAATGTTAAACAGATGTGCTTAAAATTTTTATGAGAGAGAGACAGGCTTATGTTCTTCTTTTGTGAAATGAATAGCAAGGATTGCATCTATTCTGCCTAGTGCTGTAGCGAGGCTTTTCAGTTGTTTTTCGAATCGGTGATAACTGTTGTGGAGTTCGGACCAATCACCGAAGAATCTGGTGAACAGATCTGCGATATCGACAACAAAGAATTCAAAAAATATTGTTTGTTACAATGAAACTTGATTGAATTTTTCCAATCCGAAAAACTAATAGTGAAATATTTTCTATTTTAATGGCAAAAATGTTGACATTTTTTATAACAATCGTTTTAATTACTAGTTATGCAATAAAACATAAGTTTTAAAGAGTAAAACTCGAACCTCTTAAATTATATTGATAAATCAAAGGAAGTCGGAAACGAGGAAGGAATTTTAAATTAATTTCCACTGGAATCGAGTTCAGCGGCCCAGAGACCCCCGGGAGATGACTAAACGACTTCCTGCATTGATTGAAAAAAAATATCAAAATCGGTCCATCCGATTTTTTCTTTTTCTCATTTATTTCCTCGACTAATAAAAAACTCAGGTAAATTGAACGTAATTCCTAAAGATATTTGATAAGACTGTAAGGATACTATTAACTCAGAATGGTTCATTTGTGGCTGAAATAATATTCTTCAAAGAGGTAATGATTATGGGCTATGAACTTCTAATCGGTGAAATAAATTAAAATACAGAGTGGTCTCGTGAAAATTGGTCAAAATTTACCAGTAGATTCCTAAAGAAAAATATCGTGACTCACTCAATTTTATTTCAGTTCAAAAATTGGAAGTTGAAGAGATACAGGATGTTAAATTTGAAATATAATTTCAGTTTTTTCCGTTTATTTCCTTATAAATGTGAATATCCCAACAAAGTTTTTGGGTTGAGGAATTGAAATATGTATGCTGTTTGGTTATAGTTCATAGAGGGCGCTAGCTATAGTAGCTCGAATCTATTACAAACGATATAACTATTTCACACTTCAAGATATATCATCTGTGGTAACAAATTTCTCAACTTTCTCTACCCAGAAAAGTTCACTTTATGAAAGTCGGTATCCGTCACCGTTTCCGTAATCTTCGAATCAACTACTTCAAATTATAATTACCCATTATTTATTTAGCAGGTTTTTTGAGTAGGCTTTGGACAAAAATCAAATATGACCTTTTCCACTGTTCTTAAAGTTGTCATTTGTATGCTATTTTCATTCAGTGTTATTCGTACGTGAATAGAATTACCTCATAGCGTATGATTTAAATTATTCAGAAAAGTTAAATAGAATGTCTAGACTTAATTCACTTACAAATGAAGAAAAGCGCTATGTGTTCTGCGATTATCGCAAAACAGATTTTGTTGGGTGTAGTGCGCATCGTTATTATTTATTGTTATATCCACATAGAAGGAAACCAAATCGAGAGTTATTTCAAGATCTTTATAATTGACTTGGTGAGTCAGCTACTTTCCATCCTAAAAGAGACAACGTAGGCACGTTAGGCACACTATACAGTAGACCAAGAAGAAGAAATTTCGGTTGGGTAGCAAAAAATCCAGAAGTAGACAAATAGCAAGGACCACCGGTGTAAGTAAAACAGCAAATATTATTTCATTAGGAAAAGTTGTATACCAACCTACCATTTAATAC
Organism: Endomychus coccineus; assembly: GCA_958510875.1. Lineage (NCBI taxonomy): Eukaryota > Metazoa > Arthropoda > Insecta > Coleoptera > Endomychidae > Endomychus > Endomychus coccineus. The sequence goes on along the minus strand of OY294069.1, from coordinate 90,993,597 downwards.
CAGTTCACAATCTTTTAGCAGCATTTTAGGTTAGGCACCTTCATCAAAACTTTGACCGTGACTTTCCAAATAATGTGCTATTTACCGATTAAGCCACCTATACTCATCGAGGTGTTTCCATTTCTAGGAACAATCACATTGAAAGTTCCCTAGTCACTAACGTCATTTTCAACGAGAACTCAAGATAGATGTGTGGTGTGGGAAGATAGGAAACCACCTTCTGGGTCCAGTTGAGCTTCCTTCGAATTTGAACGGTAAACTGTTCTTAGATTTCCTGCAGGACCATTTAGTTTATTATCATTAAATTTACTGCAGAAACTCTGATTAACGTAAGAAGGGGCTCTCGCTTATTTTGCTGTTCAACTACGAAACTATCTTGAACAAACTTTTCCGGATAGTTGGATAGGTCGTGAGAGTCTAATACCATGGCCTCCCAGTAGCCCTCACTTCTACCCCATGAATTTTTGTTTCTCGATTTACATGAAATCTGTTGCTTATAGACCAATAATAAACACCCGGTAAGAACTATGTCAAAAAGTTTTGAATACTGCTGGTCCGTTTCGTAATAAGTATCTTTACTTCAAAATAAGGCAATCTTTCAATGAGTGCGTTTGTTAAATGTATCGATGTTACAGGCGGCTTGAGCAGTTGTTGTCAAAAAGACATATTCTCGTTGACTAACGTTGAATATTTTACTGTTTATTAAAATAATTCTTAATAATAAATAAACCATGTTTCTAACTTTTAAATTATTTTAGTTATTCAGATCTACTCATATACTACTACTTGATAAAATGGAAACTATGGGAGTAAGACGTAACGTAAGAAAGCTTGTTGAGACTTATTTAAGTAATAGGAAATAATGCACAATAATCAGTAACAGTATCAGCGACTACAAGCCCAAAACATGCGAGAAACCTCAAGGCTCAGTTTAAGGTTCCATCATATTCAATATCTTCATTAACCCCTTGCTAGAACTGAAATGCAAGGGAACATTTTATAGCATTTGCATTTGACTTGGTGATATTTTAGGGTGAAATCGGGATACCTTTATATCTAAAATTGAAATGAACATCATCAATGTCATGGTATGGATTTCAAACTGCACATAATTAGAAATACGTGTTTTGAGTATGTCATCAAACCTAAAGGCTAATGTTACTCACTTGGGAATAACATTGGACAATCACATGTGCTGGAGACAACACATTAAAATCCTTACCAAACGGGTGCTTTAATTCAAAATGGAATGTATCAATAGTTTATTCGACTAGAAACATTTGGAAATTATATATCGAGCATTACTAAAAAGCCATTTGAAAATTCAAACATTCCAGTGTACCTATTACATAAACCTTATTATAAACATCCACCTCACATCTTATGTTATATTCTTGAACTCTTTGATATAAGGAAATTATATTGCCTGAAAGTTGCAACGAATACCTACTTTGAGAGAAGTTTCTGGTGGAGTATAGAAATCGTCTATACTGGGATCCCCACTATTAAATCGCGATGCACTAAAAATCCTCAAATATGTCATGTGATGCGCACGTGGATGAGGGTAACATATGAACTTTACACCTTTTCATGTAACAAGGTATATAACATGTTTATTTATATGTTTACAATAGTAGACATAGTCACGTTATTGTTACAATTATATCTTCACTACTAAATACTTTACACTTCTATACTTCAAGCTTTCTCATTATCAAACCCACACTAGATCTCAACCACAGTTCAACACAGTGCCATTTAGAGCTACCGCAAAAGGTCAAAGGAGTTTCGAGTTCATGGAACCAAAAGTATGTAATACTGTTCTAGCACACTTTATTGAAATTATGTTCTTCAAACAATTTAAAACGAAACTGAAAAACTATCTATTGTGTGAACATGGGAAGAACATTCAAAAAATTGTTGGCGATTGTCGACACCTACTTGTATTTTCTGGTTCATTTATTCTACTATGTAACTATTATTTTATTTTTATATTTACTTTCATGACAAACATGTTTCATTATTTCCAATTATTGGCTAATAGTTAATACTTATTATATTACCAGTTATCACTGTTATTGTTATGTTTCTTATCACTTTCAAGGTATTTACTTTTTGTGTTCATCCTTTATTGAAACTTATGTTATATTCATTCATTAAGCTGTTATATGTATTTGAGAAGCTCAAAATTAATTATTATTATCATTACCTATTAGTTACTAAGCGGGATAAAAGTAATAATTATAATTATTGAAGATCTTATTCCCTTTCCATTTGAATTACAGTTTTGAATGAAAATAAGTGTTTTATAAAAATGCTGTATATAGAAGAATATATATCGTAGACCGAAAACAAGTTCTTAGGCACAAAGAACTTGTTGATTTATTATGCTACAAATATTGCATTCATGAGTTTATGCTTTTTAGTTTCAATATTTTTAAAGAATACTTACATAATTTTCTTGATCTATTTACATAATAAGACTTTTCTCATAAGTGAGGTATGAGCAGATTCATTCAATACACATTCAGCAATGTACAATTCTCATTCATTTTGGAATTATAATGGTGTAAAAGTTGTAAACCCTATTTTCAAATCCAGAACTACTGAATGGGAAAATACCGACGCTGTCGTATTTTCAGATCACGTTCAGTTAGCCGTGGACATGTGCTTACTTGAATCAATCAGTTGTCGGTTAGTCAGAAGCCCCCCGCACTGTATAGATTCCTGAGATCGGACAAGCTTAATTGGGATTTACATCTCACCAAGCCCGTTCCTCAGCCAACTAAGACAGATGGATGTGTATGGACAGCTGCGAATCTCGTCAATATAGATGAACGCTGACATTGTTCACATTACATTCTATCCAATTATGTGACAACGTTGAAACTGTCAAGGAAGAATAAATGTTTAATTGTGAATGTGCACACAGGTAATCAACTACGGTCCTCAGATTTATGGAATGCTTCTCCACTACTCCACCTCCAAATAGGTTATAGAATATTGATACAAATTGTGGTGCAATGTAATTTCTCAAACGAAATATCCGTGAAGTCAACTTTTCCGAACGCTACAAGGGAGTCTGTTTCATGATGTTTCATTCGGAGTAAATATTATGTAGGTAACAATTTCAACGATTAACGAGCTGGAAATGCATGAACGATACCATACAATGGGTACATAGAATATATGATGGTATTGGCTTCACCTTTATGTATATCCTTAATATCACTGAGGAGAGGATATTAGTTATTACGTTATTAGTTATTAAACTTCGATATAATTTGATTATCAAAGTTTAATAAGTTAATAGACTTATCTTGTCTTCCATTTTTTTTCAACTTTTCCTCAGAAAGTAACTAATATAACAATGTTTTTTACCAAATTCATATCATTCAACATGATGAAATGCTGTTCTGATGAACGCAAGGTAATTTACTCGAATATACGATATCAGCTATGAAAAAACAAAATATGTTGTCTGTCACTATCGGCTAGTACCTACTTTGGGAGGCCAGAACGGATTTGTATAAATCCATCTTGAATTATATCCTTTTTTCCCTTCTCCATTTATCTATAGATATTTCTCTTCCACCGCGAGGGATTTCAGATATGCGAACCAGACGAGCTCAAGCTATTTACCCCTTCATTGTCAAGTTCAAGACCTGCCGGAATTTTTCCGACCATACCTTACCTGCTGGAATTTTTCCGACCAGACCTATTTTTTTCACTGAATGGTGATGTTGAGGAGTTCTTTGCCTATTGAAGTGTTCCCTTATGCCTATAACCTCACACGATATTCTACGAACATACATAGATTTTCCTCTCGTGTGGTCAAAATATATACTTATTTGAAAAAAACTGAAGTGATTATTTTGTACAGGACGGCAGATTTCTTATTAGTAGGTTATTTTAATTTTTTATTTTTATTATTATGTATCAACATAGAAATCACCCTGTAAGCATTTTTCTTCCCATTTTGAGTAACCCCTACCGCTCAATCTTCAATTACTTTATAGAGTAAGAATCCGAATGAATAACATAATCACAAGATGATGTAGAATATTCATTTTATGCACAAGAGCACTGGAAAAGTAGACATGTAAATGCTTAAATGAAAAGTCACGTAACTTTGCTAACACATTTCACAATTTTCTATAATGAGATTTTTGGGTTCCTTGTTTGTACTTCCTGACGCATTATCAACGAAATTGATAAAATATGAATTGATGTATGAATAAACTGTCATTTTAGCGCAATCTCCAGATTCAAGGCAATTGAAAATCAGATATCCACATCAACATGTATTCTGAACGGAATAGTACAGTACAAATATACATAATGCTCAATATTTCAAAAAACGCACACATCTACAGTACCTGTAGGATTATTATTTTCGTTCACTTGAATAGAATCTAGCGAACTGTTTTCCGGTCATCCTGTCATCAATTTTCATAACTGAAGTCCACCTGGAATAAAAAGATGAATTATGAAATATTATTGAAAGGTTATAATAAGTCTAGAACTATTTTTTCTCCTGAGATATTTTGCAATTCAACTAAGGATAGAAAGGATAATTTACCAAGCTAATGACCATTTTTATCTTCTTCCACATGAAATGAGAATATTTTTGCATGACGAATGAGATAACTGTTATAACTTTGCTCCCATTTATATATTGGTAAAAAATTCAAATTCACCTATTTTACATTATATTATCTCGATTGAACAAATAATTATTTCGTAGATACGAGTAGATAGTATAACAATCTTCTAACATTTCCGCTGTTGAAAACTTTGCGTGTTGCATAATTTTGAACTAGGTAGTAGATATCCTTGACAAAAACTCGTCCAATAGTGTTTAATAGACATTCCTCTATAATCACTACCTATGACATGTACAAGTTATACTTCAATCCATAACATAACGAGAACAGCTAAGCTACTAATATAAGGAAAATTATATTATTAAAGATGCCTGGAAATTAAACCCTCCGTTGGTTAGCAGATACATTTATAGAGCAGAATATTGAGGAGACGGGGGTCCTTGCAAAATTCAATGGTAAATTAAAAATCGCTTTTCATTTGGAGATGGCATGTTTCGATGATTAAGTCTCCCTGCACATAACTCAGGGCGATGACGCGAGAGGGTTAACGGGGATTAAATGATTATGAAGCAGATACGGACCATTTGTCATGCTGTCTGCAATAGAGCAATGACTCAAGGAATAGTGCTCTGTATTTATCGGGGTATTTAACTTTTATTGACAAATATTCTCAGATTCTTTACTTAGGGTCTAGTTTGATGTTATGTATTATTTATAACAAATCATCTTAACATATGAAATTAATATTGAAGTATATTCATATCTGATGATAATTGACTCAAAATGCAATTTTAACAACTACTCTTTATATGCTTAGCATAATGTAGAGAAAGCTGCACTGGAGTGGGCCTATTTTTACTTCCAAAATTATTAACAATCGGTGAGTTGTAAATATTAAGTTGGTTATTCTATATTGAATTAAGTACTAGTGTTTTCAATATTCTTAAAATTTCTTTGGATTTCAAAATGACAAATTTTAACCTTTCTCTCAAACATGTGGAATGTTTGGTTTGAGAATAACATTATGATTGAAATCAATGGAATTTTTCACCTAGTCCTGTTTCTAAGACGATAATTTGTTAAGTGTTCAAAAAAACTATGGTGAAAGCCGTTACTCTATGTCAATTTATTATTATGATAAAGTGATGAAACAATTACTTTCATTTTATACCACTTTTAATAATAAATTGATAAACGATACAATAGTTTCAACATCGAAGTGCCATTATTAAGTACTTTTGTATCTGTTTGATAATGGCAATTTGATATTGTAATGTTAGATTAAGTCACTTGAGATTACATTATTAGGTACATACTTATTCCAATAAAATTACAAATTATGAACTAAGTAAATATATCAGATTTGATTTAGTGGTAAGTGTAATCAGAAGAAATGTTGATCATTTTATGATTTATAGTATTATAATGGTTATCAGCTTGTAAAACCATCAAAATCTGTACTACTAGATTAATGGAAGCATCATAAGTGACACGTTTTATCATCTTAAGCCAATTATCTCAATTTAAAACGCTCAACATAATGAACGTCACAATCTACCTCAATAATGACACAACCCGCCCCACAGAAAAAATTTTGCCTATCGATTCTCGTTCAAATACCATTTGAAATTAACAGAAACTGAATATAAATAGAATGAGGTCTAGATCGATCTGGTAACATTACAGACTAATAGTTCTAGATCATATCATTGTTATCTGGCAAAAGCCAACAAGTAATAAACGAATACATCTATTCATTTATTCCTCAAATGTTACAATGGAGATGAATTCAAAAACTACATCAAAATTCACACTAGACAGTATCTGAAAATAAATACCTTTCATTTATCAGTTTTTTTTTGCGATTTGTCAAAGCTGACACTTTCAACACCGCCCTCCTCTGCCACCCTTTCAAATTTCACCCTAGTGAATTATTCTCAATCATCATCGATTAAGTTATTCAGCACAATTAGAAGGTTAATTTTCTTACCTACATAGTTTATTCAAATGTTTGTAAGGAGTAATATCTTTCGATCGGTTCGACTGTGGCATTTCAGCTGTAATTAGTGGAAGTATAACAATAAGCAACGGTAATTACTTGGTATATCACAATACAATAACTCATGAGAGATTCTTAAGAACAATACCTTATCCAAGGCAAGTTCGGACAAGATGCCACATATCTATAGTCTTAAAACCAAAGTATAAAAAATATGAAATACAATCATACATGAATTAACAATGGTAAAGATGCGTTCCCATACATTGTAAATTCATCTCACATGTCCCGTTAAGGGCTGGACGTATCAGACGGGCCATTGTCGTTAAGTGAAGAACTCAAAAAAAGTAGTCCTCGATCGGCGTTGGATGTGGTCCTCATAAAACAATCTCTAACCACGTACACAAACCGCTATCTTCAGTCAGACATCTGCATCTCTCAGCTTCGCCAGACAATGCAAAAACTATGAATTACAAAGCGCAACCAACACCGTCCACAATGTGCCGTTACTATAGCTTGAGCACCTCCTAGCAAAAACCGTCTAAATTCGTATCATTGCTTTGGGTAACTAGGGTCCCATTTATAGATAAGGTATTCGACTAATTGGCGAACTTAAGTTATTTCGTTCAATTTATTACACTTAAATTACTTTAAATGTTTGTTTTGACAAGCAATCTTTAAATGGTTGATTATTATTGCTAACACGTGCATATGAAAATTGAATTACATTCGATAGAAATGCAATAACTACTATAAATGAATGGAATTGACTAAGTGTTGGTTTTTCCAGTTGATCAATACCGTAACAATTGATTTTTTCCAACACTAGGTGATGATATTCATAATTAGTTAATGATAAAGGTACCTTAGGATATAATAGAATAGTGTTTATTTAGCTGTAAGTAATACAATCGATATGGATATGGCATTCCGATTACTTGAATGAAATGCAGTAAAAGAAATATTTATATGAAATAAAGTAAAATATTTTTGATAAATTCTTTGAAAAAGGAAAGTGATAACGGGAATCATAATAAGCACTATATCTACATGTAGTATGAAATATTTATGATGTACTGGTTACATAATTGTAGAATTCTTCTTGGGTATAGAAAACTTCATATAGAGCAATAGAGATTTCAGCTTCTTCTTAAAGATAATTGTTGTTAATAAACTGTTTATTCAATTTGGTGATGAAGAAGCCTGCGTGCACTAGGATGTTATTGTAGTTCATATAATGAGATGATTCAATCTGTATAGATTATCCCTAGTTCTGGTATGGTGGATATGTTATTAAACATATTTGCGAATAATTTATGAATGAATATACCGGTGACGCTTAATATTCTATATTTCCCAAATGTTTTCCTTTACGATTCGACAGGCGATATTGGAAATATCTCGTATAGCCCTTCATTGTCAATAAAACACGACCTACATCAGGGGCCTTTCCTCAGGATGCAATATTATGGCTAATTGCAGGAAAGATTAGGCCATAGTATACCTTGAGTAAGGTTTTCAATATTCAATACGCTTTTAAGATTCGTAAGTGGAAAACAAATTATATTCAGCTTTCAGTCGATATGTGAATTACAGATTGATTGACTGTCTATTTTTATTCAAAGAAAACATGTGGGAACCCAAGTTGTTATAATAATGCCATCAAATTCAATGTCAATATTAGGTGTTCTGAGCTCCACAACCCCTATTTTGTTTTAATTAATCGTAAGATAATTTTTTCAATACCATTGATCAAGTTGTTTAGGTAAATGTCTTACTTCAAATTGTGTTTTATTGGAAATATCTCCCGAGATTGTGATGGTGGTGTCAGCGACATACATCAACTTTAGCATTTTGAATATGGTGTGGTAAGTAATTTATTTTGAGCAAAAGCGTTTCTGTTAAGACTTGGGAAAATTACGAAATTATTACCAATATTAGTATCTGATGATTAATGTTTTATGTCTTGTTTCTAACTAACAAGATATTAGAATAGTTCTCTCTTCTGTGTTTGAATGAATACTATAATTTGAATAATGTTCTAATTAATACACACAATCATAGCAGATACCTTTTCTTCAATATGATATAATATAATATGGTTGAATTCTAAATAAACGTAATTCTGATAAAATAAAAATCGTGTGTGTATCCCGCCTGGTCTGCTATAGTTCGATGCAATAAATTCGAATTAATTGAAGAATAAAAAACACGTCGATGTTTCAAAGAAGATGATGAAATTTGAATAATATTGTTATTATGTAGGCGAAATTGTCGTTTTGATGATTCACATTCATTTTCTAGAAGATAAAGAAGAGTTAAAACAATTTGAGTCCAGAACTTTCTACAACAAATTTTTGAAACCTGAATAAATATGGATATAACGTTTTTATGAACATCACTTCTGAAGACTGATTTTAATTATGGTGTCAAAGCTGGAAATTCTCTGAAATTTAATTCACTCAGATAATGATTAAAAGGAATAAACAGGCAATCCACTTCATCTGATATCTTGAATATGAATGTGTTTCAGCAGAAATTTCATAATTTAATTAATATGGGTATAATGGCTCCTAACCAAAAGCATTTCAACCGAAGCGTTAAGATTTCGCTTTCCGTCAAAAAAGAAACGTAAAGAGTTATTCTGACGAAAAAATTGAAAATTCACTTACTTGTGACAAATAGTCGAAAATATTAAAAATTCGGAGATTTTTGCAATAACTTCAGACACTCCATTGAGAGACCAAACTTGGATTAGTTATCTTATGCTGCATATAGAAGACTTGTATTTACGGGATTCAAACAGATTCATGTATTCTATTATTAGTTGCACATTGACCACATTGACTTGGTATTATCGTGTCAAAGATGGACCTGAAATTTTCATCCCGTGGAAACTGTAGTTTATTAAATCCAAATGAAGAAATTCATCAAAGTACATTTATTATTATTATTCATGTATCATAACATCATATTACTTTCATTATACACCATTTACAATAAAATGTTCCTTTTTAATTTAAAGTTGTTCCAAACATTTTGTTTCAATATCTTATTCATTATTCGACATTGAATGATATTTTCAATTTGAGAAACCTCATAACAATAACGTAGATGTTCTAACAATTCCACATTTGACAATTATGACAGAGCGTTAGTGAAATCTCCGTTTCATATTCAAAACGAAATACGTGTCGTATCTTGTCGAACAGAGGTGGAATTTTGGTTAGCTATGTGGCAGGGTTTCACCCTCAAATCCATCATATCGATAGTACGGATTGTATTCCGGGGGCTCCAGATGGAACTGAGTCACCCGATGGGCGGCGGGACACACACGCGGCATGGCCACATGTATAGCTCAATACATATTCATGAGGCTCCTTGGACGTTCGCTTCTAGCGAGTTTTCCCTTTCCATGACGAGATTTGATCTGTGTGACCAAATAACAAACCTTCACTATCACAGTTTTTTAACGGCATCAGCGTAACATTAACTGATGTTATACGGGATGTCAAAACAAAATGAGAATTGTTCCAATTCCTATTCAGCTCAACGACAAAATTTGCTAGTTGAAGAATAATAGTATTGGCGCATACATATGAATTAGCAATTACGGGATACTTACCTACTTGCTATTATGTAGAAATAGAAGACGAAATAACAGCTGTTAAAAGATAATATGCATCATGTATTTGAAAGCAATATTTATATGTAAACACAACACTATCATGAGAGTAAGTAAAAAGAATAACCTTCTCGTTGGTATTTTTTTTTGTTTTCCACCCAGTCGATCGAACATGAAAATCATGCAAATTCATTACTAGCTCGATTTTAATTTCTTCTAATAGTTGAGATAATACCAGGGGATGCGGTAAAACGTGCAATTGAAATATCATTTCATGTATGAATAAGAATTGATTGCAAAGATTGAAAATTAAGTTGTTCTTAAGGAAAATATCGTGTCTAAACGAGATGTTCCAACTTAGACAAATCCGAGATTTACAAAATCGATTGTCGTGTTCAAAATGCAATGTGGGTCAAATTAGAAGGAATATTTTAACTCGGTGTAAAGATATAAATGATGGTGAGAAATCAGCGTTAGCCGAACTAATTTTGAATACAACAAAAAGATATTCAATAAATTACAATTCATCTTCAGCTGAGAGTAACCCCTTGTTTGCATTATTATCTCCAAATAGTATTTAAACAGGCACGTTTTGATTTTTTAATTAGCTTACGGCCGGTTCCATAATGAAATTAAAGTTACTTTAAATATCAAAGTCGACTTTATGTTTTGAAACCGGTTCCATAAACATGTTTTAAAAATAATGTAGCCTTTACCACCGCTTAAAGTTGAAGTCCCGATTTCGGCGCTTTACTACTAAAGTCGTCTCTAAATAGAAACATAACCTGCCTAAACTTTCTCGTTTGTCAATTTGATCTGAATATTTACGAAAAACTTAATCAAAATGAATAATGTTGCTTATAATTCAAGTTCAAGTTCGTCGTCTGAGGATGAGGAATTTATAATCTAAGATGATTGAATGTCTACAGAAAAAGAGATTCCTTAAACAAATATGACTATTTTAATTTTTTTGAAAGATTCAGATTAAAGAAACCCACTGTACTTTCCCTATTGGAACAAATAGAACATCTAATATCATTTCCTACAAACAGGTGGGCACTCATACATATCTTTGGATTATTATTAAATGGTATTGGTACTTATGAACTATTAATTGTAATTTTGTTTCTCAATCACCAATCTTTCCTTGTAAATTTCATTCAATAGCAATAGTTTCTGCGGTTGTGAAATTAACTCCCCTGTTGCACATGTTTTCGATATCCTTCTTTTTATCGCACATTATTGTTAATAAATATGCGAATCCTCAGTAATTTATAACGCGAATGAAGTCGTATCTAATCTAGAAATGAAGCCTGGAGCCACAAGCTGCAAAGTATGGTACAACGAACCCATGTTTTGAATTCACTGGTTTGGGGAAGCCAAACCACAGAATAAAAGGTATAACCACCAATATTCTTTGGTCTAACGTCTGCTGGATCTCAAAATCTGCTGTTTATAGTATCACGACATGTGAATATCTGAATTCCAGTACTACCAACCAAAACAAATAATCTTAAAGGCGACTTTAGCTGAAGGAGACGTGAGGTCCCGTTATGGAACCCGATTAACTTTAAGTAATTTTAAAGTAACTTTTACCTTAAAGCTTTCTTTAACTAAAGGCGCTTTTAAGGATTCATTATGGAACCGGCTGTTAATCGGAAGGTCTTTAGTAGTTAAACATTACTTCCAGAGGATAAGGGTGATTATTTTTTATTCATTACTTTTTTCTCTAATTGAGTGATCTTTCCTGCCACATGTGTCAGTAATGTTTGAAAAAATTCTAGAAATGCAGCATTTTGTAAATGCTGAGCCAGATATTGGAACCGAATTCTCGGTGAAAATTACTAGATCTTGTACCATGAGGATTTTCATTTGTCAGGGAATGTCGTGAAAATTGATAACTCCACGTCGAGTGAGTTGTGCTTAATCTGTCCACAAAGTTCGCTGGTGAAAAATTCCGTTCTTCTTCACTGATTTAATGAAATGATTACAAAATTGTAAGACTCCAATACATTCCTACTGGATGCAAAGAATGAACTGGTTGAAGAAAGGTAAGCTCTTCGATGATCTGTACGTGAGAATTGTGTAATGTGAGGTATATTACGAATGTTAGTAGCTCTGGAAATACACATGGATCTTGTTTCTGCAATTGATCTAATAATACGTACTAAAACGTTGTAATTTATATTTTATTCTCTCCTATGTGCACGAACATTTTCCGAATAAATCTGATGTATTCTTCTAAATACCCTAATATTTCGCTTTTGGAAAATGTATATCTGCTGCCGCAGCAACGAAATTTCCATAAAGTACCTCATGAACATTATGAATAGTTACCTATTCCTGAGTAAAATCGGGATGAGATTACACTAACTTAGGTATCTTCGATAAAGAATATCAATAACAGAAACAAAAACAGTGATATTTTTTTCATATATTGTGACTACACGAGAGGAAAACCTATAATGTTCGTAGAACATCTTGTGAGCCAATGTTGGATTGTTTGGAGAGAATATAGGCATCGGAATTTTTCTTAAAAGCTTGAGTGATATAGACATTAGGAAAGACCTTATTAGATAGGTAAAGAGTTCCCCAACTTCGCCACTCGATAGATGAAATTTGGTAGGAAGGAGTTCGACAGGTCACGAGCTTGACAATGATGAGGGGACCAGCTTGACTATATCTGGAATGTGTTGTGGTAGAATAACATCGATCAATCGAAATATCGAATGAGATCGCTCACCTTTTTACATTGTTCTAGAGAGGTCAATGAATTCGTAATTTGACCAGTCAGACGAATAACTCTCATCTGAATAGAATGTTGGGGGTTCAGCATATGTTTGGAACTTCTACTCAAAACATGTGAACAGTACTTAAGGAATGGGCGTATCTTTGGTTTGTAGATTATGAGAAGCAGGTTTTAGTTGATTAGTTTTGGCAATGGACCTCACATGATAGTCCCAAGAGGATGTTTTGGTGGTAATATCGAGCATAGATGTGAAGGATTTCATAGGAATAGTTGTCCCTTACATCATCATATCAAGGATTGTGGGACCCGCCTCTCTGAGAAAAATATAAATTTGAGTTTTGGTTGCCTGAAACTTCATTAGAATATTAGATCCCCATTCAAAAATCCTCGCGAGATCCTCATTTGTTGCCTCGACGTTATTAGATCTTGCACCTCTTGCTTCATTGGATGATAATTAGGCTTTAGATAAGGAAGCGGTATGAAGTGCAACATCATCAGCAGCGGGAACGGGACAGTTGTCCACTTCTAATGGATCGTTGATATGAGGCAGGAACAAATTCGAAGCCAAGACAGGTCCCTGTGGAATACCAGCGCGTATAGCAATTGTATCGGAAGAGCCTCAGTCAAACATCAGATGGAATGATCCATCTCAGAGGAAACTCGATGATAATAAGCGACAAATTTGGGGCGGTGAACCATTTATAAGGCGTTTGTCAAGACTGTTAACACGTAATGCCTACTGAATCATATCATTTTGAACGAAGGTATAATTTCATAAGATAACCCCGATTAGAATAATCAAGAGGTTTCGAATAGGAAGAACAGTTTTTATATCTTCATAATTCGTATTCATGTTTTAATAACTTATTTTATTGATAAATCTACCGCAAATTATTGACAAACAAATTTCGGAGAAACCATTAGAGTTATCGACTCTTATCAAGAGTGACCTACTTTTGTAGTAAGTAATTCAGATAATCTGAAGTTTTACTCAAAACCCCTCTTCTTCTATTTGCGTAGGAATATGAAGTGTTCAAATATTAAAATATCCAAGTTTTTTGGCTATGAATTAATATTGATCTTAATTTTGATACTGCTTTTCCTGCATTCCATAATGCTCTATCATCTTAGCAAATTTTTGAACATCGCAAGAACCGTTTCAAATTTGGTATTAAAAGAGCGATTCTGAAATTCTCACTTCAAAACTAAGTGAACTCTTACCGAGATAAATATACTCAAATTAGCTTGTTTTGGACTGAAAAATATATGGTAGGATTTCAGAAAGACTTTTTACAGACACCGTATATCACATATAGCAGTATGATTGATATCATTTCTCCGAGTGTAACAGTGAAAACAAGTTCATTAGTCCCAGATAGCTGTTTCGCTCTTCTCATGTGCTCGCCAGTAGAACGTGAAGTCACTGATTTGCCATCTCCGACAGTGATATAATCACAACGTTTGAAAATGTTACATGAACCTAGATCTTCCTACACCATTTGCCGGAAAACAGATGTCCCACTACTAATGCAAATTCACAATGATGCAATTCGAAACGATGCATTGAAAATAGAGTTCTTGCGATTCAAAGCATCAACGGGGAAACAGTTCGGAATACTACAGCCAGGTGACGGCCTCGAAATAATGCATAGTGAGTCACAAACACGTTCCGTTTTGGAAGTCAATAGGCAAAGTTTCGGTTCTTCTGATTGAACAGTGACAACACGTTCATTAGACTCAGACATCTGTTTTGCTCTTCTCATGATCTCGTCAGTGGAACGAGGCGGACTTGATCAACCGGCAGTTGAATGATTACCACCTCATACAATCTTTGGCGAACCTGAATGTTCCAATATAAACAGCCGGAAACTCAATTATATATCTTCTGTATATGGTTGATCAGAGGCTTCACGTTTGCCTCTACCCAATGACGAGCTCATGAGAAGAGCTAAACAGTCTGGAACTAATGGACGTGTTGTCACTGTTGAACCTGGATAACCAAAACTTTGTCTATTGACTTCTAATATGAAATGTTTTTGTAACTCATTATGCACAATTTATACTCACCATTCATAAGTTCTGATGTCTTCTACTTAAGTATACGAGTGCAATGTGAAAGGTCCCTGAAACATAAACAGATGGCGCCACAATAAAAAATCCCATGTAGCATTTGCGATGTACCATCTTTATCTAGCCCGCATTAAAATTTTCAGACTGATATGTCATTCAGCTCTGTTTTGACATCCATCGAAAGCAAGCAACCTTGAAGATTTTTGTAAACATGGGGAAAAGTGAATTTTACGTCTTCATTAAACATTATTTCTAGCTTGGAAAAATCATTACGTGAGCCAAAGCATCGCTTGTTTAAAATCATGGGTACTCTTCAACATCGCTTGGAATGATTCACAAGTGGTTTACTGATTTCCGTTATGGTATGACGACTCAGAACGCCGAACCAAAGGTATCTGCCAGATGAGTGCCGGATTTCGTCTCTGTTGACAACAAGCGCGACCGTGTGACATTTTCAAAAGCGATACGAAGGACATTTTACACCGTTTCGTAACTGTGGAGGAAACACGCATCCATCGCAACACACCAGAGACCTGAGAACAGGCTTAACAGTGGACTTGTTCTGACGAATCTAAACCGAAAAAGGCCAAAGTTAGTTTATTGGCCAACAAAGTTGTGGCAACAGTTTATTGAGATGCACACGGTATCGTCCATATATATTATTCCGATTTGAAGCGGAAGCGCCGCAGTTGGCAAAGAAAAAAGTGATCTCCCACCAGGACAACGCACCGGCGTACAGGTCCGCAGTCGCAATGGCAAAATTGCATGAATTGCGCTTCGAACTGATTCCTCATACAGTGTATTCTCTAGAGTTGCCCCCTGTTATTTTTATCTATCTTCAATTTTGTAGAAATGGCTCGGCGGAATGAGATTTGGGTCGAACGATGAGCTCATCACTGGAAGAAACTCCTGTTTTGAAGGATTTCCGGAATCGTGTTATTTGGAAGGGTTCAAAAATAAGAAGAACTTCGGACGAAATGCATCTGGCTACAAGGAGATTATGTGGACAAATGAAATATGTCTTGACCAATTAAATCATTTCTTGTTTAATTTTTCAGGGACTTTTCTCCTTGCCCTCGTATTTCTACAAATACAAACCGCAGATTCAGATATAGCACTATATGCAAGGTGAATTTGTAGAACTGATTTGTTTCATGCCCTTGCGAACAAAATATAAGCAGAACGAAAGTCGGCAAATTCGTAGATTGGCAGATTTCAAATATGATATTGAAAATATTCTGCAAGATACAGTTAATTTCTTCTAGGATATTTTTTTTCCAAATTCTATTTGCCTCCATATTCCCCTATAGGTGATATTCATCCTTATGAAAAATTGAATCATTGATCACGGTACAAAAATCTTCTTAGCCTTTAAAATTATACAGTTGAAATTAGACATTGGATCGAGACATTTTCGATTCTAAAAAACGTACTGTTCGGTAAATACCCCTGGGCATATATCGACTCTTTATATGAATAATGTTCATCTTGAGAACCGAAATTTAGGACTCAACCCAAATTCCTTATTGTGTTATTTGTTCATTTTTAACGTATACTGAGACGTCGCGCTGGACCAGTGATGATCGAAATACCAAAACAGTCGTTCAACTTCACTGCTACAGAGATTTTACCAAACTCTAGTAATTTTTGTGTTATATCTACTGAAAAAAATATGAGTTGCCAAGATACGTATATTTAGGTAATTGAGTATTGGCTGAGATTCTAGGGTGTATTTTTTAAATTCATTTTCTATGGTATTCCATATTGTTGTACTGACTATAATAAGCTCATTAGGAATATTTTATGATTTTTATACATTACATAGTGACCGATATAGTTGTAGTTTTAGTTTATGTTGCTTATCAGATATACCTACATATACCTAAGCGATTATTAGTTTTCTAAAATTTCAATAATGTTCGTTGAAATGGTTAAGTATTATGTGTTGAATCTTTGTATTTTATCTTGTACATTGTTCATGGACTCATAAAGCTAACACTGACTAATTAAAATAGTAGGTTCCAAACGAAGTAAGCCCAAAAAGATATATCATTGAGTACTGTCCTAAGCAGTTAGTACAGTAGGTTCGTTAGAGCGTCTAACATGTAAATTAGGCCTTCAATTCGAATTAATTAAGTGCGTTGGCCACCCCCGCATGCGCTCCTGAGACCACGTACCCAGTTCCGGCCCTTGCCAATAAAGCAGTCGAACGGACTGGGTTGTTGAGTAAATAGAGTTAGTCGCATGTCATTCGGTAACCCCCGACCCATCTTTCTACAGTGCCACCATCGACTATCCCGGAGCTTTCTATAACTTAAAGCTAAAGGGGTGATTTCTGGTAGTCCTACCACTACAATTAATAACAGTGCAGATAAAATATATTCGGAAATTATTATTGTGTACATAGAATGCTATAGGACAGCTTCACGACTCATAATATTTGAATACGTATGTTAAATTCTAAATTCACATTAACTTCAGCACTTTCAGTTACTACTTCAGTCTTAGCGAATAGAGAGATCGGGGCCAGTAGTTACAATAAAATTAATCTCCAACCATTTATCGTTGTGTATGCAAGGAAATAGAATTTCAGAGGGGCACTTGAGAGAAATTGATTAAGATTGAAAGGAATGATTTTTGACCAGTAAAAAAATAGTTTTTACCAATGAATCATAATAGAGCCTACAATCAGTTTATTCAACTTTCTGTGGTCGTGAATTATACAGAATCATTCAACTAGTTCCAATTCTTGGAACTTCCACTAGTGCACTAAAGATTACTAGTTCAGATGGTTTAATATTCCTGGAGTCCTCACTCACTGCATGTCAGCTGAAGATACTGAAACATACAACAACTCTCGAATCACTTAGTTCTTGAATAGAACATTTTTTCACTTGTGGATGGAAAGATATTTCCGAAATGGAAAATTTGAAACTGCTCTAAGGCCAGACATATTTTCGATGAATGTCCACCTCTAATAAATCTAACATGAAACTTGTAATGAGCAATTTAGATAGGACGGGATGTAAAATAATTCAACTCAATCAAACTATAAAATAAGAGCATGATTCTATTCAAATTTTATATTATTCGTTCGACTTGTTTGCAAATTTATTGTAAACTAAGTTAAACAAACACTGTGTTGTAGTTTGTTGGGACAAGCAATTGCCATCTCTCTTCTGCGAGAGAAAGGATATATGTCCATGTTTACTCCATGCAATATACGATTTACGTTTTTCAGAGAAACTATTCATCTGTTGCATATAATAATTGTTATTTCTGATCATTATATTGAATTGTTCTGTTATTGCCTTGTGCCAATTAACAGAAAAACTATGTAATAGTCTTGTTACCTTGTTTATACTCATGTAAGAATTATTCTCATTAACAAGTCGACTCTTCACGTTTCCTATTAAAGTTATATCAAAATCTATATGGAATACAAACAAAATCAAACCGTACAGCTTTGACTAGTAATACCTACATGAATAAAGCAATAATTATTATGTTTACTTTGACCAAGAAGGGCATACGATGTCTTAACCCATTTTCCTGCATTTTGTATGTTCGTATAATAATTACAGTTCATATTTTTTAGGTTAGTTGGCATCTCATTATATTGTTCAGAAACATGGTAAACAAAATATCTCTGGCTTATTGTTTTTCTTGCATATGAACCTATCTATTCTCAGTCTAGTCTCATATTAATACGAGATAGGGAAATTAGTGTTTCAATTCTTGTGATAATACTTGGAAAGTTCTGATATGTATAACCCTCCCAGATCAAAAATTTCAATAGACTGGCAGTCCTTTTGTAATTGTTTGCTCGGATATCTCGCGGGTCACTTCAGAAGAATTTTAACTAAAAGTTTTTGAGTAATCTCTCATCTAACTAACTACTCGTTTTATATGTTCCTCCTATGCTATAAGACTGTATGATAGTAGTGATTGTGCTAAAGCATATCATTTTTTGCGTGTTCCACTATTCATTCCTCTTATCCTATGACAAAATCGGAAGAATTACAAATTCCACGCATCTAGAATTGATATTGCTTCTCTGGCTCCCCCAATCACTTCACAGGATTGTGTCACTATATTTTCACTTCGAGTCTTTGTTTTTGAAGCAGGAAATTCACTCTTTTTTATGTATAATGTGATAGTATATCCACAGTATGAACTCTTTTATAGTTTATTAAGAACCTGAAAACCAAGAAAAACTGGAATTTATTATTATTATCTCAATGCAAAATGTGTATTCGTTTTCATAAGCATCTGACAAATTATATACTTGAACAACCTCGACTAAACTGAATCAATTGATAATATACAGCCATGATTCTACCCACACTCCGGATGTTTTACATATGCATAAATATCCAGGAACTGAATGATTTAGAATCAATTTCAGTTCTTAAACATTCGAAAGAAATACTAAATATAGAGTATGTACATATTTAAAATCTCATATGGCGTATATAGGGACTAATCAAAGGATTAGCAAACACATGAAACAGTTATAATCCCTAAAGTCTAATAAAAATAGATGCAATCCAGCAAATTACCCGATTATCATCAAACGTGAGTAGAATCATCGAGAGACTTAACAAGGTTAAACATTACATAGAAAACTAGAGCATAATATCGGATGAAAACACGAGTTCAGCAACGAACTTAGCACGACATACCAACTAGCCCGAATACTTGCTACTTCTGGGTTATGTAACCAGCGAACACATGTTTACAGAAATATTGAAAGGCGACCCATTACGTGGAAATAAATGAAAATTAATACCTCAAAGTTGCAATACGTTACCTTACATTACGCCACATAAGCATTGACTTAGCAATTATAACACATTACAGCTATTTAAATACTCCACTTTGTTTTTTAACATCCTCAACTGAGTACTCAATACTCTCAGTTTTGATGATGTTTCCAGGTTAATCTTCTATCTAACTATATGATGAATCTAATTTCATGAGTTGGTTCTAATGATATATTATTAATTATAATTTCTTTGTGAATGTGAGGAATGATATGGTATTCTCTGGGTCTGGTTAAAATTCAATTGTAGCATATTTTCATCAAACCGGATTTTCAATGTACTCAGTGCTTCTTCTGTGTTTGCTACATCATCAGTTTCTGCCGTTATAGATGCAGTTGTGTCATCTGTAAAAAAACAACGCATTATCTACAATTTGTGAGAGTTCATTCACTTAAATAAAGAATAAAGTGATCCTAGCATTGAACCTGGTGCTATTCCTTGTGATATACGATTTCAGAATGGATTTCATCGACACTGCTGTTTTTGAAAAAAATTTCACATTTTATTCATTAATGAGTCTATGAGACAATATGATTTGTTGAGCAACCTATCATGATGTCAAAGGCTTCGGATAAATCCAGGAATGAGGCTCATGCTTTGTGTTTTCTTTTTCAGTGAACCTGTCTGCTATTTCGCTCAGTAATTAGTAAATTACATGATTGATCTAAGAATTTTGTGTTAAACTGAATATTTTATGTTTTCATATTGAGCTAGTTTCGCGTATATGAATGATTTTTTCTATTATTCTGCCTATTTTTTGGGGCTATTATGGGTCTGTAGATATTAATAATCGTGATTTCACCGTTTTTCAGTAAGATTATGGTTTCCTCAAGATAATCAGGAAAATCCCACCAGGATAGATAATATCTATGATTTGTTTCAGAGGTAAGCAGATTTTGATTATTGGAATAGTAAGTAGTAGTAGGGTAATGTTTTTCATGTAGTCAATTATTGTCATATTTGGAGAAGATAGAATTGATTGTAGATATATGTGCATAATTTTGTCTTTAAAATGAAGATTATCTTTAGAAAGTTTGTTTTATAAGATTTGATACCATACATTATTCGTTCCATTTGAAATCACCGGGGAAGTAAGTCATTATTTGAAAAGTTGTGATTGATTCATATAAAATAGAGACCTATTATTGGTTAGTGCTGAATCGTCAATAAATCATACTCTGCTCATTTATTGCCTTCGTATGACTCAAGGAGGAGCAATATTTTATTTTATACAAAGTCCATAAGGATAAATTATATGCATTACAATCACAGTTACAGTAATTAAAATAGAAACTATTCTAGTAAGATATCATTATGTCGATTCCTTTCAATCTAAAACGGAAACAGAATATTTTATCGAAGTGGTAGGAATATAGAAAACTTAGAGAGTATATCTCTCAGGTTGTCCTCGCGTCGTTCCCTAGATTCGACTCGTTATTTATGTATTTTAACGCCGTCGTTCGGGCATTATTGACGCCTTAATGGCCGGATTTGTGCTTGCTGCACAACGTCAGTGTTTGCAAACTTAGATAAATAGACAGATCATTTTTTGCTACTATAGCTTTATGATATTTGATCTGGTCATCTCCAACTTTATTTATATTTATTTATGTGCTAATACGCAATTGACCACCATAATTTTTCGAGGAACTTTTCCACTCCATCTAGGAATATAGCCTGGACGGTTCAAATGATTTCAATATCTGTTGTATGTGGCGTTGTTTATATCTCTTTCGTGTTACTAATTGTAGGTGTATTATTCATTAGTATAATATATTGACATACGCCTTTCATTTTTTAATGACAGAAATTATCGATGATACTTAACAATTGAGAAAAAATAAAATATGAAGATTTTTCATGGTTTGTCAAAAGATACTCAAAAACATAGGTACTTCATCCTTCGAGATCAGTAACAATACGATAAACTTTTGATATAAACTAGAAAGAGGTACCTAAAATATAGCGAACAGGCTATGGTATTATAGAATTTCTATTTTGCCCTACACATTTTTTGTTGCGATATTAATTCATTTATAATTAGTAGGTATGCATTTCTTTTTATTCTTCAGTTTTCGCTCAAACACATCAAAATTTCATTACATATCCGAAATCAAATATGTCATCAATGAAACAATAATAACGAACGAAATATTTATATTATTATGGAGTAATCCAAACTAAAAATTGTTTTCTCTTAATGAAGATATGATATAACATAAATTTTAATTACAAAATAAGCATAACTAAGTAATTGCCTTAATTCGTTAACAGTACTCAACATAAATAACACATTTTTGGTGACATAAGTACTTAAATTAAAAATATATTGATTTGAATTAGGTACTTTTTAATTTTCATTTTCATCTGGCCCTGCTCAGTAATATCTTCTATGTCAGTTTCTGCAAGGTACACTGGTACTGGAAGTAAGACAAAAATACTTTGCGTGATATTGCTTCTCGATTGTCCTATCCCGGCATTTGTCGTGTGAGTTTTTAAGTTTTTTCTTATTGATTGGTACTTCTGATAAATACAATCGGAGAACAAACAAATTTTCTGATCGGTTATTCAATTTTGCAGAATGCGGCAAGTGGAACGTAAGTAGAAATATCTATGTATATAGATTTGTCTCAGAGACAGCTCAGCTATTTTAATATCAGCTAACTTAATTCCAAGCCCTTCTGTTGCTTTAAGTTTCATTGGAATGCCAACTAATTTCCAATCGAAGAAATCAGTAGAATGTACAGATATCACTTCATAAAATTTTGGACGCTTACGCGCATTGCAAATAATTGTGCCTCATTTAGATGGCGCCTGTATGCTCAGGTTGGAAGTGTATCTCTCAATCGTAGCGTGGATATAGTGCAGTCAATACGGTATTTTTTAAATCTATTTTTTGAATATGAACCGATTAGGCTGAAACAGGATTCATTCGACGGGGAAAGATATGCAGACAAAAAGACCCCAAATTATTTTTGTCGCTAATTTTGTTTTTTCACCCCAATACCCTTAAAAATTGAGAATATAATTGCAAAATACCGCCGAAAAGCCCTGAAAATGTCTCGGGGGTTTTCAGGGTCGCTGATCACTATCCCGACGTTAGATTGACCAAATTCCTCACCCCCCTCCTCTAATTAACCCCCCTCCTGTTCATCAGCATTTTTTGAAAAAATCCATCAGAGTTGAATGAAAATGTCTACTCGGGGGTTTTCAGGGTCGCTGACCACGATCCCGACGTTAGATTGACCAAAATCCTCACCCCCCCCCCCTCTAATTAACCTTTTCATCCAATTCTGGCGTATTATTCAAAAAAATGCTGAATGAACATCTTGGGAGGGTTGATTAGAGGAGGGGGGTGAGGATTTTGGTCAATCTAACGTCGGGATCGTGATCAGCGACCCTGAAAACCCCCGAGTAGACATTTTCATCCAACTCTGATGGATTTTTTCAAAAAATGCTGATGAACAGGAGGGGGGTTAATTAGAGGAGGAGGGTGAGGAATTTGGTCAATCTAACGTCGGGATCGTGATCAGCGACCCTGAAAACCCCTGAGTAGACATTTTCAGGCCTTTTCGGCGGTTTTTTGCAATTATTTTCTCAATTTTTAAGGGTATTGGGGTAAAAAAAAAATTAGCGACAAAAATAATTTGGGGTACTTTTGTCTATACATTTTTCCCCGTCGAATGAATCCTGTTTCAGCCGGATCGGTTCATATTCAAAAAATCGATTCAATCGACCTATTTTTATACCATATTGACTGGCAACTTGCATGTAGGTATATCCTGTAACCAAATAAGTGATCTACATTTCTGGCCCATATTTTGACACAACATGCAGGAAATATTGTAGCACTCATATGACAAATTTATTTTCATTTTGCCCCGGGCAATGGCAATTGTAGCATTACAAAGATATTGACAGACTGTTCATTTTGAGTAAATAGTTGTATATATTTGAGCCTATTTCGTTCACGCCTCGTTTACTATTCTATTCCTCCCTTAGATAACAATATGCATTTTGTGAACTATCTTCATACACAGTAAAGTTATATATGGCGTACTTTCTCGAAAATTCAAATATCATGCTGGGACCGTGTTGGGTTGCAAGTACATCTTGATACAACTGAGAAATCATCAGCTGTAGATTTATGTTGTTCGTACACAAATAGTTGTTTTGCTTTCTTTTTATCTTGTTGGTGTTCTAAATACTTCTTATTTTCGGCGTCAAACTTTTCTTCTTCTGGCACATTTTTCAACTGTTTACATTTGAACCATTTGACTCTTCTTGGAACATGTATTTCTTTTCTGTAATCTTGTCTAAAGACAGTATTACCTTGAACAATTTTCCCTCGTTTTAACACTAATGATTTGTACATTCTGTATAGATTCGAATAACTTTTGACATAAGCTGGCAAATACAGTTTCACTTGACGAACGGTAGTAGTATGAGGGTCCCAACGGCAAATTATCAAACAAAAGTTCTGAGTGCCTTAGTTTGCTTTTGTGTTGCTTCGGAGCATGTTGTCTTTATTGTCTGCGTTTGCTTTGATTTTTCACATTAAAGAATTCCCAACTATCTTTTGTGAGATATTCAAAGTATTTCAGGAAAACTGCAAAAATACCTGTACCTGACATCTTTCTTTCATGATAAAATATGGGTTTGTGAGCCTTCTACGCGAATTTTATTCTGAGGTTTTTTTCCTTTCTATTGGTATTATGTTTATGCAGCCGTTCTTCTTCTTTTATTCGTTACATTTGTTTGTACAGCTTCTACCGAGACAAGGATTTGTTAGTACCTTTTTGCTTTCAATTCTTTGTTTCTTGTAATTTAAATAGATTTTCCCTACTTGTCTACGTGTTTTATTACATTCCATCTCATCTCCATCATTTCCTTCAGATTTTACGCTCTAATCACTTTTCGTGCTTGATTGATTCCTACAACTGGTAATCTCATCAGGTTTAATTCTTTTCACGTACTGGGTTCTCTGTCTATTTAGTCTTAATAGAAATAATATGAAATATCAATATCTGAACATTCGTGTTCAACATGTTTCCCTTACCTTTAATAGAATTGATAGTAGCACCATTTATTTTTCACTTGAGTTTCCTTGTAAATTAGTAATGTGAATGAGAACATCTGCTTAAGTTGAACATGGAACAGTGGTAGTCTCTGACTAATTATTATACTCGAATTCAGTTTCGTTGAATTCAATTTCCATGCTGATATTATTTTCATTATTATTAAAGTAACATAGGACGGTTATCAATGGTTCTTCATTCGTCAATATTACCACTGGTTTTGTCTGAGGAAATTTTCACAATTTGTAGTATGCTCATTATCTTCGGTTTGCTCTAGAGCTCTATTTTGCGTGGCAAAAATAATATCTAATATTTTCTGGGCACAAGACGACAAGACAAGAGACTGACCAAGGTAAAATTGGAGTTAAGGTTGAATTATTATGAAACTGTCATTGATAACAACACAACACTGGATCTTTCGTCACATCTTGATGAGTGCGCAGGTCCCTGATGTCAGCTGCAGAGCCTGTCGAAAGGCGCCTGAGACACTTTTCCACCTGCTGTCGGCATGTCCAGTGAAAGCTGCCTCGGCATATACCCATCACCATAATGCGGAACTACGGGTGCTGTATTACCATCTAAGGCACTCGTACGGTATAGACCAAGAGAGCCGGTGCTACATTACATGCCAGGAGATATTGAGTCCGTTGTTGGGAACGGAAAATGCCATGGACCGTCAGGTTCATACAAGCAAATAGGCCTGGCGTTGTCCTCCTCGATGAACAAATACAAACTATGTATTTCATCGAATTCTCTGCTCCAACAAGGGAGGACATAGTCTTGAAAGAGGAGGAAAAAAGGACAAAGTATCAAGATTCCTTGTTCCAGCCCCGCACGCTTTACCCAGACCACAAGTTCGTATTATTGGTCCTGATCATCGGTGTTTCGAGCGGAATTCGGTCTTCGCTGCATTTGAACTTGAAGATCATTCCAGCCTGTAAGAACTCAGGGCATATCTTGATGAATCGGATGCAGAAGGCAGTTATTCTGTTCAATAAGACTACTCAAGGCACACGATTTAGGAACCTGAAGCTACTTTCCGACCGGTGACCGTAGCTTCGGTGAATTAATTTTTTTCCTCCGGCGCAATTGCTGGATGTCGTCGGAGCGCGCAGCAGCCCCGACCAGGTAAAAATATATAAAAAGAATATATGTTTATTTTTTTTACTTACTCCAAATTTTCGTGAGTAGCGGTTAATTGATGTAGGTGGATTATGCATCCATCGTTACTAGTTTTGGGATTTAGATCCCATAATTAGAACAACTCTATAAGAAACATTTACAACATTGATTAGGTGGAAACGAATAATCTAATTTAATATACATCCTCTTATATCGTTTCCTTAGATACACATCCAAGATATTTTGTTGTATTCTGTCAGAGTTCTTGACGGAATTCAAATAGCTACTAGTCTTGATGTCACTTTTGATAAAAAATTTATGAATATTTTGGATTATCAACACCTACCTCAACCACATGTAAATAAACTTAAGAACGAATCCTAAGCATGAAATAACTTTTTAATATGTATTCTTGGTTTCGGCTACAAATTTCCTCATTCTAGTTTGTTGGAAGAACGTATTTACAATTATTGCAGTAGCGTAGCGATTAGCTCTTCAGATTTCACAATAAATTCGACAAGTGAAGATTGAGACTTCCATCACACATAAAAACCGCCAATAACCTAGTTTATCAAAAAACGAAAGCAAAAATTCCAATGTTCGGTTCATCTCAAGGTCAAAATGTTCATGTCATCTGTTTATGTATAACCGCGAGATGCTTTATATTGAGAACAAATTGACACCGCTATGCTATAGTATGTTCAGCACCTTTTCATTATTCTTTCTATATCCAAATGTCAAATGAAATGCAATAAATATCATCTTCGTGTTGGATGAGAATGTAACAAGCATCACTTTTATTGATTTGGTAATTAGATGCTAGTTATAATCTTGCGAAAAAAGTCACTACGGACAGATGGATGAACGAATCATCAAGGTGATTGAATCTGATAAGGCAGCATTGATATAAAACCGCGTGATGTGTAGGCACAAAGACCCACATAAGCCGATTATAGGGGTGCGACTGGTTTTTATTTTCGACATATGGGACTCGGTACTAGTGTAACACACATCTTTTTTCTCATTCAATTTTAAACAGTCACTATTCATGCTTTCCGATTTAAATATACAAACACGAGTTTAAACAATTTCATCAGTAGTGGGAAATGTCCGTTATGGGAGTATTATCATTTGGAAATCGTGATATCTCGATATGGAATACTTTCCATAGCAATACCATTTGAAATGAAAAGTGATCGATCACTATGGTTAACTAAGTTGGTATTTTCTCCATACCTATGCAGATAGCTAGGGATAATACATCTAGGAATAATATTAAGTACGTTTTGATAACCACGAAACGTGTTCATTGAAAGTTTCTGACGTTCCTAGTCAAATAGATCTGAGAATTTAGACCACCTAAAAAGGGAACATGAAGTATCTAATAGGAATATTTTCATCTTCCAAAAATCGAAAGTGGATATCGTGAGCTCATTATGAATGTATGAACGGTCAACCTGTTATTCACAGGATGTTCATTATTCAGTGACATGTTTGGTCCATTTCATACCTCTTAAAGTAGTTTTTCTCAAACAGAACATCCTATATATTTAGGATTTTACCGATTCAGGATTGAATTCTGAGTAACTGTGTAATTATGCTAAATTTTACAGAAAAGCTTATGAAAATCATCGAAATGTTGTTATCATGTAATGAACAATTGCAATATAACTCTTATCACAACGTCAAATACAATCATAAATTATTCGTCGAAGTCATTATAGCTGGTATTATATTGCGTTTCATCAAATTGAACGATATGTAACATAATAATCGATATTCATGTGAAAATATGAATTGATTTATTATACATATTGAATGCAAGGAAATTACCGAAAGAACATCTCGAATATATTCAACGGACCAAGTACATATTTGATGCCAATTACCGAATCGTGGCTTAACAGAATTTAACGTAAGGTTTTGAGGGATGCAATGTTACCAGCAAGACTTTCCATTATTAGAAGACCAAAGATACAAGATCATGGACCACCGGAAAGTACTGTAGGCTAATTTCAGTAGAGGAAGTTTCATTATTTTCAGCCAAAGTTATTTGGAATAATGAAACAAAGTTCAATACAACAGAAAAACCGAACATTTTCGAGCCAACAGAAATCCAAATATAATTAGGCAGCGGAATTGCCAATTACATTTCAGATTAAATGTATTTTATCATGTACCTAATGGATAATCGCATCTGCTACTGTGGCGGCCCGTGAACTTTTTAAGAGAGGAGGCTGGACATAAAACGTTCTTGTAAAAATATACTCTATTCAGCCAATAAATTTAACCTTTGCACAGCGACCGTACCAGCTACTTCAGTGACAAAATTAATTGTTGCCAAGCAAGAACCAACGTGGAGGTGTAGAGTATCTCTTGGCAAAAAATTTTTTTGTTCATTTTTTTTCTTTGGATTTTTGATATTTTTTTTTTTTTTTTTAATTTTTCATATTTTGTTTTTTTTTATTATTTTCATTAACTTTTTTTATATATTAACGGAATTCTACTGTCTTTAGTTTGCGAAAAATGATCAATAATATTATCATAAAATATATCATTTTGTTTTAAGTGTTTTACTAAATCTTTTTCAATAGATATCAAACTAACATTGCATAAACGATTTTGGCCCATTGTATTTCGCATGTAAGTTTTAATTCGTTTGAGAGTAGAAAATGATCTCTCCACCGATGCCGACGTGACAGGAATGGTGACTGTCAAACAAAGTAGTTTATAAAACTGAGGTAAAACTTGTTGCAAATCATTGTCTATCATATATTTTATCATATCGGCGTGAATGTCGTACTGGCCTAAAATATCTTTATCCACGTAGGTATATAACCCATAATTCATTATGCAGTGCTATTTTATCAAAAAATTTATATTTCAGAACTAAGTTATCTAAAAGTGTATTGGGAAACTCTTTTGAAAAAGATTCGAAAAATCTTCTATTCGTCAAGTCGAAAAACTTCAATTCATGTAAATCGGAAAATCGAATCTCAATTTGACCGTTAATAGTATCTAAAGTTTCATAAAAAAAGTTGTTTATAATGTAGTTTCTTGTCTACCAAATTATATGTTTTCCTCCTTTAACAATATTCTGTTTACCGGTTAATTTAAACTTAATACTCGATGTAATATGTTCCTGCGATTTTTCATGTCTGTCTATACCACGAGCTAAATTTTTCAAATCATCATAACCCGAGTGCCCACAACATGAAGTTGTATCAGATGTAAATAGCAAGCAATATAATTTATTGTGTATTTCGATTTTGAAACATACCTGTCATCGTCACCACTAATCCTTTCAAATCCGGTAAAGGCCGTTTATTTTTAACAAAACACTTTTCTATCATATGTTAATCCACTAAATGGATTTTTTAAGAACCCAGCAACTCATCATTTCACCGATTAGATAAATTATAACTTAACTACTTAACCTTACTTCGCCTCGCGGTACAAAAACAAGAACTAACGGAACACGACACGTGTCGCATTCTTCTAGCGGAAAGGCGGTAGCAAGTAACCGTATTTCATTCGACCGACGATTCCGTACGAGAAGCTAGCCTACATAGGGTGTTGCCATATTCGCTCTTTTACCCTATCTGGCAATTGAACTGCTTGGAAAACGGCAACTGTGTTGACCATACGTATTTAGCGTTTGAGATATATAGAGAATCTAGCCTCTGGCCACTGTTGCCAAATTAAAAATAACTACTGAGAACGGGGAATTAATTGTACAATTTGAAGGATTATCAGAGAAACAGGAAATAAAATGGAGAATAATCATTAAGATAAATTGGTGAGGAGGCTGAGCCTCCTTAGCCTCCTTCGAGGAGCCGCCA
The DNA here is from genome assembly GCA_958510875.1 of Endomychus coccineus. Taxonomy (NCBI): domain Eukaryota; kingdom Metazoa; phylum Arthropoda; class Insecta; order Coleoptera; family Endomychidae; genus Endomychus; species Endomychus coccineus. Next base: position 90,963,679 of record OY294069.1, on the reverse strand, counting down.
CTGATCTGCTACCACATGTATGTCCACACTCTAATTTCTGTGACGTATTTGACCTGTTGTTGAAATTCTTAGAAAATCTAATTTGTGATAAGAATCATAGCATTTCATTTGAGAAATGCGACATGATATTTGACTAGATAGTTCAGGTTTCTTGATGAGCTGGTCCTCGGCTCCGAAAGTCATAAGCTTTCATCGAAGATTTCTCGCAAATCAACCTGTATGTAAGTTCTAGGTATCCCATAAAATCTCTAGAGTGTACACTGTCGGTAAGAAACACATTATTTGATAACTACATCGATAGACATGTATGCAGTACATTTCAATAATACTATTGAACAAAGGGAAATTCCAAACAAACGAAATATTTGAGAATGACTTCCACGTAGAACAAGATAGGATCAAACAAGTTTGACTATATTTTTATTTGTTTGTCAATCTCTTCATCAAATATACATATGAAACCGTACAAGTTCATGGATAGCATCCAGAGAAGAGAAGAAATCTTTGTCTTTCCACTACAATTTGTTATTTCATAGGTAGCAATACCAAATTTGGTACTCAGCTTCATATCCGAGTAAGTTGAAGTGTCATTATGTTTTGTTGGATGTGAAATTTTCTCCATTCTCTTTAATGCCAAACACTTTCACAGCAATGGCGATGAAAATTCATCACGAAATCTCTGAAACTAAACCGGAACGACTTGCCAGATTTATCCCTTATACAACGTAGGCACCCGCTAAGCACAAATTCTCCGATACTCAATCCCAAAAAGGGGGTAATTTGATATATTTTCACTTTGTGACTGCTAATATAATCATAAACAATTTACGTGACAAACAGATCCATAGATAAATGGATTACTATCACAGTTCAGACAGCCTATACTATGACAGATAACACATAGCCCACCAACAAGAATTCTGGGTAGTAGGTTCCATATACGATCTAGGCATCCACTAGTAATTGATTTTCCGGAATTCAGTCCCAAAGGAGTGCAAAGAAATTCTATATATTCTGACTTTTTTGACGCCTAATGTAACAACGTAGTTTTCATGGCAGACAGGTCGATGAATCATTGTCAGAGTTCAGACTGTCTATGACAGATCTTACATAACCCAGGTAACGTTGACGTTTACGACCGCCGATGAATTCAAACAATGTTCGTGATAGACCATTTCATAACATAAATACTGAAACTTTCATAATGTGACAGAATATAATTTAACTCATTTTCAGCCTTAAGCTCTTTCTACTTATTTGGAATATGCATTAAGTCTTTAAACTTGAGGAATGGAATCACGGCGGCGGTATCTACGCCTTATCTGTTTCTACGAGTATTAATAATATCATTGTAATAAAATACATCAAGTTGATATTATTTTTTCTGAATATTGTGTTATGTGGCAGATACATGTATTTCCATGTCTATTTGTTTCCGGATGAGCCCTATTAATAAGTACTTTTTATCATTCTAAATTTCATAGACTGAACAGAAAACTTATTGACAACCGCTTATGTGAGGTGAAGATTTATCCACTAAAAGAAGTGAGGACCTTTCAGCTACAAAGTGGTCATCAGAATAAACTGAATAAGAAATCTGTTTTTTAACGATTTCAAATTAATAGGGTATATGAGGGATTACTCCAGCTGGAGATAATTCTGAATTACTTGGATTGCTTTTTCGCTTATACATTTCCATCCGTTCGGAATTACCTATGATAGACTCGAACTTAGCAATCGTTAATTTATTAATTCCTAGGAAGTCAACTTTTTAGAATGAATTATTACAATTGCATTATAAATTATATTGAATCACAGCAAATGGCTCAGTTTGTATTCCATGTTTTATCGTTGTTATTATTATGACTTATATTTTACAACGAACATAATATGTCAAGCACTGCGATTTCCAAATAATATAATAGAAAACATCTCTATATCAGAAAAAGAGTTTGGCTCTAATATGCCGCCCCTTTAGGGATTCTCAAAATTTAAACATCATTTTTACTAAATTTTGTTGCTTAGAAAAACCCACAGTTTCGTAACAGATCTTTTATAGACACCACTTGGAGATTTAAGTCAGAAAGCGTACCATTCCATCCGATCCTGGATGTGTCGCTATAATTTCACCTATTTTTCCCATCAAATGCGGTAAATTATCTTCCTTCATGATAATGACATTTGTTTGAATCAAATAAGTAAGATCTTCGTTCCATGTACAGCCCATCTGCAGTTCAGAGATGTATTCCTTAGACCATCTTTTACATATGAGTTGAATGGTTTGCTGACGCCTCTCGAAACGGGATAGTTTTGTTTCATTGGCAGGTCAACGGATGACCCATTAAAAAATGTGCCGGAGTGAGAGGAGTAGGATCATTATGGTCATTATAAATATGATAAAGAGGTCTTGAGTTAGAACACGTTCTCCCTGTGTGTTTAGATGGTGTTAATTCTTCAAATGTTAGTTAAGAATTAGGAAATTCTCATTTAACGTCATGTTCCACTTGTTTTATCCTAGTTCCGCATTGGGGATATCTTGGAGGTATGAACTATCAGCTTATACCAACCTGACTCATTTCAGTTATGATTTCATAGTGTGATTTGGAAATGGAAGTTTGAAGCTAAGTAATCGCTCCCACAAAATTTTTTCCATTACCTGAATAAATTTGGAATTCCTTAGTTCCCTGTCTCTCAGGTTGACGGGACCACAAAAGTAAATAAACCGACGATATGGAGTTACTTCAAATTTAGGTAAATTGAACATAATATGCGTACCTTACATTTGTAATTGGTCTTATTCGAAACCATCTTATACAGTCATGTACTACCTCAAGATTGACCTGTTATTATCCAAAAATTTTCAGGAAGGTTCGCACGTAATAGCTATGGTCCAGCATTTATCAGAGCACTATGCTCATTCTCGTCTGGTAGTTTTATAAAAATATGATTATTGGGTAAAACTACTGGATATTTTTTGTCGTAACTAGATTCCGAGTTTTACAGACGTCTACTTAAACTAATCAGACCTATATAACAATGAAGGGATTGAAATTCAATAGTTTGCTTTTTACTTTAACCTTTTGTGTTAATTTTACGTCATTAATTTCCTCGAAGAACATACCTGGTAGAACTATTCTAACTAAAATAATCATTGATGGTTCGAGTTCAAGTATTGTCAATGGACATACTAATCTGAAATACTCACTTGAGCGAGTGTTCATCGTAAATCTGATAATATACGAAAAACCACTTTTTTCAATTCAACTAATTTTGAATATGTATTGAAAATTTCATGATTGTCACTGATATTGTTAACGGCTATAACGGCTTTGGTTTCAATTTCTGAAGTACATCCAGCTGGAGTCTCATATGAACTACAACTTTCTAACCGCTCCTTTTTTAACCATCTTGGGTCAAGACAATAACCGAACTTGTTTTCCTACCTCTAAAGATATAAAATTGAGAACCGATAGGGACTTTCGCTTAAAAATGCAGGAAGAACATCATACAGGTATTCCTGTTCTGGAAAATATTCCAAATTTTGACATGATAGTAATCCTTTGGATTATATGCACCTTGTGTGCTTGGGTGTGGTAAAAAAATTGCTTCTGCGTTGGTGTTTTGGAAGTCTAAAGACAAAAATCTCACTCCGTGATATATCATCAATATCCACTTCAATGAAGAAGTTATCAAAATGTATTCCACTAGAATTTAGTAGAAAACCCAGAACCTTACATGAAGTCAGAAGGTGGAAATCCACCGAGTTTCGGCAATTTTTAATTTATACGGGCCTGTAGTTCTCAAAGAAGTCTTAAGTAAAGACCGATACTTTAATTTTCTATCTTTACATGTGTCTTTGAGTATTTTATCCAGCTCAGAGTATTTTATATATATATTTATTGATTATGCATCAGAATTATTGGAATATTTTGTTAAAGCTTTTAAAACATTATACGGACCTGAATATATGTCACACAATATACATAACCTTTTACATTTATCTGAAGATGTCAAACATCAGGGCCCTCTTGATCTGTTTAGTGCTTTCAAATTTGAGAACTATCTACAGGATATAAATCCCTTCAACAAATTATTAAAAGACATACAGAGAGAATAATGAATGTTCAAATCCGAAATGAAGAGCAACTAAATTATCCAATCTTTAGGGATGAGCATTCCAATGGTTATTTGATGAAAAATTTAGTTATCAAAGCTCAATTCTAAACTATCTTATTTAAAAATTTTACACTGAAAATAGGTAGCCCAAATAATTATTGTGGACTCAGCAATGGTGATATTGTAAAAATATATAATATATTAAAATTAAATGATGACAAATTTAAGATTCTTGCTCGCAAATATTTGCAGTTAGGTAATTTTCATACCATTCCTACGGAATCATCTCTCCTGAATATTTATCAGTCGAACAGTGAAAATTTGGGACCATTGTCTTTATTTGATGTTGGCAATATAACCTATAAATTTTTAAAATTAGAGCTGGAACAAAAATCTGATAGTATTTTTATTTGCTTGCTACACACATCATTATTGCAAGTTCTACAGGGTATAGATATATTTTGAGCTTTATCATGATAAAGTCTGAAATATCGACTTTCACATGTGAACAAACCACTTGCTTGAATAAGATAACAATCACCCATATCCACTAAAATACTGTTGCAGTCTGATGATGGCTACTCGGTAGCTGAGAGGTTCTCAGTATATAAACAGTATTTTAGTGGGTAATGGTGTTTGTTTTCTCATTTTAGTATTTAGTGTATCCACAGTGTGGACTCTTTATAGTTTATCAAACCACTTGCTTATTTGTATTGCTTCGTATACAGGTGTAACTTTATTTATATAAGAGGGACAATCGATAATATTTAGAATTTACAAACAATCCTATCTACAGAAACCACCGGACAGGGAAAATCGAGCCCAATGAACAGTCTATTTTAATAATATGCCATTCATAATTCCATCATAGAATAAATTAATGGAGAAATTTTTTTTATCAATAGAAGTATGATTCTCAAAATTCATTTATTCGATATTTACTACATGTTTCGAAGTCCACCGGTACACTACTTTATCAAGTATATATGAAAGGATTCATTTTTACTAGGATAATGAATCCTTTTATATATACTTGATAATGGAGTGTACCGGTGTGACTCCAAAACATGTTGTGAATAAATGAATTGTGAGAATCATTTTAATAATCAAAGTTTTTTTGAATGAACTCACACTTGGGCTACACCAATTTAATAAATTAATGGAGCAGACCAAAACTTTCAAAGAACAACGACATGGATGAAAAGACATGGACCATTGTACAATTCATAGACGATTCCACAGTGGAGGCTGTACCATCAACTTGGGTCCAAGGCGATGTATGCCATTGGCCTTCTTTTGCAAAACCCAAGCTATACAATGCAATTACAAAAAGCGAACCTTTAAATACGTGTTGGCCAAGTCATCATGTAAAGATTTTCAGAAATGCAACATTTGGTAAGTAGCGGAGATTTTTTGTCCTTCCAAAATAATTTTGGACAATATATTTTCCGTTTTGACTAAGTTTCTTCTATTTTTTAGATGATTATGGTAAGGCCCGTCAAAAAGCACAGATTGCTGAGGTGACGAGTGACCTGGACAGTGATGATGCTTATTATGATGAAAACGATGATAGAAAAGGCAAAAGGAAGATAATTCAAACAGTGCTTTCATCAAGCGAGAGTGACTTGGATAAAAGTGGTGATATTTCTCTTCCAATACCACCTGTATTAAAGGATCTTAAAATTGGCAGTAAGCTATCCATTTTTGGAATGAATCAAATTTTTTTGTGTTATTTTATTCAAATCCCGACAATGTTCCGTACCATCATCAGGGCGATAGAGTCTGTTATAGAGATGTCTCCATTTTATTGTATCATCAACAATTGAGCACTGTAGTAGAATAACAAGCATGCAGCTCCAAATATGAAAACGTTTTTGGTCATATTTTAAATAAAGAATTACAATGAAACGTCGCTATTCTGTCTATTTTTTATGACAGAATTAAGCTCACTTAATATCTATTCATTCCTGGAAATATTTCTTTTATAAGCCATATTCTTGATATTTTAGGGCAAGAGCAAGACAAAGAAAACAGAAAACTTCAGGTAATAGAAGATGAAACAAACTGCAGTCAGATAAGTAAGTATATATTTAGTTATATTCCAACATCTGAGAAATTGGTTTTCCTATTTTCATGACATTTAACAATTTGTTTTTAGATACTACAGTTGGAAATTATGATAGCTTATTCACTCCATTAAAAACTAATATTTGTACTAGTTGCAAAGAAAAAGGTATAACTCTAAAAAACCTTTAATATGTGATTACCTCCAATGTATTCTTACTATTCCAGATGAAAATTTGAATACTATAATTGAACAAAACCATTTATTAAGAAGTCTTGTCACTGAGACCCTTCAAGGAGTGAGGAAATTAAGGATGGACCTCCAAAAAGAAAACCGGCAATATGAAGCTACTGAAAATTTCTTTGACAAGTACCCGGATTTAACGTTTCCTATAAATAACTTAGAAGATTTCAATAAATTGGAAGGAATTCTTATTGACACAGATTTTGAAAATTGCGTAAGTCGATCGAGGAAATGTATAATTTTACTTTTCTCAATAAAATAATGGTTATATATGTATATATCTTTTCAGTTTATATTCCTGAACCATTCTATCTGTGAGCTTTGTTAATTTTCTTTGATTCATGGTTTTTTATTACTCTGATGATGAAATAATCATAATTTTTGACGTTTCGACGTTTTATTTTCGTCTTTATCAAAAATTGATGTTATATTTTTTCCGAATTACATGGAAACGCTCGTTATTATTTCATCATCAAAGTAATAAAGAACTACAAATCCGAGATAACTAACAAAGCTCATATATATATATATATATATACATAGGTGAAGAAGATGGTCAAGCTAGGGGGCTCTACAACATATAATTTTGTGAAAAGGACCATGGCCACCCTAATTACTAACAATGTAGCGCTGCAATTCAGCTTTTTAGGACGGAAGGAAAAAAAATCATTTAGTAAAACTAAAATGTTGGAAGTTATTATAGGTAAGCATTTCATCATTTGTTTTTATGGAAACATATTTGGAAGCATTTTGAACATCGAAAATTGATTGATGAATAATAGACTCATAGACTGTGAGTCTCTTATTCATTAATATCTATCTTTCATCACTTCACTGCGAGCAAATTGAAAATTAACTTCAACAAGTTTGAAAGTATTAATTTTATAACTCAAGTTCAATAATTGTATGTGTTATTTTTAATACAGTTGTAGGTTAATGAAATTGTCGGGTACAACAAAATGTATATATGTGTATAACTCATCATGTTGTTGCATATCCAACTATAAGTTTGTTAGTCCCTTGCTCGACAATATTATATTAATATTCACCAAGTAATATTTATTTTTAGCGGCTGCTGAGAAGGCATCAGTGACACAGAGCCAGTCAGAGGTGGAAGTCGCGGTGGCGACCTGGTTGCGAAGGGCGTCCGACAGGCGCTCTTCATTACAAAAAAAAATTGCAAATAAAGAAGCATAACTAGAGTTATTATTGTAAAATAAACTGATATTTTTGTGAGTTTTATTCTTATTAAGAAGAAAGTAACCCATTCCAAAATATCCGTTTTTCACTGAAGAAAGATTAACCTTTTCACGTCTTATAAGATCTTATAAAGGACTTCAAACGACGTCTGAAATGACCTTATAAAGGACTTCAAAAGCCGTCTTAAAAGACCTTATAAAGGACTTCGAAAGATGTCTTAAAAGATGTCTCGATTGTTCACAAAACGACGTCGTAAAGATGTCTTAAACACGTCCCAATGCATTCACAAGTCATCTTTGAGACATTTCGAATATCTTATCACGACATCTTTAAGGCATCTTCAAGACATCTCTGTGCTATGTGGGAAGGTTCCTCCAATTTCCAAGATTTTACAATTTTGATGCATTTGGACATTCGAAATTAAAATACAATGCTGTACGATATGACAATTTACTATTTTTTGCAAAATTTCACTCGACACCATCCAAACCAACATTACATATTGTAAAATAGGTTTATACTTAAGATTTATTTGACCAGTTTTTATTAGTTGCCAGAATAAATCTGGTCCTTACTTGATTCGTTAATGTTCGGATCCGCGAGTAATATATCTTGAGGTATATTTAGTAATTTTTCAATGAATGACATGACTGATATATTATGCGTAAAATTATTAAACAACTCATATTAGTTTGATAGTATATGATTAGATGTTTAAATTTGTACAAAAACTTATTTCACTTATACTCTCATTCATTCCAGTAATAAAAACGTGCTATATGTGTAATGTTTCGGTTATCAAGTGTATATAACATGTACGTACATGACTTTTTATCAACATAAATTGACCAATTTAAATAAAACTTCTACTTTGTTGAACACGACATTCTGGTGACGAAGATTGAAGAACGTAAATCAAGATGGAAGGTGTTAATATCACCCAAGAAAATGAAGTTCCTGTTCCTGTTGTACCAGGTGATACACCAGCTGTTGTCACGCCATCCAACATCCGTAATTTTGACATTTCACGTCCTACTGAATGGTCAAGGTGAGTTAAATTATTAAACTTCAATAGTACTGCAATGCACATTAACGACAATATTATGAGAAAAGCACATTTTTTCACGGTTTGTGGTGAAGATCTAGACAACTTGTGCAACGTTTATCATCCTTGACTGAATATTTTGAGCCCCAAAATAATGAAGTAGCAGCTTACTATCATTGTGATCAGGAAATGGATCAAACTGTTAACGAATTTGTTGCCGAACTCCGTGAATTAGTCTTATACAACATGATTCGGAATCAACTCATGTGTGGTCTCCGGAATGGAAATGTACATACAAGATTGTTAAAGCAAGCTAATCTCAGTTCAAGTTACTATCCAAACTGCTACCAGAGCTAAATCTGCATTACGTTATGTCAAGGAGATGACGATTGAAACAACCTCAATTCATTCAATGTCAGAAGTTGAAAGTTCAGAAGAATTCACAGATTCTACCACACTACAGCAGATTCTTGTGTATTTTCTTCGCGCTGGTGATCACAAGGTTACGCAATGTATAATGGATCCAGACTCTCTTGTTCCTATTTGTGGTAAAAATGGTCATGTTGTTAAAATTTGCCAAGCTAATCGTCACAGATTCAAGCATAAATATAGTTAGCACAGGACATTTAAGCAGAAATAGCACAATTCAATCCAGTCAATTGAAACAGACAATTAAGTCGCACATCAAACGATGAGCACTTTTCATATAACAACGAAACATAATCATGCTACTCTCTCTTCTTCAAGTTTCATACACCATAGAAATTGTGGTTGTGACTAGCCATGATATGAATTCAGCATGTTCAACTTATATGAGATCTCATACAAAACGTATATAAAGGCCATTATGAAGAACGTGAGAATTGATGCACATATATGACTTCGGGTGCAGCAGTTTCATTGATACATCGTGAAATATTTGAGAAGTTTTGGTAGCAGAATTTGAAACAGGTTCACAATCTATCATATCAACCAAGTGAAGATTTCAGTTATCGAAGCTGTCTCTATTGATTTCAGAAGTAAGAAGGAAACTATTTTCTTGTCGATGGTTGGAAAAATCATAGTTTACTTAGACGGAACTGGTTCCCTGCTTTCAGGTATCTCTGTATTACATTCATTCTTCTCAGCTTTTAACATCCAGCATTACAATTGGATGGGTAAATTCAGAGAACTTAAGATGTTAGGAGTTTTGCGACCAATTCCATGTTCTTAATGGGCTACACCAGTTGACGTGATAACAAAACGAAATAGATCTATTTGCCTTTGTAGAGATTACAGAGCTACAATCAACATAGTGCTCACTCTTGACTTATATCTCTTACCTATATTGGGGGACATGTTCATGAAATTGTCAGGAGTAACTCGATTTGGATGAAACCTTCTCACAGTTGATCATATATGATTATTCTGCCATCTTTTGATTATAATTAGAGGTCTATTCACAGTTCACAGATTAAAACCGACACTAATAAAGTTGAGTTGTAAGCCTTGTTAGGGGCGATTAATTTTCAAGATCGATTTCCCCCTCACCGAGCCAATATTTTCGAGGCTTTATTCTGCCTTCTGAATAATAACTCTTCGTGGATCAGGAAGAAAGAAGAAGAGAACGCTGTTCAAGCTATAAGGACCCATCTGACGAGCGACCGTATTCTCATACAATCTGATGGGAAGTGTACTTTGGTTATGGCATGTGATGCTTCAGCATATGGATTTGAAGCGGTTTTATCTCACATCAATGGAGAGGGTCAAGAGCAACCAATTGCATCCGAAAGTCTCACACAATGGGGAAAACAGAAAGTTATTATGCACAGATTGACAAAGAAGCAATTTTCTTCGTCTTCAGTGTTACAACGTTTCATGAGTATCTGTTTGGTCTTCATAACCTTACCTTCATCACTGATCACAAACCATTACTAGGGATTTTGAAGAAAAGTTTTCCTGCTCCAGATCATAACTAACCGAGATTGATTCGCTGATGCTGAGTGCCCACTATTATCAGCTTGTTCACAGACCAGGACGTCTTCTTGAGAATACTGATGATTTCTGACCTCGTCCTCTTCCCAACATAGGCTGCACAGTGCGGAATTGAACAAAGATATAGAGAAGATGGTTCAGCATTGTACTATATGTCAAGAATTTCGTAGTAATCCTTTCATGGTGCCTCCAGCTTACTGGCCTTCAGCGACACATACATGAGAACGAGTTCATTTTGACTATTTAGGACCAATTGAAAACCATATTTTTCTCATTATGATAGATGCTGTTTCTAGTTTCCCTTAATCAAGTTGATATCATAACTGTCTACAGCTACATAAGTCGAACATACTCATGACACATTCGCTGAATTTGATATTCCAAAATACATAGTGTCTAACAATGGTAGACAACTGACATCACTAGATTCAGGTCGTTCCATATGAAAATAGATAAAATACTTCAATATTCCACCTTTTCATCTTTCATTTAATGGACTCGTGGAGAGACCTAAAATCTTTTTCGGAAGCAGGAGGACAAGGATGTTTCGGTTCATCTTATCCGTGTTGTGTTTGCTATGAAAACTGTTGTATGCTCTGTAACGTATCCAGTTCCTGCTGATTTGTTCCACTCGAATCTGAATATTCGTACATCAAACGATGCTACTATTCTAGTTTCTAGCACCAATTTGTTGAAGAATTCTTGGGAAATTAAATGTAAAGTTGATCCACAATCTAATAGTGCTGTACAAGTATGATAATTTCCAAGATTATCCCTCACCTGTATATATAGTTGCAATACGAAGTAATACTTGATTATTAATAATTACGTGCATACACGCGTATAGGTAACATTTTCAGCATTTCTTGAAAAGAAACTTCCAGTATCCTCATTAGCTTAATCACTTTCATGGTCACAAATTATTACCTTACAAAATACATTATTTGATTTCACTATAGGTTTTTCAGGTTCTTGTGTTTCTGATTCGGAATTATAATGAAGTAGAGCATGATGATGCTTGCTGCTACATCTTTTACCATTTATACTAATGCATGGTCGATTTGTATCACCATTTCCGAGAAAATTAGTTCACAAATTCTACAACTTCTTTATAGCGATCTTCATGTCTTAAATTAAAGAATCTTAAGCATTTATTGATTGATTGATGAACGATTTCCTGAATAAATTGTGGAAGACCTATAATCTGTTTCAGTTACAAAACAGATTTCATTCTATTTGTATTGATGCCAGTATTGAAAGAACTTGTTGAACTCAAAGTTTCTAACAAACTAGAGTGGTCATTAAAAAACTTGATCAAATCTTCCAACCTAGCTGACTTTTTATTAGAAGAATAATGTTTGTTCCCCATTCTCGTCGAGTTATAATATCGAGATTTTCAGAAACCATATATATAACCGGAGTGTCCCATGATTTGACATGCTATCCAAGAATCTCTAAAGCTCGCAAATGTTTACTTAAATTTTCTAATAGATAATTTTATCAAATTGAGACTCTTTTGTTATACATGGGAGGTTGAAAAGTGCATCCACATGATTATTTATTAATAATATTTTCTAGCCTAGCTTTCAAAAGTTGCCGAGCGATTTCATAGCATTGGAAAGAAATTTCAAGTGATTTTTTGACCCCTGTGGCTTTATCACCCCTATCTGTATCTCTAAAAACAGAACCACTGACTATATAAGCCATCAAAACTAGGTGACTTGATAGGTGATAATTTAAAATTACTTGAATTGTTAAATGGATCCGAAGTCGTGTTCTTCCAGCGTATATTTTCTCTCAAAAGTAGCACGTTCTTGTGCATATTTATATTCATTTTCATCTCTTCATCTGCAAGTTCTATTTGTAGTCGAACCTGGTCAAATGATTGCAGTATTGTATCTAATCTTTTGGCTCGACTTTACAATAATTGATCCAGATCTGTAGTATTTGTATCCAAATTATCTAAAAAAATCTTAAAACTTGTAGCTACCTTTCACAGCATCTCGGCTTCGTGTAAGTAAATTTGATTGGATCAAATTGGCTATCAAGCGTGTTCAAAAAGCCATGCTTATCAAAATCTTCACTTATAATATCATCAACATATCTATGTCAAACTTTTGGACATTGATGATTTAATTCTGATTCTGAAGAGGTATCAGGTATAGAAAATATTTCATCAAAAATGAGAGGATAAGGGTGATTGTTCCTTGTTCACCTCTTTATTGTCAACTCAAGACCTGACGAACTTCTTACCAGACAATTTCTTTCTATTAAACGACGTTGTTGAAGTCTTTGCCTAGTGAAGTCTTCCATTATGCCTATAACCTTCAAACTATAAAAAAAATTCCGATGCCTATCTCTTCTTCCAACTTTCCCCCGCTACTGCATACGCTGTTCTTGAAACATTAACTGTTTTCCTCATGTTAAGTAGTGAAAAAAACGGTATCATCCAATATGAAAACCATGTCAATGAATCAGTCTTTGATTTTCTGTTTAAAAAATATGAGTTGTAATTCTTGTTATTCTTTTTATTAGAATAATTACGAATACTTGCTTGAGATTTCTGGTATCTGTATGTTCATGTATGTATAATTATCGATACTATAATGTATAGGAGAATTGTAGATTTATTATTCGTGATAGGTAGTAACGAAACATCGAGAAAATCCGCGATTCTAGCATATTTTCCTACGATAAGTAGGTGATTTTTATCATCGTGTTCAATAGTTGAAATTATTTTATTAACTAAGTATACACTTTGGGTTGTAGCAGTTTTAAGTAAAACCTATATTTCCTTTTCCATGAATTATTCTTATAATTTTCGAGATCAACTGAAATTAGGAAATTTTTAACTAATCATATTTAATGTATTAAATTATTGAAAATCAAACTTTTAATAGTTATTTTATTCAGGATGATATGATTTTTCATCAGCCAAGGACTGAATGAAAAAAATTGCTGTTCCTATATTTCATTTGATTGGGAATTTGGGAGTTTTAATATTTATCCTATTCTGTCACAAATCATCTGAACTTATTCTAATCTCAAAATTATGTCTTAATATAGACCTGAATGAAATATCATGCAGATTCGGAATTGTAGATTCTTGTTTCAGTTTCTCCCTAATTATTTTGGCTCCCATCTAATCCGTTATATATTTGGAATATTCTATTTTCCAGCGATTATTATGATTCCTTCGCAAATCATTTATGGAGGAACATGATAGTTCTATATTAGAAACAAGTTGATCTATATTACAGGGAAAAGGTCCATTGTACTGCAAATTGTTCACTGGTATGTATTGAAGTAACAGAGAGCAACTCTAAACTGCTAATAACAGCTGCTACTCGCTTATAAGCCATATTCAAATCCAATCAGCGAAGTGTTGCAAAAAGCGCGGCACAAAGGGTCTAGTACACTTAACGCCGGCTACCCGCGGTTCAAATTAGCCGTATCGGCCGGGGAGACCACTAGCCACCCTGCCCCCTGTGGCGAGCCTCAGGGCACGTGACACCTCGTCTATTAACTGTTTTATTGTTACATTTCTATCCCTTCTCAGTGTAAGAACGTAGGGCGGCGTTCAGAACAATTGCAGATGATATATTTTTTCCTAATGACTTCATATGTAATATTTCCGTATATTAGGATTTTGGGGGAAATATGAGAATATTACGATGATAATAAGAGATTTTCGCACGGTGGCACTATTTATTAACACGTAGGATTGATTTGTGAAACTACGTACAAAAAAATGAAATAAACACATTATTGTGTTCTATCGTTCATACAATAAATTGTTTTACACATAAGACGAACAGGGAGATTTTGTATTATAGTAACAATTTCATGCTTGTGCCCTTATTGGGATATGTGTTAGTAATTTTTATTGAGGTCGTCACTTAAAATTCAACTGTGTGTTCTGTGAAAGTTGAAGGAGATTGAATCTGACGGGAGATATTCCGTTCCGTACAATGCTAAAACCTGAGAGGTTCAATTGCAAATTAAATTCAAGTAACTGTTTGACGGTAGGGTTTGTACCAACGAATTCGGATATACTAGAGTTAGTCAGTCTATTCGTAACTACGGAATTTTGTATAGCCAACATGACGTGTAGAAATCCAGTACGGATAGAGGAATAGTACCCCACGGCATAGGCGTGTATAGTATAGGGTATTTTAAACAGATTTCCAGGGTACCCCACGCCACGGGCGTACTATTTATAAGGCAGTAAGGTACGTTTTTTTTTAAACTGTTAAAACATCAAAAATAAAAACTTTATAACCAGTATTAACAGTGTAGCTGTAGACATAGAAGACTGTTAATGACAAATGTGGGTTTCTTCCATGTTTTACAGAAAAAGGCTGGTGTTTTGGCAATTAAACTGATTCACTTACTGACCACATTTGTATAATAGTATGGTCGTTTCTTCTTTTGGTGATTGCCATTCACCGA
Organism: Endomychus coccineus; assembly: GCA_958510875.1. Classification (NCBI taxonomy): domain Eukaryota; kingdom Metazoa; phylum Arthropoda; class Insecta; order Coleoptera; family Endomychidae; genus Endomychus; species Endomychus coccineus. The sequence continues at coordinate 90,948,584 of OY294069.1, read as the reverse complement.
TTTATGTGTGCGTGCAAGTAACTATATTGAAGCGCAGACTATGAGCTGCTTATTACTTTGTTCATCTACATCTGGGCAATTAAGTATATTTTTATATATTCTTAACCAGTGAAAACATTTGTTTCTATCGAGGACATTATTAGATCACAATTATTTAATTTATATTGCAATACAATAATAGTTTCACTTTTTTCGCCACTACATCAACCTATAATTTGGTTTCAAATCATATCTGTATAAGTATATTCATACAAAATCCATTGTTGGGCCCTATATGGAAAATTTCATGAACAAAAACTTCCGAAAAATGTTTAACATGATTACATACTTTTATTCTATTCTGTCTACTGATATTAAAGTACAGTAGGTATATCGCCACTACAGCATTTTTGCTTTTATTTCATCCGTATTGTCAGGAAGCATTTGCAATAATCGGACTATGAGGTGGGAGCAAAATATGCGTTGATTTTCTTGATTTCACTATGTAAGATGGTATATAACTAACAATATGAATGGAGAACATACGAGTAAGAAAAGTTTTAGTAAAATTGTAAACGTTTTATTAAAATAAAAAATTGTCAATTTATTTATGTGAGAAAGTATATTGTATATTGTTGAAAAGTTTTCTTGCGGAAAATATAATTCTAAAAATGTTGACGTATTAATAATAAATATTAACAATTTATTGTTCCTGTAAATTCTAGTAAATCATTCTTTAAAACATGTTTTAGGGGGATATCTAATCTATGATATTAAAAAGATAAATACATAATTTAATCAATCTGTTGCCCTTCCTTGGTATTACAAGCAACCTCTTCAACGACAATATTTAAGTATTTATAATTTTCACTGAAAAAAGAACCATTTTAATACATTATAACAAAGATATCAGAGCATATGAAACTGGAAACATACTGACAATGTATTATAAACTTATAAAGTATATTGTCAAATTTTGTTTTGCAGAAAATGTAATTCTCAACATGTTAATTTATGAGAATAAATATAAACTATTTTCACTTATCCACAGATAAAAATTATTGTTAATAATTTTAGTACATTTGCATATGCGGTGATATTGTTCCTTAGATTATATTTTACTGAGGATATGTAATCTAGATTAGTAAAATAACACATTACCTGCCTTAACAAATAACAACACCTCTTAAATGACAACATTAAAAATTTTTGGGAGAATGTTACAAAAAAAATGGTGTTATTTTTACTAAATACATAATCAATACACATAAAAATTAGATTTAAAACACACTATATTCAAACATCAAATATCATTGATGTGAAAATAGCACTTGCTCTGTTAATACACTGCGGACTTTATATTCCGTGGCAGTAATTTTCTTTGTCTCATGATGTATTCGTACTGTGAGATATTTTTTACATATTATACTCATTAGCTGGTGCAAACCAAACGCTGCTTTTGGTCATAGATGTTGACGTATATTCACTTTCTGAAAGTTTTGCTCTAAAATAAATAAAACCATATATTAGTAAAACTGCTATGCTCTTAATTAAACATTTTACCTTTTAGGTGCTGAAACATCAATATTCTCTTTGTCGTCTTCTTCATGTCTGAAACAGTTTGCAATTATTACTACCATGTTCCATCCCAACATATCTGGAATTACTTACTCAGGGTAAATATGTAGGCGACTTGTACTGGCAAATGCTGGTGTAGCACCACCTTTAAGATCTTTCCTGCCGCCTGGCCTAGTTACAAAGTCACTTTCAGAAAAATGGTCAGAACATACCAAATGTGATCTTTTTACTGCTTCGACATCTAATGCCAAGCTGTTGCACCATATTTCCTTTGATGCTTGGTTTGATGGAAATCTAACAAAAATCAAGCAAATGAATCACGAGTACTGGCATAACTTTATGCTATAAGATTGTAATATTGATTAAAACATAAAAATGTTCTACTATACAGTATATAACAATAAACGCTGGCATAGTAAATGTAGGCACAATTGTGAGATAAAATAAAATGCAATAGTGATATTATGTGAATGTTTCCTGAAGCAGACCACGAAAATATATACAGACTTCTTGATAGCCAGTAGAAATTATGTAAAATTATATTTAGAATGAGCCACAAACTGGAAATCTCACAATATTACTAACTACACTTCTTGATACAATTTTTCCAAGCCCCTCAATTGCTTTGTTGTGCCCTTCTTGCTAATGAAATTAACTCATATAAACATTATTATTGATTAAGGTGATACTCACTTATAAAATCTCCTTTTTTCATTTTCTTTAGCATAATGCATTCTGCATACAATGCAATATTTCCCCATACTGAATTATATACAAAACAACACTGCCTAACACTTTATATTTCGATTAACAAACAGGTACCTAAACGATGCAAAGTACTAACAGTAAAGAAAATTCACAATTTTAGAACACTATTAAGTCGTTAGCTTCTTGAATTTTCCAGAAAGTAGAAAGAACAAAGAACTGTATCAACAAAATCACTCAAAGATTTGACAGGTTAAGTTGATCGGAACTCGTTAACTACACTTTCAAATGAATGTCACTTTTCTTGACAGTAGGTACACGATTACGAGTGCCAATATCGGAGATCTCTCTATTCAATGTTTATTTCTCCATACGATTGTTGGGAAGCTAGATGACAGTATGGTGGGAGAGAGACATGTTGGCGATACTCAAAAATGACTTTAGCTTATTCTAGTATATCCGAGTTCGTTGGTTTGTACACACTTTGAACTGTTAATTTATTGTTGAATTATAATGGACATCTTTCTTCTATTGAAGATTCAAGAGTAGTCCATTTTCTCACTTGATTCAATTTTATTAATTTCATTCTGAACGTTCCAAACTAGATGACAATTAAATTCCATCATAAGAAATCAAAGATATCAAAATTCTGATATTTTGAGGTATCACCCTCTCTTGTGTTTTGTTTCCTTTCAAGTGAATATAATCTCAAAAGGAATAATTTTGATAATTATGTCAGTAAAATTGTAGGTACGACTATGCACATTCGCGTGCATACCATAAAACTATCAAATACTACTAGTGTAGCCATACAATCCTGACGAGACCTAACAGTTCGAAACTATGTCAACTTTTACCAACTTTATTTAAATCATTTTGGATTCTGAGTTCAACTTGAAAAATTGCGCACTAACTGAGAAACTAACAGGAAAACACAAAATTTAAATTTTTCCAAATACTAACTTTCTACTTCAATTTTTTACCGTATCTTAATTTTCAGAAATCTATTTGTCACAGGAAAAAAATCGCTTACGCTTTTTAGGAAGAGAATAGGAAAATTTCGGATTTAATATAATGTCATATTATAGCAAATTATTCGAGGAACAGCTTTGTCGCTGGTCAATTTTCCATAAAAAGCATGCTTTCGTACATATTCCCGTTTGAAAAAAAATATATATACACGCTTGAACTCTATATTCCGGAAAAGCTAATGAGAATTATCAATGGAACAATTTTGGTCCTAATTTTTCATAAAAAAGCATAGTTGCGCAGAGGAATTTTTCAACTATTTTTCCCTGAAGATTTATGTTATGCTTCTCCTTTTTATACACCTATCTGTATTCCCAACAAAAAGTTCCACTTTCCCTAAAATGACTACACTATACGACGAGGTAGTTAATAATTATCCACAGTTTGTACGTTACGATGAATCAGTAGAAACCAAATGAAATAAATTATGTATTTTCATGTTATAAGCTGAATAAGGTGAAACTTATATCTGAGGAACAATTGGTGAGAAATACATTAAGATACTTAGAATTGAAAGAAAAGAATTGTTAATGAAAATTCTATGATATCTAGGTATCTTGATGTTTCTGGATGCAAGATACTTTCAGTAAATTGCTGCGAATGAATCATATTTATTAATTAAAAGGATAGAAAAAGTTTAATTACGGTTTCAGTGCACGTTCCAACATTTATTTTATTGTCACCCTATGAATTCCCCACGTCTTCATCAATGTACGTTATCTCATCATCTATCAAAATTTAAAAGTAATTTCATTGGGAATTAAAGAGGTGTCATCTTTCAGTCAACAGAACGCTTTGAAGCAACACCGCGAAATTCAAGCCGTGCCTGGGGGCCGTGCACTTCAAAGGACGGGAGGGGCCTAAGGCGTCAGACCGGAATGAGAGTCCTTTTGACGAGAGCTTCACCTAGCATCCTCCAGGGGGTAGCCTCCATACCTCACTTAGTTCGTCATGTATAACTTATTACAAATTTAGATCTATGCTTAGTTAGTGGATATATTTAATGCCACTCTATAAACATTGATATTTTACTAAATTCATCCAGGACAGCTCTAACGGGATTTGGGGAGTTCATTCTGTATTCAAATACATTATTATAATTTGTATTACATCACCACTAAAGTTTACAGAATTCAAACACTATCAAATAAATCAAAATGATAACGAATATAGATAGATAAAATAGATAAATAGATAAATTTATTTATACTAATTAATTAAAATACCACATTATAATGGTTTTGTTGATACAGGAGGATTCTATATAATATGTTGATAGTTATTGAATGGATAAAGTTTGACTAATAATGGTAAAGCAAGACTTAAAGCATAAATAAAAGTTGTTGAATATTGAGAGCATTCTTACAACATACTTGGGAAAGTACGAGCATGAGCATAGTGTATGTGCGTACAATAATCTCAATTCAACATAACTCTAAAGGACTCTAATGCGATCAAGAAACACTCTTACAGTATGACTAGATGGAGATTTCTCTCTTTTTTAATTCAATTTCAAATGTAGATACTCCGGATAACTTCAATAAACACTCATGTAAGGCATTATGGAATTTTATACCACTATTTCCAGGATCTTTTTCGAACTTGGAAAGACGGTGTTTGATGAAAACAATTTCATATTTCTACTACTAGAAGTAGATGGATTTGTTTGTGCCACAAAGCTGTATTGACTGTTTTCTAATAACATTATGCATTCTATTACGTATATTGCATGTAACGTCAAGATGTTATGTTTTTTAAAGTGACCTCTACATCCTTGACCTACTTTTAAACCGTACATACTGCGAATGATACGTTTTTAACCATTGAATCTACATCAGTACTTCAATCTAATGAATAAATACCTCATTCCAAAGTGGAGGAAACGTACCCATAGTAAACTGCCTTGGCTACATCAAAAAAGTCTCATTTTATTTTTTGTCATAGAAAGAATACCAAGAAAATAAAATAAATAAATAGAAAATTTGAAATTCAAAATTTTTTCGGATGTGTTAAATTCTGACATCGAAATTCCAATTGTTCAGTTTGGAACTTTTATCACAAGGACACTTCATATTTCATCAATATTAACTTGAGAAACACCACTACAAACAGTTGTATTCATTGTTAGTGTGGCCTCAGGTTATGCTAAACCTGTTGTACATAAAGAGACCTGCATATATTGAGAGAGAGAGAGAGAGAGAGAGAGAGTACAATAACTACTGAATAAATAGCTACTTAGGTCCAATACAAAGATATTTTCAAGCGTGAAAATCAATTACCCCTATTATTAATTCTTAAATGTATCAATTGAGCTATAAATTTTCAGTCATTGTGTCGGGCATATCCAATGAGGATTGTTTAGTTGGAAGTAATCTTCAGAAATGATGTTGCTTATTTTATGAGCTTTTTGTTAATATTTATTAACACTATACATTTTGAGAGCCGTATGCCTTCATCGATAATTAGAAGTTAAACAATGAATAAAACATAAATATATGCCATAACAGTTTTTGAGCAAGCAAAGTCTCTGCAAAATTGAAAAGCAAAATTCCGTTCAAAAAAATAATTAATGTTACTGAAGTTTGCGAGAAAGAATATTCACATTGGCCAATCTTCCCAAAATATCGATAGCAGATTGAATGTACAAATATATTATTATAATACAAATTGATCAACTGATGCAATTAATAAACAAATAAAACACATAAGCCATTATTTTATCTATGACAATACAAAAATATTAAATATTGAAAAGAATGATAAACGATTGATATTAAAAAATGTATCAAGAAAAATAATTGCGTTGATTATAAATTGGATTCCCATCTTCCTAAATTGATAAGAAATCAAATATAATCAAAAACAGTTATTTTGGAGTATCGCTTCTTCTTGTCCTATTGATTCAACTTCAAAATAAACTATTTTGCCGTATTGTCAACCAGATCTTTCGTATTAAATTTATAGCATTATCTTGATGAAAGTAAAAATTGTGTCTAGTCCAGTGTGTTGACCAAGCGCATCACTATGGTGCAATCAAAGCCTTATATTGTTGTGAATATAAACCTCTAAACGGATAGTTGATCTAATAGGATACTAGATATTGTAGTATACTCATCCGTCATTCGGTTACCAAACTTCATATGCCACCCTATTTCACAACGTTATATTTACGTAGTTTTATTGGCTATCTTACAGGGATAAAAACGTAGAATAACACAAAACGTGTCAGAAATCATTATTTGGTAAGACGTGACACGTGTGTCAAGAACATAAGAGAATTTATTCCGCTAGTTAACAGCATTTTATTACGCATCGGGAGGTTGTCAACATTGCATGCATTCTGCAAAAGAAGAATTAAATTTCAATATTCAATCTACGATATAAGACCAATAATTATCATGTCCATGAACACTCTCCTACCTGGAGACCAGAACAGAATATGTTGAAGTCAGGAATATTTGAAATCGCTCAATAGACGTATCGAAAGAGGCATATATAGACGAAATAAGATCAAAGCTTACCATATGCCCCATCGACTCCCGTTCGCTTGGGACTTTCGCCCAAGCAATTGGGAGAAATTTCAATTCCAGCTCGTTCCCTACCCTGACCAAAGATGATGGCACACTAGCTACAATACCACAAGAAAAAGCTAACGTTTTTGATGAAATATTTGGAGAAAATTGCACTTTGAATCCACCGAAGAATGCCCCTCCCCACATTGCTGTCATTGATAGCCAAATTTCTGAAACTGCCCCCACCAGCCCATAATTGGGTGCATTCTGTTTGATTGCAAAACCAAAGAGGCTATGGCGCCAGACGGAATTCCGCATATTGTTCTCAAGGAATGTGCCCCAGCGTGAACACTAGTAGGTTTCATATGAACCAGGTGTGTTTTCCTCCAGCCGGGAAAAGCTATAGTTCACGCAATTACAAAAAAGGGATGAAGATCCTTCCTGATACATATTGACCCATCGCACTATTATTTGTGATCTCTACAGTGATCAACAATCAACATCCAGTTCATCCAATATTTAGAGAGTTCCAAAATCATGAATGGTTAGCGATGTGGCTTTCGTTAGCAGATATCAACAAGTGGCCTGCTTGCCTACGTAGCACATATATCGCAGAATTTTATTGAGATATATGAGAAACTCTAGCTGTTGCATTGAATATCTCCAGAGCATTTGGCAAAGTCTGACCAATGCCTTCTTGGGAATTTCCATCATATGGTTTGCAGCACCAACTTTGTCGCTACCTATGAAACCCCCCCACCCTGAGGTGGTCGAAGGACTCCTCCAATATAGGGGGTATTGATGCTGGTGTTCTACGAGGATACAGATATATTGTGTGAATACGTCACATATTGTCGCCTACCTACTACTTGAGTTGAGTAGCTTCAGCTATATTTCCGCCCAGCCTTCGCGAAGTTGATTAACAATGTTCAGAATTGTTAAATAAAGACCATTTATTATTATTGCTTTTATCATTACTATTATTATTATTATCATTATATACCTTGGCACTATTTTGATTTCTGCTCCATAGCGACGATATATTGGAAGTGACCTTTTGTTCCGTTCCCAGCTTTGTAGATGATGTTACATTTCAAATAGCATTTTCATCAAGAGCCCTCATATCAACCAAGGAAGAGCGGAACGAGCCTTTCAGAGACAGGTCGGAATAATTAATGAAAATCTGGCAACGATTTTGGAAAGAGGGTCAGATAATCTAGGAGAGATCTAGCTTGTATTTTCTCCGGGGAGATGGATCTCTTGATCCCTAACATGATGAAGTCGGCTATTACTATGAAGTCACTCATGGTCACACTTACGAAATCATTAATCCTTCTAGACCATCGTAGAAAGGTGGGCGATCTCTCCCTTCTCTATGGATATTTCCACAGTCGGCAGACTGGATGAGCTCAAGCTAGCCACTCGTCCATTTTCAAGTTTCAGAGCGGACGAACATCTTCCTACCAGACTTAATGTTTGAATCCAAAGGCAAACAATTAATTTTGATAAAGATTGAAATATTTTATCGAAACGTCAAAAACAGAAGTCCTATTTTCTATTCAGTTTCTTGGTATTTTGCTTCTTTAATACTACAAAAAACGAAATGAGATTTTATCTTTTTGACGTTTCGATATTTCATTTATATCTTTATCAACAATTTTTGAATATACGAACTTCAATTAACTTATAGGGAATATTACATTTAGTTTATGCCCGCGAGAATAATGTAGTCTGGAAGTTAAAATATATTTTTGTGTTTATAAACGTTATTACTGCCTTGAGCTTAGGTCCCGTATCGATTTAGCACGGCATCTAATTAAAAGTCCAGGCACGTTCCGCTTTCGACTCCGGTGACACTGTTCCGTATTCACTATAGCAACAGACTTTTCTAGAAAATCTCGTTGAAGACTCTTCAATATTAGGCGAGAAATGTTTATGTTTATTCTTCTTGAAATAAGCGATCAATGAGACCAAATGTGGTTCAGTTATTTGATCTAATTTGAGGGACACGCAATAATACAATACACAGCCAAATGCGTATTGCTATGAGAATCAAGTGAATAGATGAAGACACTTAACTTCAAAGAATATTTCAAATATACGAGAAAGTGACAATATAGAACACCTCCAAATTCATTTAACGCTCCATAAATTGCAGTTGCATCACAGAAGACCATCAGTACTGATTGATAAAAACACTTTCGACTAGTAATAAATATATGCCCACATTTGTGGATATCTAGTCCAGGGTGTTTACCAATTACACCTCTTTGGTCTCAGCAGAGACTTATATCTTTGTATATATATAAATCTCTGAAAGGATAGTGGTTCATTACTGAACATAATCCGATTCGATGCTCTGCTATAGATCAACTATTTACGCACATTCATTTAAAGTTTGATCGTTTCGAATGGAGGAGTGTATCTATTAATATTGCTATAGCGGAGCATCGAATTGCATAATGTTCATCAACGATCTACTACCCTTTCAGAGGATTAAATTTACAAAAATATAAGACTCTGACGGGATCAAAGTGGTGTATTTGGTAAACATGCTGGACTAGACATCCAGTTATGTAGGTTAGAATCCTGCCTATGGTTCAATGTTTTACTTTTATTCATCTTCATGATGATCCTATGTTCAATTATCTAAGTTATCTCTATAATTCAGTAAATTTAACTATATATCTCTTAATGTACCTACAAGAAATTGTGGCCAATTAGGGAAAGAAACTTTAAACTTGTTTTCACTTACCCAGAACAGTTTTATTGAAATATATGAAAACCGGGATGCTGTCATTGAATTAGTACTGTCAGATTAATTACCAACATAGTAATATGTCAACTTACAATACCGGCGGAATTGTGCCCAATTAGGCAGAGGAGTTTTTATAGTGTGATGTTTGCTCATAAATTGATGGCTCATCTCTGCTGGGACTATCCGGTACAGAGGTAACATGACTGGAAGCTTATATAATGTCAATCACAGATGTCCGTGATGGACCATATCTAACCCCATAACAAAACAACAATTGTCATGTCATACAGCTCATACATTGATTATTTCTGTGAATTGAAAAAAACTTTTTAGGTCAGGTTAGGAGGTCGTATGTTAGCCCTATGCAAGAATATTTGAAATACGTCTGAAGTGGTAAAAGGAGGTTATAATCCATATGATGTGAGGAATTTGAAAGCTCATGTAATAACGTAACGTTTACATGGTTGCAACTCAAAAGTGGATGACTCATCACAGTTCAGACTGTCCCTGAGACTACAGATGACCCTATAAAAGACAATATGAGAGCTTCACATGGAAGGTCGTTCATACATTGAAGGCCTGTTATTTCCGTGACAGACCAAAGATAAACCTATAAGAACACTTCACGTCACAACTCATAGAATGATGACTCATGCATTGACAGTTGCTAAGTGGCCGCCGCTGTTGCATGTTTCTGCGAAATGCTATTGTATTGGAAAAATTTGATTTATCATCATTTTTGAATTTGCCAAAATTTTATCATCACTTTTGATGAATTTGTTCGTGATAAAAGATTTAGTTTTGTATACATGATTTTCATAGCTATATTTCTGTATTTCATTCATGAAGTAAGTTTCAACAATCCCGTGAGACACGCAGCCGTTATCTGTTAATGCCAGGCATTAATAATAAATTAATAAATCTTTAACAATTGTGACACGTCCAGAAGTTATCAGATAATAAACATCATCAGGGGATGGCAAATTACACATATATTTACGAACAGTATTCAGAGTTGAACAAACTTGCTAATCAGTCACTGTTCTTTGAGATATCGTTCTAATAAGATCACTAATGCCAGGGAAGACAGAGTTTATTCTATATGACATATTAAGTTATTGCAAAACCATAATCCTCTACGTATGCAATATTCCCGAAATGTGGAAGTCAACAAGAAAGTCTAAAACTATGATAAGGAACCTATAACTTGATCTCACCTTCGATAAGATCCAAACATGAAAACGCTAATCAGGTTGCATTGCCATAGTCAATAATGCTTTGAGGAGAGAGGAATATTCAAGCAACCGGTATAATATCGATAATAATCTGAAGATTCGGTTCAGGCAACTCCTTGATTCATCATTAAAGATCTCTAACAATTCATTTCTATTCATTTGTTCATCATAACTAATAATAATTTCATCTTAATCTAATGGAACTGTGAAGATGATACCCAGACTAGTTTCATAAACGGAAATTTTCCGAAAACTATTGATGCAGAAATGCAAATGCAAGTGAAATTCAAAGTTCACAAATTCCATAAATAAGCAGCAAGCTCATTTGCAAGGCAGATAGGACGATGCACTCGATTTCCAAGGCCGTGCTGTCTAGAACTGCGCTTGCCCGCGTCACCTGCCCACGTCACCTGAAGCGGAGGCGCGCGCTGCAGACACCCGAACTCCCGGAGCCGTACCGGATCGTTATTCGCGGATCTAGCCCTCCATGTTATGCCACCACCCCTTTAATACTCGCTAATGGAGGTGCAGATGAAGAAACAATTCTAAGTATGCATCTACATCGTCAGAAACGCTTATACGTTCATTACTCTGACCTTGAATTTCAGGTCCAAAATCATCTTGCTACTTAATATGAGGAAAGCAGAAAGGTCAGACTGAGCTAGATCGATATATGAATTATTCAATAGGGGGAAAGTGAATGAACTTTTCCTCGACGTCTAAACATATGGGTTAAATGAAAATCTACGTTATACAACTGTGTGATAACGAGGTGTCTAGCAGACGTTAGAAGAGTGGCATTCTTGAAAGTGAAGCATTGCACTGAATACATTTAATTTACTAAATCATTGAACGTATCGCTACAAGTTATATTTGACTGCCGACGTAGTCATATTGAATACATTCGAATTATTCAGAATTATTTGATTTCTGTTATATGATTGGAAGTACACAATATGGAAGGGATGTAATTCGCATCAAAAATAGAAGATAATGAATGGAAATGAGCCATTGCACTGTTATTTTAGGAGATACTCATCCTATTATTTCATCACATATTCATGCATATTTATCGTTTATTTACTACTTTGGTCCGAAATGGAGCAGTTGGTTTTCAATCAATGTTGTCTTACTTTATCGAAAATAATGTAATAATTCGACGATGATCGACGACTTTCGAAAAATGGAATGATTCGATTATTTTTTTTATTTAGATATGTATATATATATATATATATATATATATATATGTATATATATATATATATATATATATATATATATGTAGAACTGGATTCTCGGGTATTGATCCGCGTTGTGTGGTTTCGGTCCTCAAAAGGACCAATTTCACGACGTTTCGGCAAAGTCGCATTTGCCATCTTCAGGTGATTCGACCGTAGAGTCTGGAAAATCTAGGCGAACTGTTCGCCTAGATTTTCCAGACTCTACGGTCGAATCACCTGAAGATGGCAAATGCGACTTTGCCGAAACGTCGTGAAATTGGTCCTTTTGAGGACCGAAACCACACAACGCGGATCAATACCCGAGAATCCAGTTCTACACATTACGTCCGCGAGAACCTAAGAAGAAACATATATATATATATATATATATGTATATATATTCTTTTGTTGATATTCTTGAACCATTTGTAATATTTGTATGTTTTCTTGGTATATTGGTTCGTATATATACTGATAATGAAATAAAAATTCTGTTTTGACGTTTCGACAATGTTTATTGCCTTTATCAAAATTGTTAATTGAATTAGTGTTTCCATGTAATTTAGAAAAGAATAGATGATTTCGATTAATGAAATGCGACTGCAGCCGACTTGTGTTTTAAGATCCAATTAAAACTGCAGAAAACATTGGATCGGTTGTGTGTGAAAGAGTAATGTATGGCTAATTACAATTTGAAATAGATTGAATTTGATTAAATACAAAACATTTTAAGATTGTACAATTATAAATATCTATGAATTATTGTATGAATTAGTTATTCTATGATAAGCATTTCATATATATATATATGTATATATATATATATATATATATATATATATATATATATATATATATATATATATATATATATATATATATATATATATATGTATATATATGTATATATATATATATTTATATATATATATATAACTAATAAATAGAAGGATTGCGTAGCAAGTAAAAGAGAACTCTTTAAAGGTTGTCCTAGCTTTCGGAAATTTTTATTTCCATCTTCAGGGAAACTACAATAATTTACAGTTACAAAGATAAAATTGTTATAAAATAACATATATGACTTACAACTTTGATGAGGTTGATTACAGAGATGTTAACATTCTGATGGAAAACGTTCACAGCGATGAAGATGATGAGTAATAAATTATATTTTTGATTCATTTGAATTGAAGATTAGTATACTTTATAAGATTATTATATTCCAATTACGACAGATATTACAACAAGCACGCGGTATTAGAGGTGACAACAGAATATTCAACCCAACCATAGAATTGACACGTCACACTGAAAAATGCATCAAGAACAATGCAATTAATTAAGGAGGATGTCTGCATCTATGCTTTGATTGGATATTCTATTATTCCTGTCAACGTTATTATTTGATAAATTTATGTCTAAGGTCAATAAATAAGAGTAAATTTCACTCAAATGGTTAATGTCTGTTTTTTTATTTATGCAATTCATTTCTTCAAAAATGTGTGCCATTTCTAAAAAAGATCTTTTATGAAAATTATCCTAAATTATCCAGAATTTTTCATAATCTCTCAAATTTTAAAATAGCAAATAGAACAGTTTTAACGATAAAATCCTTACATAGTAAATTAAAAGATAAAGCTCCTCTAACGTCACAAACGAATGTTGTTTATAGTATTCCTTGTCTTAACTGTGATTAGAAGTATGTTGGACAAACCGCACGAACCTTAAGTGCCAGAATCACTTCTCATAAAAGCGATTGTAGATTACATCCTGAAAGATGTGCTTTGGCTGAACATGTTAATAATTTTGACCATTGTATGAATTTTGAATCAGTGAAGGTTTTAGCTAGTGAGACCCTCTCAAATAAAAGATCCTTTTTAGAAATGGCACACATTTTTGAAGAGAAGAATTGCATGAATAAAAAAACCGTAGAGTCGACTCTACGGTCGAATCACCTGAAGATGGCAAATGCGACTTTGCCGAAACGTCGTGAAATTGGTCCTTTTTATGAATTTTGTCTTTAGTTATCGAATTTACTAAATCAATGGGATAACCATTTCTTATTAAAGTTTCTTTTGTTTTTGTAATAGATATAGTTCTCAGTTCAGGAGAACTTAGTCGAATAGCTCTATCTATTAGATTTATAATAACATTTTTCTTATATTTTTTAGGTATATAAGAATTGAAATTAGTATACCTTCCTGACCAAGTAGGTTTGGTATACCATTTTGTTAGAATTTTGTTATCATTTGATTTTCTTACTAAAGTTAAATCTAAAAAATTTATTTCATTATGATTTTCTAATTCAATCGTGAATTGTAACTTATGGTGAAAGGAATTGAAAGAATTCAAAAATTCATTACATTTGTTTTCAGGGATTGCAGCAATACAATCATCAACATATCTTTTGAAGAAGGCTATATTATAATTTAGTTGAGATACTACTTTTTCTTCAAGGAATTCCATTACTATTTGGGCTATGATACTTGATATTGGAGAGCCCATTGCACAACCATCTAATTGTTTATAACAATCATCTTTATATTGTAAAAAATTAGCAGTGAATGTATATTCTATAGCTGTTAAGAACTCATTCATAGGTAAATTTGTATATAGTTTTATTTCATCCCATTTATTTTGAATTATTTGTTTAGCTAATTCTAAAGGGATATTTGTATATAAAGATGTGACATCTAGTGATACTAAGATATAGTTTTTAGGTATCGTAATTTTGTTAATGAATTCCTTGAAATCCCAAGAATCTTTGATGTAAAACTCATTTTTGTAAGCTATGTTTTTTAGTATGTTGGATAAGTATTTAGCCATTTCATAAAAAGGTGATTGAATGCTGCATACTACAGGTCGCATCGGTATATTAGGTTTATGAATTTTGGGTAAACCATATATTTTTGGAGGATGAGCATTATGTATCGTTAATTGTCTATGAATGTATTTTGAAATATATTTCTTTTCAAACCATTTTTTTACTAAGTTATTATTTTTAGTTTGGTAAATATTAGTTGGGTTGTTATTTAGTTTCTTATATACTTCAGGATCATTCAACATTGTAGACATTTTATCCTCATATTCATTTGTGTCCATGATAACAGTTTTATTACCTTTATCTGCTTTTAAGATAGTGATTTGTGGGTTAGATTTGATGAATTGTTTGGTTTCTTTGAAATTTTTGATTGATTTGTTATTTTTATTATTAAATTTATTATTTTTAACTGTTTGTTTGAAATTAGTTATTGTGTTTATACATTTAGATCTTATTTCATTTGCTATTTGAGTAGGTTTTTTAGCAATTTCAGTTTCAAGTGAAGAAATTATGTTATTGATAGGTATTTGTCTTTCGTTATATAGAGTATTACTAAATTTCTCACCGAGAGCTAAAGTATCTATTACATTTTTTGGAACATTTGTTTGAGATAAATTCATTAGCCAATTATTATCAACTATGAGATCTCTTTTGTTATTGTTATTTAATTTATTTATTTTCTCAATATTTCTATGCTTAATTTTATTAAAGTTTTTTTCAAATTTTTGAGTTTCTAATTCTAAATACGTATTGTAGATTTGGGTAGGTAGGATATTTTTTATTGTAGATTTGGTTCTGCTTATGTTATTTTCAGTTTGTTTTACGTTTTTACAAGTGTCAGATATTAAGAGGTTTAATACTTTTAATTGAAACGTTTCTTTGAATTGAAGATAAGTATTATCTAAGTACTCACTATTGAAAATGATGTGATTATCATTGATTTTTAAAAATTTTGGTATTATTCTTAAACTTTTTAGTCGTAATAAGTATATTTTCCTATTTTTTTGATTGGCGAAGGTATTCATCATTTTTGAGAACGTTTTCAATAATTGGATGGTGTAGAATCCATAATCTTCTTCAATTTTCTTATAAAAAGCCATGATTATTACGATGTATGTATATTGATGTTGAGAGTAGTGTATTCTTGAAAAATAAAAAACCTATTTCTCCAGGCCAAATTATTCTTTTGTTGATATTCTTGAACCATTTGTAATATTTGTATGTTTTCTTGGTATATTGGTTCGTATATATACTGATAATGAAATAAAAATTCTGCTTTGACGTTTCGACAATGTTTATTGCCTTTATCAAAATTGTTGAATTGAATTAGTGTTTCCATGTAATTTAGAAAAGAATAGATGATTTCGATTAATGAAATGCGTCTGCAGCCGACTTGTGTTTTAAGATCCAATTAAAACTGCAGAAAACATTGGATCGGTTGTGTGTGAAAGAGTAATGTATGGCTAACTACAATTTGAAATAGATTGAATTTGATTAAATACAAGACATTCCAATATTGTACAATTATAAATATCTATGAATTATTGAATGAATTAGTTATTCTATGATAAGCATTTCAGATCTATCATAACTATTCAAGTTTAAGATAATTCTATGGAATTTAATCTCAAAATTGTTACTCTATAGTGTCATAGTTAAATAATACTTCATCTTTTTTAGGTTGAATTTTAAATAGACAAATGGAAAGTGGCACTTCAAATTAATAAAATTTTGTTAAGTTTGAATTAGATTATTGTACAGTTTCGAAAGATTGGAATCTATTTTGTCATTTACACAATTGTTCTTTTTAATTTGAATAGATTCTAATATCAAACGTTTGTTGTCGTTTGTTTCAATATTTAAAATTTTTTGTATTGTTGTAGTCGAAAGTATGGTTAGTGTCTTTCACATGTTTATTGAGCGCAGTTGATGAATTTTTGGTATATTTGTGGCCATTTAATCTTTTTTCGAGGTATTGTGAAGATTGGCCAATATATACCTTTTCGCAATCTTTGCAAGGGATGGAATAAACAGTATGGGTTATTTTTTTGAAAGGTACGCTGCTTTTTAATTTTGTAAAGAGACTTTTCTGATTTAAATAATTCTTATGACATATATGTAGGTCATAAGGTTTCACTATATTACAAATTTTCTCTGAAAGTCCACTAATATATGGTAGTGATATGTAATGCCTATCATTAGTTTTCTCATTATTGGTATTGATTTCACCAAATGAGTTATAAAATTTATGAATTTTGTCTTTAGTTATCGAATTTACTAAATCAATGGGATAACCATTTCTTATTAAAGTTTCTTTTGTTTTTGTAATAGATATAGTTCTCAGTTCAGGAGAACTTAGTCGAATAGCTCTATCTATTAGATTTATAATAACATTTTTCTTATATTTTTTAGGTATATTAGAATTGAAATTAGTATACCTTCCTGACCAAGTAGGTTTGGTATACCATTTTGTTAGAATTTTGTTATCATTTGATTTTCTTACTAAAGTTAAATCTAAAAAATTTATTTCATTATGATTTTCTAATTCAATCGTGAATTGTAACTTATGGTGAAAGGAATTGAAAGAATTCAAAAATTCATTACATTTGTTTTCAGGGATTGCAGCAATACAATCATCAACATATCTTTTGAAGAAGGCTATATTATAATTTAGTTGAGATACTACTTTTTCTTCAAGGAATTCCATTACTATTTGGGCTATGATACTTGATATTGGAGAGCCCATTGCACAACCATCTAATTGTTTATAACAATCATCTTTATATTGTAAAAAATTAGCAGTGAATGTATATTCTATAGCTGTTAAGAACTCATTCATAGGTAAATTTGTATATAGTTTTATTTCATCCCATTTATTTTGAATTATTTGTTTAGCTAATTCTAAAGGGATATTTGTATATAAAGATGTGACATCTAGTGATACTAAGATATAGTTTTTAGGTATCGTAATTTTGTTAATGAATTCCTTGAAATCCCAAGAATCTTTGATGTAAAACTCATTTTTGTAAGCTATGTTTTTTAGTATGTTGGATAAGTATTTAGCCATTTCATAAAAAGGTGATTGAATGATGCATACTACAGGTCGCATCGGTATATTAGGTTTATGAATTTTGGGTAAACCATATATTTTTGGAGGATGAGCATTATGTATCGTTAATTGTCTATGAATGTATTTTGAAATATATTTCTTTTCAAACCATTTTTTTACTAAGTTATTATTTTTAGTTTGGTAAATATTAGTTGGGTTGTTATTTAGTTTCTTATATACTTCAGGATCATTCAACATTGTAGACATTTTATCCTCATATTCATTTGTGTCCATGATAACAGTTTTATTACCTTTATCTGCTTTTAAGATAGTGATTTGTGGGTTAGATTTGATGAATTGTTTGGTTTCTTTGAAATTTTTGATTGATTTGTTATTTTTATTATTAAATTTATTATTTTTAACTGTTTGTTTGAAATTAGTTATTGTGTTTATACATTTAGATCTTATTTCATTTGCTATTTGAGTAGGTTTTTTAGCAATTTCAGTTTCAAGTGAAGAAATTATGTTATTGATAGGTATTTGTCTTTCGTTATATAGAGTATTACTAAATTTCTCACCGAGAGCTAAAGTATCTATTACATTTTTTGGAACATTTGTTTGAGATAAATTCATTAGCCAATTATTATCAACTATGAGATCTCTTTTGTTATTGTTATTTAATTTATTTATTTTCTCAATATTTCTATGCTTAATTTTATTAAAGTTTTTTTCAAATTTTTGAGTTTCTAATTCTAAATACGTATTGTAGATTTGGGTAGGTAGGATATTTTTTATTGTAGATTTGGTTCTGCTTATGTTATTTTCAGTTTGTTTTACGTTTTTACAAGTGTCAGATATTAAGAGGTTTAATACTTTTAATTGAAACGTTTCTTTGAATTGAAGATAAGTATTATCTAAGTACTCACTATTGAAAATGATGTGATTATCATTGATTTTTAAAAATTTTGGTATTATTCTTAAACTTTTTAGTCGTAATAAGTATATTTTCCTATTTTTTTGATTGGCGAAGGTATTCATCATTTTTGAGAACGTTTTCAATAATTGGACGGTGTAGAATCCATAATCTTCTTCAATTTTCTTATAAAAAGCCATGATTATTACGATGTATGTATATTGATGTTGAGAGTAGTGTATTCTTGAAAAATAAAAAACCTATTTCTCCAGGCCAAATTATTCTTTTGTTGATATTCTTGAACCATTTGTAATATTTGTATGTTTTCTTGGTATATTGGTTCGTATATATACTGATAATGAAATAAAAATTCTGCTTTGACGTTTCGACAATGTTTATTGCCTTTATCAAAATTGTTGAATTGAATTAGTGTTTCCATGTAATTTAGAAAAGAATAGATGATTTCGATTAATGAAATGCGTCTGCAGCCGACTTGTGTTTTAAGATCCAATTAAAACTGCAGAAAACATTGGATCGGTTGTGTGTGAAAGAGTAATGTATGGCTAACTACAATTTGAAATAGATTGAATTTGATTAAATACAAGACATTCCAATATTGTACAATTATAAATATCTATGAATTATTGAATGAATTAGTTATTCTATGATAAGCATTTCAGATCTATCATAACTATTCAAGTTTAAGATAATTCTATGGAATTTAATCTCAAAATTGTTACTCTATAGTGTCATAGTTAAATAATACTTCATCTTTTTTAGGTTGAATTTTAAATAGACAAATGGAAAGTGGCACTTCAAATTAATAAAATTTTGTTAAGTTTGAATTAGATTATTGTACAGTTTCGAAAGATTGGAATCTATTTTGTCATTTACACAATTGTTCTTTTTAATTTGAATAGATTCTAATATCAAACGTTTGTTGTCGTTTGTTTCAATATTTAAAATTTTTGTATTGTTGTAGTCGAAAGTATGGTTAGTGTCTTTCACATGATTATTGAGCGCAGTTGATGAATTTTTGGTATATTTGTGGCCATTTAATCTTTTTTCGAGGTATTGTGAAGATTGGCCAATATATACCTTTTCGCAATCTTTGCAAGGGATGGAATAAACAGTATGGGTTATTTTTTTGAAAGGTACGCTGCTTTTTAATTTTGTAAAGAGACTTTTCTGATTTAAATAATTCTTATGACATATATGTAGGTCATAAGGTTTCACTATATTACAAATTTTCTCTGAAAGTCCACTAATATATGGTAGTGATATGTAATGCCTATCATTAGTTTTCTCATTATTGGTATTGATTTCACCAAATGAGTTATAAAATTTATGAATTTTGTCTTTAGTTATCGAATTTACTAAATCAATGGGATAACCATTTCTTATTAAAGTTTCTTTTGTTTTTGTAATAGATATAGTTCTCAGTTCAGGAGAACTTAGTCGAATAGCTCTATCTATTAGATTTATAATAACATTTTTCTTATATTTTTTAGGTATATTAGAATTGAAATTAGTATACCTTCCTGACCAAGTAGGTTTGGTATACCATTTTGTTAGAATTTTGTTATCATTTGATTTTCTTACTAAAGTTAAATCTAAAAAATTTATTTCATTATGATTTTCTAATTCAATCGTGAATTGTAACTTATGGTGAAAGGAATTGAAAGAATTCAAAAATTCATTACATTTGTTTTCAGGGATTGCAGCAATACAATCATCAACATATCTTTTGAAGAAGGCTATATTATAATTTAGTTGAGATACTACTTTTTCTTCAAGGAATTCCATTACTATTTGGGCTATGATACTTGATATTGGAGAGCCCATTGCACAACCATCTAATTGTTTATAACAATCATCTTTATATTGTAAAAAATTAGCAGTGAATGTATATTCTATAGCTGTTAAGAACTCATTCATAGGTAAATTTGTATATAGTTTTATTTCATCCCATTTATTTTGAATTATTTGTTTAGCTAATTCTAAAGGGATATTTGTATATAAAGATGTGACATCTAGTGATACTAAGATATAGTTTTTAGGTATCGTAATTTTGTTAATGAATTCCTTGAAATCCCAAGAATCTTTGATGTAAAACTCATTTTTGTAAGCTATGTTTTTTAGTATGTTGGATAAGTATTTAGCCATTTCATAAAAAGGTGATTGAATGCTGCATACTACAGGTCGCATCGGTATATTAGGTTTATGAATTTTGGGTAAACCATATATTTTTGGAGGATGAGCATTATGTATCGTTAATTGTCTATGAATGTATTTTGAAATATATTTCTTTTCAAACCATTTTTTTACTAAGTTATTATTTTTAGTTTGGTAAATATTAGTTGGGTTGTTATTTAGTTTCTTATATACTTCAGGATCATTCAACATTGTAGACATTTTATCCTCATATTCATTTGTGTCCATGATAACAGTTTTATTACCTTTATCTGCTTTTAAGATAGTGATTTGTGGGTTAGATTTGATGAATTGTTTGGTTTCTTTGAAATTTTTGATTGATTTGTTATTTTTATTATTAAATTTATTATTTTTAACTGTTTGTTTGAAATTAGTTATTGTGTTTATACATTTAGATCTTATTTCATTTGCTATTTGAGTAGGTTTTTTAGCAATTTCAGTTTCAAGTGAAGAAATTATGTTATTGATAGGTATTTGTCTTTCGTTATATAGAGTATTACTAAATTTCTCACCGAGAGCTAAAGTATCTATTACATTTTTTGGAACATTTGTTTGAGATAAATTCATTAGCCAATTATTATCAACTATGAGATCTCTTTTGTTATTGTTATTTAATTTATTTATTTTCTCAATATTTCTATGCTTAATTTTATTAAAGTTTTTTTCAAATTTTTGAGTTTCTAATTCTAAATACGTATTGTAGATTTGGGTAGGTAGGATATTTTTTATTGTAGATTTGGTTCTGCTTATGTTATTTTCAGTTTGTTTTACGTTTTTACAAGTGTCAGATATTAAGAGGTTTAATACTTTTAATTGAAACGTTTCTTTGAATTGAAGATAAGTATTATCTAAGTACTCACTATTGAAAATGATGTGATTATCATTGATTTTTAAAAATTTTGGTATTATTCTTAAACTTTTTAGTCGTAATAAGTATATTTTCCTATTTTTTTGATTGGCGAAGGTATTCATCATTTTTGAGAACGTTTTCAATAATTGGACGGTGTAGAATCCATAATCTTCTTCAATTTTCTTATAAAAAGCCATGATTATTACGATGTATGTATATTGATGTTGAGAGTAGTGTATTCTTGAAAAATAAAAAACCTATTTCTCCAGGCCAAATTATTCTTTTGTTGATATTCTTGAACCATTTGTAATATTTGTATGTTTTCTTGGTATATTGGTTCGTATATATACTGATAATGAAATAAAAATTCTGCTTTGACGTTTCGACAATGTTTATTGCCTTTATCAAAATTGTTGAATTGAATTAGTGTTTCCATGTAATTTAGAAAAGAATAGATGATTTCGATTAATGAAATGCGTCTGCAGCCGACTTGTGTTTTAAGATCCAATTAAAACTGCAGAAAACATTGGATCGGTTGTGTGTGAAAGAGTAATGTATGGCTAACTACAATTTGAAATAGATTGAATTTGATTAAATACAAGACATTCCAATATTGTACAATTATAAATATCTATGAATTATTGAATGAATTAGTTATTCTATGATAAGCATTTCAGATCTATCATAACTATTCAAGTTTAAGATAATTCTATGGAATTTAATCTCAAAATTGTTACTCTATAGTGTCATAGTTAAATAATACTTCATCTTTTTTAGGTTGAATTTTAAATAGACAAATGGAAAGTGGCACTTCAAATTAATAAAATTTTGTTAAGTTTGAATTAGATTATTGTACAGTTTCGAAAGATTGGAATCTATTTTGTCATTTACACAATTGTTCTTTTTAATTTGAATAGATTCTAATATCAAACGTTTGTTGTCGTTTGTTTCAATATTTAAAATTTTTGTATTGTTGTAGTCGAAAGTATGGTTAGTGTCTTTCACATGTTTATTGAGCGCAGTTGATGAATTTTTGGTATATTTGTGGCCATTTAATCTTTTTTCGAGGTATTTTGAAGATTGGCCAATATATACCTTTTCGCAATCTTTGCAAGGGATGGAATAAACAGTATGGGTTATTTTTTTGAAAGGTACGCTGCTTTTTAATTTTGTAAAGAGACTTTTCTGATTTAAATAATTCTTATGACATATATGTAGGTCATAAGGTTTCACTATATTACAAATTTTCTCTGAAAGTCCACTAATATATGGTAGTGATATGTAATGCCTATCATTAGTTTTCTCATTATTGGTATTGATTTCACCAAATGAGTTATAAAATTTATGAATTTTGTCTTTAGTTATCGAATTTACTAAATCAATGGGATAACCATTTCTTATTAAAGTTTCTTTTGTTTTTGTAATAGATATAGTTCTCAGTTCAGGAGAACTTAGTCGAATAGCTCTATCTATTAGATTTATAATAACATTTTTCTTATATTTTTTAGGTATATTAGAATTGAAATTAGTATACCTTCCTGACCAAGTAGGTTTGGTATACCATTTTGTTAGAATTTTGTTATCATTTGATTTTCTTACTAAAGTTAAATCTAAAAAATTTATTTCATTATGATTTTCTAATTCAATCGTGAATTGTAACTTATGGTGAAAGGAATTGAAAGAATTCAAAAATTCATTACATTTGTTTTCAGGGATTGCAGCAATACAATCATCAACATATCTTTTGAAGAAGGCTATATTATAATTTAGTTGAGATACTACTTTTTCTTCAAGGAATTCCATTACTATTTGGGCTATGATACTTGATATTGGAGAGCCCATTGCACAACCATCTAATTGTTTATAACAATCATCTTTATATTGTAAAAAATTAGCAGTGAATGTATATTCTATAGCTGTTAAGAACTCATTCATAGGTAAATTTGTATATAGTTTTATTTCATCCCATTTATTTTGAATTATTTGTTTAGCTAATTCTAAAGGGATATTTGTATATAAAGATGTGACATCTAGTGATACTAAGATATAGTTTTTAGGTATCGTAATTTTGTTAATGAATTCCTTGAAATCCCAAGAATCTTTGATGTAAAACTCATTTTTGTAAGCTATGTTTTTTAGTATGTTGGATAAGTATTTAGCCATTTCATAAAAAGGTGATTGAATGCTGCATACTACAGGTCGCATCGGTATATTAGGTTTATGAATTTTGGGTAAACCATATATTTTTGGAGGATGAGCATTATGTATCGTTAATTGTCTATGAATGTATTTTGAAATATATTTCTTTTCAAACCATTTTTTTACTAAGTTATTATTTTTAGTTTGGTAAATATTAGTTGGGTTGTTATTTAGTTTCTTATATACTTCAGGATCATTCAACATTGTAGACATTTTATCCTCATATTCATTTGTGTCCATGATAACAGTTTTATTACCTTTATCTGCTTTTAAGATAGTGATTTGTGGGTTAGATTTGATGAATTGTTTGGTTTCTTTGAAATTTTTGATTGATTTGTTATTTTTATTATTAAATTTATTATTTTTAACTGTTTGTTTGAAATTAGTTATTGTGTTTATACATTTAGATCTTATTTCATTTGCTATTTGAGTAGGTTTTTTAGCAATTTCAGTTTCAAGTGAAGAAATTATGTTATTGATAGGTATTTGTCTTTCGTTATATAGAGTATTACTAAATTTCTCACCGAGAGCTAAAGTATCTATTACATTTTTTGGAACATTTGTTTGAGATAAATTCATTAGCCAATTATTATCAACTATGAGATCTCTTTTGTTATTGTTATTTAATTTATTTATTTTCTCAATATTTCTATGCTTAATTTTATTAAAGTTTTTTTCAAATTTTTGAGTTTCTAATTCTAAATACGTATTGTAGATTTGGGTAGGTAGGATATTTTTTATTGTAGATTTGGTTCTGCTTATGTTATTTTCAGTTTGTTTTACGTTTTTACAAGTGTCAGATATTAAGAGGTTTAATACTTTTAATTGAAACGTTTCTTTGAATTGAAGATAAGTATTATCTAAGTACTCACTATTGAAAATGATGTGATTATCATTGATTTTTAAAAATTTTGGTATTATTCTTAAACTTTTTAGTCGTAATAAGTATATTTTCCTATTTTTTTGATTGGCGAAGGTATTCATCATTTTTGAGAACGTTTTCAATAATTGGACGGTGTAGAATCCATAATCTTCTTCAATTTTCTTATAAAAAGCCATGATTATTACGATGTATGTATATTGATGTTGAGAGTAGTGTATTCTTGAAAAATAAAAAACCTATTTCTCCAGGCCAAATTATTCTTTTGTTGATATTCTTGAACCATTTGTAATATTTGTATGTTTTCTTGGTATATTGGTTCGTATATATACTGATAATGAAATAAAAATTCTGCTTTGACGTTTCGACAATGTTTATTGCCTTTATCAAAATTGTTGAATTGAATTAGTGTTTCCATGTAATTCTTTTCTAAATTACATGGAAACACTAATTCAATTCAACAATTTTGATAAAGGCAATAAACATTGTCGAAACGTCAAAGCAGAATTTTTATTTCATTATCAGTATATATACGAACCAATATACCAAGAAAACATACAAATATTACAAATGGTTCAAGAATATCAACAAAAGAATAATTTGGCCTGGAGAAATAGGTTTTTTATTTTTCAAGAATACACTACTCTCAACATCAATATACATACATCGTAATAATCATGGCTTTTTATAAGAAAATTGAAGAAGATTATGGATTCTACACCGTCCAATTATTGAAAACGTTCTCAAAAATGATGAATACCTTCGCCAATCAAAAAAATAGGAAAATATACTTATTACGACTAAAAAGTTTAAGAATAATACCAAAATTTTTAAAAATCAATGATAATCACATCATTTTCAATAGTGAGTACTTAGATAATACTTATCTTCAATTCAAAGAAACGTTTCAATTAAAAGTATTAAACCTCTTAATATCTGACACTTGTAAAAACGTAAAACAAACTGAAAATAACATAAGCAGAACCAAATCTACAATAAAAAATATCCTACCTACCCAAATCTACAATACGTATTTAGAATTAGAAACTCAAAAATTTGAAAAAAACTTTAATAAAATTAAGCATAGAAATATTGAGAAAATAAATAAATTAAATAACAATAACAAAAGAGATCTCATAGTTGATAATAATTAGCTAATGAATTTATCTCAAACAAATGTTCCAAAAAATGTAATAGATACTTTAGCTCTCGGTGAGAAATTTAGTAATACTCTATATAACGAAAGACAAATACCTATCAATAACATAATTTCTTCACTTGAAACTGAAATTGCTAAAAAACCTACTCAAATAGCAAATGAAATAAGATCTAAATGTATAAACACAATAACTAATTTCAAACAAACAGTTAAAAATAATAAATTTAATAATAAAAATAACAAATCAATCAAAAATTTGAAAGAAACCAAACAATTCATCAAATCTAACCCACAAATCACTATCTTAAAAGCAGATAAAGGTAATAAAACTGTTATCATGGACACAAATGAATATGAGGATAAAATGTCTACAATGTTGAATGATCCTGAAGTATATAAGAAACTAAATAACAACCCAACTAATATTTACCAAACTAAAAATAATAACTTAGTAAAAAAATGGTTTGAAAAGAAATATATTTCAAAATACATTCATAGACAATTAACGATACATAATGCTCATCCTCCAAAAATATATGGTTTACCCAAAATTCATAAACCTAATATACCGATGCGACCTGTAGTATGCAGCATTCAATCACCTTTTTATGAAATGGCTAAATACTTATCCAACATACTAAAAAACATAGCTTACAAAAATGAGTTTTACATCAAAGATTCTTGGGATTTCAAGGAATTCATTAACAAAATTACGATACCTAAAAACTATATCTTAGTATCACTAGATGTCACATCTTTATATACAAATATCCCTTTAGAATTAGCTAAACAAATAATTCAAAATAAATGGGATGAAATAAAACTATATACAAATTTACCTATGAATGAGTTCTTAACAGCTATAGAATATACATTCACTGCTAATTTTTTACAATATAAAGATGATTGTTATAAACAATTAGATGGTTGTGCAATGGGCTCTCCAATATCAAGTATCATAGCCCAAATAGTAATGGAATTCCTTGAAGAAAAAGTAGTATCTCAACTAAATTATAATATAGCCTTCTTCAAAAGATATGTTGATGATTGTATTGCTGCAATCCCTGAAAACAAATGTAATGAATTTTTGAATTCTTTCAATTCCTTTCACCATAAGTTACAATTCACGATTGAATTAGAAAATCATAATGAAATAAATTTTTTAGATTTAACTTTAGTAAGAAAATCAAATGATAACGAAATTCTAACAAAATGGTATACCAAACCTACTTGGTCAGGAAGGTATACTAATTTCAATTCTAATATACCTAAAAAATATAAGAAAAATGTTATTATAAATCTAATAGATAGAGCTATTCGACTAAGTTCTCCTGAACTGAGAACTATATCTATTACAAAAACAAAAGAAACTTTAATAAGAAATGGTTATCCCATTGATTTAGTAAATTCGATAACTAAAGACAAAATTCATAAATTTTATAACTCATTTGGTGAAATCAATACCAATAATGAGAAAACTAATGATAGGCATTACATATCACTACCATATATTAGTGGACTTTCAGAGAAAATTTGTAATATAGTGAAACCTTATGACCTACATATATGTCATAAGAATTATTTAAATCAGAAAAGTCTCTTTACAAAATTAAAAAGCAGCGTACCTTTCAAAAAAATAACCCATACTGTTTATTCCATCCCTTGCAAAGATTGCGAAAAGGTATATATTGGCCAATCTTCACAATACCTCGAAAAAAGATTAAATGGCCACAAATATACCAAAAATTCATCAACTGCGCTCAATAAACATGTGAAAGACACTAACCATACTTTCGACTACAACAATACAAAAATTTTAAATATTGAAACAAACGACAACAAACGTTTGATATTAGAATCTATTCAAATTAAAAAGAACAATTGTGTAAATGACAAAATAGATTCCAATCTTTCGAAACTGTACAATAATCTAATTCAAACTTAACAAAATTTTATTAATTTGAAGTGCCACTTTCCATTTGTCTATTTAAAATTCAACCTAAAAAAGATGAAGTATTATTTAACTATGACACTATAGAGTAACAATTTTGAGATTAAATTCCATAGAATTATCTTAAACTTGAATAGTTATGATAGATCTGAAATGCTTATCATAGAATAACTAATTCATTCAATAATTCATAGATATTTATAATTGTACAATATTGGAATGTCTTGTATTTAATCAAATTCAATCTATTTCAAATTGTAGTTAGCCATACATTACTCTTTCACACACAACCGATCCAATGTTTTCTGCAGTTTTAATTGGATCTTAAAACACAAGTCGGCTGCAGACGCATTTCATTAATCGAAATCATCTATTCTTTTCTAAATTACATGGAAACACTAATTCAATTCAACAATTTTGATAAAGGCAATAAACATTGTCGAAACGTCAAAGCAGAATTTTTATTTCATTATCAGTATATATACGAACCAATATACCAAGAAAACATACAAATATTACAAATGGTTCAAGAATATCAACAAAAGAATAATTTGGCCTGGAGAAATAGGTTTTTTATTTTTCAAGAATACACTACTCTCAACATCAATATACATACATCGTAATAATCATGGCTTTTTATAAGAAAATTGAAGAAGATTATGGATTCTACACCATCCAATTATTGAAAACGTTCTCAAAAATGATGAATACCTTCGCCAATCAAAAAAATAGGAAAATATACTTATTACGACTAAAAAGTTTAAGAATAATACCAAAATTTTTAAAAATCAATGATAATCACATCATTTTCAATAGTGAGTACTTAGATAATACTTATCTTCAATTCAAAGAAACGTTTCAATTAAAAGTATTAAACCTCTTAATATCTGACACTTGTAAAAACGTAAAACAAACTGAAAATAACATAAGCAGAACCAAATCTACAATAAAAAATATCCTACCTACCCAAATCTACAATACGTATTTAGAATTAGAAACTCAAAAATTTGAAAAAAACTTTAATAAAATTAAGCATAGAAATATTGAGAAAATAAATAAATTAAATAACAATAACAAAAGAGATCTCATAGTTGATAATAATTGGCTAATGAATTTATCTCAAACAAATGTTCCAAAAAATGTAATAGATACTTTAGCTCTCGGTGAGAAATTTAGTAATACTCTATATAACGAAAGACAAATACCTATCAATAACATAATTTCTTCACTTGAAACTGAAATTGCTAAAAAACCTACTCAAATAGCAAATGAAATAAGATCTAAATGTATAAACACAATAACTAATTTCAAACAAACAGTTAAAAATAATAAATTTAATAATAAAAATAACAAATCAATCAAAAATTTCAAAGAAACCAAACAATTCATCAAATCTAACCCACAAATCACTATCTTAAAAGCAGATAAAGGTAATAAAACTGTTATCATGGACACAAATGAATATGAGGATAAAATGTCTACAATGTTGAATGATCCTGAAGTATATAAGAAACTAAATAACAACCCAACTAATATTTACCAAACTAAAAATAATAACTTAGTAAAAAAATGGTTTGAAAAGAAATATATTTCAAAATACATTCATAGACAATTAACGATACATAATGCTCATCCTCCAAAAATATATGGTTTACCCAAAATTCATAAACCTAATATACCGATGCGACCTGTAGTATGCAGCATTCAATCACCTTTTTATGAAATGGCTAAATACTTATCCAACATACTAAAAAACATAGCTTACAAAAATGAGTTTTACATCAAAGATTCTTGGGATTTCAAGGAATTCATTAACAAAATTACGATACCTAAAAACTATATCTTAGTATCACTAGATGTCACATCTTTATATACAAATATCCCTTTAGAATTAGCTAAACAAATAATTCAAAATAAATGGGATGAAATAAAACTATATACAAATTTACCTATGAATGAGTTCTTAACAGCTATAGAATATACATTCACTGCTAATTTTTTACAATATAAAGATGATTGTTATAAACAATTAGATGGTTGTGCAATGGGCTCTCCAATATCAAGTATCATAGCCCAAATAGTAATGGAATTCCTTGAAGAAAAAGTAGTATCTCAACTAAATTATAATATAGCCTTCTTCAAAAGATATGTTGATGATTGTATTGCTGCAATCCCTGAAAACAAATGTAATGAATTTTTGAATTCTTTCAATTCCTTTCACCATAAGTTACAATTCACGATTGAATTAGAAAATCATAATGAAATAAATTTTTTAGATTTAACTTTAGTAAGAAAATCAAATGATAACAAAATTCTAACAAAATGGTATACCAAACCTACTTGGTCAGGAAGGTATACTAATTTCAATTCTAATATACCTAAAAAATATAAGAAAAATGTTATTATAAATCTAATAGATAGAGCTATTCGACTAAGTTCTCCTGAACTGAGAACTATATCTATTACAAAAACAAAAGAAACTTTAATAAGAAATGGTTATCCCATTGATTTAGTAAATTCGATAACTAAAGACAAAATTCATAAATTTTATAACTCATTTGGTGAAATCAATACCAATAATGAGAAAACTAATGATAGGCATTACATATCACTACCATATATTAGTGGACTTTCAGAGAAAATTTGTAATATAGTGAAACCTTATGACCTACATATATGTCATAAGAATTATTTAAATCAGAAAAGTCTCTTTACAAAATTAAAAAGCAGCGTACCTTTCAAAAAAATAACCCATACTGTTTATTCCATCCCTTGCAAAGATTGCGAAAAGGTATATATTGGCCAATCTTCACAATACCTCGAAAAAAGATTAAATGGCCACAAATATACCAAAAATTCATCAACTGCGCTCAATAAACATGTGAAAGACACTAACCATACTTTCGACTACAACAATACAAAAATTTTAAATATTGAAACAAACGACAACAAACGTTTGATATTAGAATCTATTCAAATTAAAAAGAACAATTGTGTAAATGACAAAATAGATTCCAATCTTCCGAAACTGTACAATAATCTAATTCAAACTTAACAAAATTTTATTAATTTGAAGTGCCACTTTCCATTTGTCTATTTAAAATTCAACCTAAAAAAGATGAAGTATTATTTAACTATGACACTATAGAGTAACAATTTTGAGATTAAATTCCATAGAATTATCTTAAACTTGAATAGTTATGATAGATCTGAAATGCTTATCATAGAATAACTAATTCATTCAATAATTCATAGATATTTATAATTGTACAATATTGGAATGTCTTGTATTTAATCAAATTCAATCTATTTCAAATTGTAGTTAGCCATACATTACTCTTTCACACACAACCGATCCAATGTTTTCTGCAGTTTTAATTGGATCTTAAAACACAAGT
This sequence comes from Endomychus coccineus, assembly GCA_958510875.1. NCBI lineage: Eukaryota > Metazoa > Arthropoda > Insecta > Coleoptera > Endomychidae > Endomychus > Endomychus coccineus. The sequence goes on along the minus strand of OY294069.1, from coordinate 90,917,131 downwards.
CGGCTGCAGACGCATTTCATTAATCGAAATCATCTATTCTTTTCTAAATTACATGGAAACACTAATTCAATTCAACAATTTTGATAAAGGCAATAAACATTGTCGAAACGTCAAAGCAGAATTTTTATTTCATTATCAGTATATATACGAACCAATATACCAAGAAAACATACAAATATTACAAATGGTTCAAGAATATCAACAAAAGAATATATATATATATATATACCAAAGGTATACGGCTATTTTTTGTTCATCTTAGATACATGAAAATGATAACTTAGTGGTTGGAATAGTTATTTAGACTACAAATTGTAACTGTCACTCCAGGATATGTCATGTTTATGTTGAATTTATGTTGCTATTCTTATATAGTGAGACATAGGAAGAGAAATATAAAGGAATGAGAAAGTTTTTCATTAATAGAAAAGAACATTTCTTGTCCTACAATTTATAATTGATTATTATAAAAACAACGAAACTGCATGTATGAACATCTTTTCAGAATAGATCGAAGTTTTGTTGAGTTCTTGATTAAGCTCAAAAGTAACATCTTTGTAACACTGGTATATATATTTCACAATATATATATAGTTCATCTTGAATAGTAAAATCAAAATAATACTAAAACTTAGTAAGAATCTTTATTGAAGCTTGAATTTATGGTAATGCCCACGTTACCATTTAATTTGAATAAATTTACACATAGGAAATTCCTCAGAGCCATAATGTGAATGAACGAAACGGGATCGCGCTACAAGCAGACTAACAGACCTACATATTCAAATTATTGCGTGTGACTGCAATTTTCACTATTATTTCAATAGGGAGGTTTCGATGAATGAAACTTCTGAGATTTGAGCTGGCAAAGCATACACATACCTATTACACCATGAGAAATGAGGTATTGGATTTATTTGGCACTGGAGTGCTGGAAACACTTCATTATCTGATTCACTATCGGCAAAAAAAACCTAGTTGCATTTCTCGGCAAATTGTAGAGCCTCTCAATATGATAATTTACAAATATGAGAATTTGATGTCCAAGTATTTTCTTTTCAAATGATTTATTTCTACTGACTTGGAAACGGAGTATACAAATTTCAACTGGAGAAATTCTCGATTATATGATGAGAAGTTGGTAAGACCGTAATTCCGCAAATTCTGCCACGAATGGAACGGTATGATAATCTAACCATTGTGATGTACTAAATGCGGAGATTAGAAGGCAGTTAGAACAGTAAGTCCTAGTAAGGGTCTATCCTTTACGAACTGCAAACGGCTAGCCCTTCATTTGAATATCACCTTGAATCGTTGTCACAATATTTTACATCATCTGCAATCGATAACAGTCCTGCCAGTATAACGTGAAACAGAATTCGATTCCGTAGTAACTAAAAATTAAACATGTTTCAAAATATTAATAAAATTTTCAATGAAGGCAGAATTCATTTCCTGCAGAATAATAACTTGAAACCTACATCGCCTTGGATTGCTTGACATCCAGAAACAAGAAGTGCTGATTCTCATGATTAAATTGGAAATACATAAAAATGAACTTATAAACATCTTATGAGTACTTCAGAGAACTTTGACTGAATCTCCATGCTAACATATCGTAGCATATTAGTTCAATACTCTATCAATCTTCAATAGTTTATATTATTATATATTTTCCATGTCTTATAACGGCATATTTATACGTTTACTTCCATATTAGTTCATCCGCTGTATGAACAGTGTATCTATTGAGAATAAATACTCACAATAACATCGTCATTCCCAACAAATAATTAGTTTGATTTTACTTCGTGATAGATTCATCAAAGGTTTGGAATTGGTATCATTCAAGACAGGCTGTTCGGGGAAAATCAAAATCAAAGTAGCCATCATCAGAGTAAATTAAATTAGAAATCGGTTCAAATAATATTTCAAATTTATAGGAAGTTTGAGGAAATAAGGGACTACCCCTAGCAGGAGGTGAATCTGAATTCATTGAATTGCTTTATAACACATGCATTTCCATGCCTTCTAAATTATCTAGGTATTCTCACGTACTGTGTTTCAGAAATGAGAAACTTCCTTTGGGAATGGTGTTACCTATATTTCGAAAAATTTAGGCTAACGCTGACTTTTTCAACATTATTATTTACCAAATGCTTGAAGAAAAATTTACCATCTGTTTGGAATGAATAGTGTTACTTACCACTTGAGAATGTAAACAAAATTTTGAAGCATTATAACATCGATTATAGATTCGAATTATTACCTGATGTATATATGCTGTATGCTATATGGCTTGGCGCAATCGTGAGTCCCTTCCTATAGGATGAATAAGCCTATGCTTTTCGAACTTTATAACAGGCTAAATCACATCATAGTCAGATTGAACGAGAAGGTCTGGCCATAATTTTTGCGTTGTGTCAGTTCAGTCAGTATTTGTATTGAAGGAAGTGCACCTTGATAATAGACGGAAGATCTCTCATAACCATCATGTTCAACCCACAAAGGGTATTCCCCAATTCCCGATTGAGGTGTTGGGCAGTTATATTTTCTTATTATCAAAGTGATCTTGAATACGTCAAATCTGATCATAATTGTGCGGAATCCTTAACTCGTTCACCCATAAAACAAACAGATGGAAAATGGGAAACAGTTGAGGTAGATCATATGAATTATTTTTGCAGTTTCGAATTTCCTCTATGTTTCAAAGCTGTAACGGAAGGCATGAGAACTGGCAAATGTTCACAGGACGTTTTTGTATTTGTTTGTACGCGATAGCCCAATAGCATCAGAAGAATAATTTTTAGAAATCTCATTATGTATTATGAGGAGTTAATAATTAAGAGCGATGGGCGGAATAATCTTATTATCATACCCAATAGTAACGAGGTAGAATGTGAAACGATCTGCACAATTTTCATTTAGGGATAATTAAATTGAAACCATAGCTAACTCATTTCTATTTGCTCAACCTTAATAAGGATTTGAAGATCTCACAAAAAGTGTGAAATTGTTTATTAGTTAAGCTAAGAGCATATTGATTAGTTGGAAGTGCCCTGACAACATCTTTGATAGAATTCATGTTGATTGTTTCTGACATTTTTGAAATTATTACTATTTAGTGGTACTAGATGTACATTCTAAATGATAATGATTAGAGGTTTTTGGAACCAGAACAATTAATTTTTACCACGACTTTAGTTTCTTCGCAAGATTTGAATTTTGTGAATATCTATGATATTTATATACCTTGAAAATTTAATACTTAACTCAACATATGAAAAGTCTCAATCTGATGATATAATGTGTGCTGTGTTTCATATTTTTGAACGAGCCATGATCTCCGCTTCATAATGAAATTTTACCCAGATATCGGAAACTATACAGACTGTTTTTAAATTCAATCATCAAGTGCATCAATGAGAATAATGAGATATAGATACCACAATAGATAGCTCATAGATGTGTGAGAATTCTCATAAATCAGCCATCTGTTTGAAAAATATCCAACCATACGCATTAAATATATTGTAATCATTGATTGCTTAAACTTCAATATTATAGGTGTTATTCTGAAACAAATCTACGATATCTTCAAGTCGATAGAAATAAATCCGACATGAATTCTGCATGTGCTCGGTGGGGGTGTGAGGGTGTGAGAAAGTGGATGTGAGGAATGTGTTGCCCCAATATCATTCATATCAATATTTCATATATCAGTCCAAATGTTCACTATGCCAAACATATTTCAGCTGTTATAGATTATACGATTCGAATTATGCTAAACAGTAGTTCAAACATACAACAACAGTATCAAACAACATAATAACAAAATAATCAAAAACTTCACAAATCCAATTCAATACTGATGAGTCTCAAATATCAGAATTAGTAGACGTTTTAGGGTTTCGATAATTTGACTGGAATGCTGATAAGTCTGTTTCAAGTTTAGAGAGTTATGGGATATTTTGGGCAGGAGTCAGGCAAGATATCAATAATTATTATGAATGCGAAAACGACATATTTTGTGTATGTGCTAGAAATTAAACGGTGATAAATAAATCACATATTTTACTGAACATTAATGAGATTGTCATGTATTAGTTGAGTTGAAAGAGTTTCTGGGAGAGCTATATATCAAACAAAGGTTTACAGATATTTTAATGTATTAAACATGTCAGATTTTGTTTATACCCTCATAATATTTATTCTCAGGCTCAGAATCATCGAAAAGTCTACGAAATTGAAATCTCAGTTATATATTTATATGAAAACTGTATGTGATATTAATAACCAGTGATTATTTTAAGGTATCGAGATTGGTATTAAATTTCTAGGACCCATAGATTGCCTTTGGATTCGAGTAGACATTATAGTTATCTCGGGATTCATATTGAAGACTGTATAATACAATCCTTCAGAGTTTCTATTTTCATATCATGATTTCATGAAAGCAAATCCCATAGAATTTTCATAGAAGATCATGTGAGCCAACAGGGAAAAGTTTCTTTTACTACACGAGAGAAACCTTTGATGTTCGAAGAAGAGGTACGAGAGAAGATAGGCATTGGAATCTTTCTTGAAAGTTTGGAACTTCAGCGTATGTTTGGGAAACCAACAAACATGTGTACAGCATTCCAGAACAGATCGAATCTGTGCTCTGTAGATTATGAGGAGCTGCTGGGATGTAAAGTAGCTCTTGCGGATATGTGAAGTGTTGGTTCTGGTCAGACAAAACTTAAAGCTGCACCTCCCTGGCCAGAGAGTATGCTGCTTCATTACCCTCAACACCCAAAATTAGTTACATAATTGCGAGATTGGTATTAAATTGCTAGGACGCATAGATTGCCTTTGGATTCGAGTAGACATTATAGTTATCTCGGCTTTAATATTGAAGACTGTATGATACAATCCTTCAGAGTTTTTATTTTCATATCATGATTCCATGACAGAAAATTCCATAGAATGTTCATAGAAGATCATGTGAGCCAATAGGGAAATGTTTCTTTCACTACACGAGAGAAACCTATAATGTTCGAAGAATTGGTACGACAGGAGATGGGCATTGGAATCTTTCTTAAAAGTTTGAATGTTATATACATCAGGAGAATAGCTTACTAGGCAAAGAGTTCCACAACTTCGCTGTTCGATAGAAAAATGGAGTCTGTCAGAAAGAATTCCGGTGGGTCAGTAGGTCACGATCTTTACGATGAATTAGTGACTCGTCTGAGCTCTTGTAGTCAGCCTACCTGGAAACACTTATAGTGAAGTATTAGACGAGATTACATGATCACCGACAATTGAAAATATTCACAGGGGAGTTTCTTGTGATTGGGATGAATATCGATCACTCCACCGCGATCGAGTGGTCTATATTGACTCACTTCTAATTATAGTTTACCCAGCAAGCTAGGTCTTTTAATAAGGTCGATGATTTTGCTGGTTGAAGTCTTGTTTCGAACTACTGGTAGGAGATCTGATTATTCCCTAATCTAGGCATTCACAGAGACTGTGTTCTGCCTTCTCATCATCTTCAAGAGTTGATAGAGATCGATCGTTTCACCCTGAGCTGAATCTTCGTGGATAGTGGCTTACCCTGCTTTGATCTAGAAGCATTTTAGCTCTTGTTCTTGAATGGCTTATGATAAACGCTTCAGAGTGAGCTAAAACTGGTAAGGTTTGTCATAACTGAAAGTACCGGACAATATAGCTGTTTTAGTTGTACTTTTTTTCTATACTTTGACTATATGAGAGGAAAACCTATAATGTTTGTGTGAGCCAGCGGTGGAATGTTGGGAGAGGAGATAGATATTTGAATTTTTCTTGAAGGTTTGGAGGTTATAGACATAGGGAAAGACCTCACCTGGCTAAGAGTTCCACAACTCCGCCGTTAGATAGAAGAATAAAGTCTGGTAGGGCGAAGTTCGGCTGGTCTCGAGCACTTGACAATAAAGGGGTGACTAGTTTAAGCTTGTCGAGTCCGCTTATCTGGAATCGCTCATGGTAAAACAACAAAAGAGATTTTCGAAGAACACCAGCCATGGAAATATCGCCCACCTTCCTAATAATACTCAAGAGAGGTCAATGAATTCGTAAGTTTGATATCATCAATCAGACGAATTGTTCTCTTCTGGGTAGAAACCAAGAACTTCAGCTCATGTTTGTGGAACCTACAAACATGTGTACACTGTACAGTACTCCAGAACAGATCGAATCTGTGTTTTGTAGATTATGAGGAGCTGCTGCTACCTACTTTCCACTTATAACCTCATTATGACTTAAGTAACAAAAGAGGTAGGTACCTACAGCACGCGAGTAGACTAGGCAGTGGAGATGGGGGTCGTTCTATAAAATTTTAAAAGTGCCAGGTAATTGGTTATATTAACCTCTTGTCACGGGTCGAAATGACACTAAAAGTCATTACCTGATTTCGTCAGTTTGTTTCAAACTTTACGTAATATTTCAATTATCTCTGTATGTTGGTGCATTGCAATTTTACTGATTTAGGAAACGTTTGGTTATAGTTACTAATTTGTTACAATAATAATATCAACGTGTTCCATCTTCTTCTTCTTCTTATTTCGGTGGATGGCCTTAGCAGCAAAGGCTATGCAGACAGTAACAATAACTTTATTTAATTTCCAATTAATGCAGGGCTGCCCAACAAAGGACGTCTGGATGATGTTCATGACCCCACATTTCTATAACTGAGGTTTATTTCTCTTTTTTGAACACGTTTAATTACAAAGGATTTTAACACAGGAGCTAGGGAAAAAATTCAAATAATTAGCTGACTAATAATTTCAGACATCACTGCACGCGTTTTCTAAAAGCACTGAAGCCATGAATAGGAATATTAAACAAACCATTAGCAATGTCATAGACTGATGCCAGATTTTGCCAGAAACCCCATAAGCAATTTAATCGCCTGTATATTGATATTAAGAAGCAATGAACCCAGGTTTAGAGGGCTAGGAAATTCAAGCCTTACCAACTCAAAGTATAGTCTGTTGCAGTTGTTCATGTTAGAAGAGCAATCAAAAAAAATATGATTTAAGTCACCATGCTCGCCACAGATACAGAGAGGTGAGTCACTGACACAAATCCTGTAAAGAAAGGCAGGGTGGGTATAGGCAATGATTGGACCTGAGGCGGCACATAGTAGTAATATATTTTCTGGGTGAAGACATATCAGTAAACCATAGCTTAGCAAATATCCTGTCATTCTTCCTAGATTCAGTGTAGAGTTTTCCCTTTAAAATACCCATCCTTGACCAATCTTTTGTCAAGTTAGATGAGATTTCAGCCTTACCATTTGTCAAGACTTCGTTTAGGTCTCCATCAATATATTCATTAGGCAGAGGTAAAAGTCTTCCTTTATTAGCTCAATTATCTGCAATCTCATTACCTATTATATTTGTATGACTATAGAAAGGGAGAGAATAAACATAGGATGGAATCGTTGTGTAATCTTTATTGATTATGGCATAAGAAGGTGTTTTAGATGTTGTCAGTATGGCCATATGGTCAAGGACTGCGAGCAAAATAAAGTATGTGGTAAATGTAGTGGGAATCACGATGCGAAGGAGTGTGATGTGAACTGTGTAAAATGTGCAAACTGTGTCATGCCGAATAAGAAATATGGTCTCATTTTGGATGTCAACCATGTTACTTGGGACTTAACAAATGTGAATCCTACAAAAGAATAGTGGAAATCAAGCGATGTGAGTACATTAAATAGCAATTAGACATTACTGCTGTTGATAAGTGTAGCATTGTGTATTTTAATTGTCAGGGTTTTCTAAATAATAAAGATCACATTGTGTTATTAGCTAATGATTGGAAACCTAAAATAATATTTCTAAGTGAGACACATGTTTTACCTGATATCGAATTGTGTGAATTATATGTTGAGGGGTACAAGTTAGAGCAATGCACTACCAACAACAACAGAACAGGGGGGGTTATGGCCTTAATACGTTGTGATATTAAATATAAGATTTCAACTATTTAATGTATTGAAAACTATGTATGGCTGTTATCCCTTGAAATGTCCCTGTCTAGTTTGATGTATTTGTGCTCAGTTTTATACCATCCGCCTCAGAAAGAGGATACTAAATTATTTTTTAAATAATTATTTTGATCAAATTAGTGAATTTATTGGTATAAATATTATAATGGGCGATTTTAATTTTGATTTACTAACAAATTCTTTTTATAGCAATAAAATATCAAATGTTATTTACACATATGGATTTTATCAAATTGTCGAAACTCCTACTAGAATAGTCCCCAGTAGCCAAACATTAATAGACTATATCGTGACAAATAATAAGAAAGTAGTATAAAGTTCACCATACACCTAAAATAAGTGACCATTCAATTCGCTCAATTACACTTCCTCAAGAAAAAACACAAAACAAGAAAATAATAACATTCCAGAGGTCCTTTAAAAATTATGATTCCAATAAACTTCAACTAGAATTATATAATTCTGCTTGGGACAATAATGTTTCTGATGTAAATGTTTTAGCCACTTCTTTCATTGGAGATATTGAAAATATAATAAATCGTATGTGTCCCAGGGTAAAAATAGTGCAAAATCCAAAATATTTAGATAAAAAATGAATTAATGCTGAAATAAGAGAAATGATGAAGGAAAGGGACCTATTATATAAAAGAGCTATTATGAATGGAAGTAAAAATACTTGGCCAGAATACAAAACGAAAAGAAATACCATTGTCAACAAAATGAGAACAGAGATAGAGAAATTTTATGCAGAAACAATAGACCTAAATAAAAGCAACCCAAAAGAACTGTGGAAAAACCTCAAGACTCTCTTACCTGGGAAAAAACAATTATTGCCAGATGAACTTAGGTTTGAAACGGAAATAGTCAAACAGGAGGCGGACATAGCTGATAGATTTAATAAATATTTTGTTTATAGCATTGATAACATGATCGGGAATATACCACGTCCTCAAAATGTTTTGCCTTTTTATGATGAAACCACAGTGCATAATGGAGCTTTTAGTAATTTAAAAAAATTAACAATGAGTATAATGAAAAAAATAATAAAAAATCTTAAAAATGTTGGTGGGGGTGTGAGTGGCATTTTGAAACAGGTTCTGTGTGATGTTGTGTATGTAGTTGGTAATCGACTTTTAGATGTTATTAACACGTCCCTTAGCAGTGATGTTTTTCCAGAACCCTGGAAATTAACAACTATCATCCCTGTCCCTAAAGTAAATAACACAAAACTATATAATGAATTTCGTCCAATAAATACGGTGCCCATATATGAGAAGGTTTTGATGAATTTCTGTGATAAAAATAAAATAATTATTCGTAACCAATCAGGGTTTAGAGAAAATCATTCTTGCGAGTCTGTTGTTGTTGGTATTTGTGATGATTTTCTCAGGGCCTTCGACTGTGATAACTATGTTTTAGCTGCGTTTTAAGATTTTGAGAGAGCTTTCGAAACAGTAGATAGGGATATTTTATTAAGCAAATTAGAGATTCTAGGAATCAGGCATACTGTCTTAATGTGGTTTAAGTCATATCTGTCTAAAAGATTACAACATGTGTCTTATAAAAATTACATGTCCGAGTTTTTAGATGTTAAATATGGTGTACCACAAGGAACTGTTTTAGGGCCACTCTTATTTTTGCTTTATATAAATGATATGGTTGGAGTAGCTTTAAAGTGCAAGATTATTTTTTTGCTGACGATACAATGCTCTATATCATAGGTAAAAACTTACAACAAATATTAAAAGATTTAAATGATGATTTAGAGAGAATATTCAATTGGCTGTGTATTAACAAACTAAGTCTAAATGCAGATAAATCTAAATTTTGAGAATTTAGAAAAAAATCAAAACTTAGTCAAGATGAAATCCAAAATATGCAAATTACAGTAAATGGGGAAAATATTGTTTATAATAACGAAATTAAATACTTATAGGTATCACATTGGATTGTAATTTGAACTTTCAGGCTCATGTTGATTATGTGATGAGAAAATTTGCAAAAAAAGTGGGTTTTATAACTCGAATAGGTAAAAATTTATCCTTGCACACAAAATTACAACTTTACAATATTATAGCTCTCCCACATTTAGAATTTTATTCAACCCTATTATTTAATTTACCACAGTATAAAATAAATCAAATAGATAAAATACAAAACAGAGCAATGAGACAGATTTTAAAATGTAACTGGTATACGCCAATGAAATATATGCTGAGTGTTCTAAATATATTGTCTGTGAATCAAAGGGTTATGTTTAATGTGTATTTGTTTATTTTTAAGCTTAAACATAATTTGTTACCCAACTATCTATGTGACAGATTAAAGGTCTTAAGCGATATACATAGTTATCACACCAGAAATCGAAGAGATTTTATTTTGCCTGAACGTTGCAAATCAACTGAAATGCTCAACTCGGTTTTGTACAAGGGTCTATCCGAATTCAACAAGTTACCTGTAACAATAAAAAACTGTGATAACCTAAGCCATTTCAAACGGCTCCTGAGAAAATTTGTTTTAGATAAGTGTTAGTGGTTGTATTTCATTTTATTTTATTTACTTTAATTTTAAACATTTTAGCCGGATTTTTCCTGTTCATATTGTAATAAGGCAAATTGTTCTTATATGTAGCTATTATGCTAAATAAAAAAAAATGCTTTACTAGGTACCCACATAAACAAGACTTCGTTCCCAATCATACTAAGGTCTATAAACAACTTCCGGGTGTTTAGACTAATTAAATCATTGCGGGCACTTACTTTCCACTTGGATATTTTTTCGAGAGCACTCTTTGACTCTGAAATGATAATTGAGTGCATAATATTATGTTGTTGGATAAATCTAAGAGCCTGACGAATTGCCATCAGTTCAACAGTACTAATAGCGAAAAAACTCGGAATTCTTTGGGAATGTTTGATATTTATTTTAGGAATAAAGATTCCAATACCCGCAGACTTGCCATTATGGGACGCATCCGTATATATTTTAGTATAATTACTGAAGTTGGAATTGGTTATTTCTGAAAACTTATCGTTATCATTAAGACACGATTTATTCAGCAGGGTATCAATATAATTAATCTTTGTGTAATGGACTTTCAAATCGAATATGTGACAAGGTAAAATATTTGTCCTATCAATGCAGTCATCAAATGTAATCAATCTATTGTACGCTATAACAATAGGGGGTACCACACAGTTATTCCAAAAACCATTAAAGCGGGCCATAGCTGCAATTTTCTCACAAACAGGACTAGTATTAATTTTAAATAGTTTCGATACATATTTACACGCTAACCATCCCCTACGTCTACCTATTGAGATTTCACCACTTTCAGCCAAAATGATATTGGTCGGACAGAATTCCATAAGACCTAAAGCCACTCTCAGTGCTTGATATTGAACTTTATCCAAAGAAGGAACAAGTTATTTAGAACATCTACCCAGAAACATAGAGCCGTAATCAAGATGAGGCCTTACCACAGCCTTATATATAGGAAGGAGCGTTCTCGGGTGAGCACCCCACCAAGTCCTATACAGTCTTCTTAAAATATTAACACCTCTCATTGCATTACAGCACATCAGTTCAACTCGATTTTTCCACTAAAGCTTAGAGTCTATATTTATACCTAAGTACTCAACAGATTTTTGCCAAGGGATGTTCACATTGTTTACAGTTAGCTGTCTAAGATGTTCGGTATTAGTGAATTACCTGTGGCATAACATAGCTTGAGATTTATTGGGGGAGAGAGGTAAACCACGGGACTTACTTCAATTCGAGATATTTTCAAGAGTGAGATTCAATTTAGACAAAACATCGTTAAGATTTCTGCTTACACCCATAGCACATGAGTCATCAGCAAACTGGACAATTTCTACATCTTCTACACAACACGTGCGCAAGGACAATGAGTAAATATTGAAGAGAAGCGGACTCAGAGAAGAGCCCTGAGGAACTCCTCTGTTTGCTTCGCGTGGCCCAATATGTTCTTTAGACGCGGGATTTTCTATAAACAATTTTCTACCAGAGTGTAAGTTCTGGATTATAAGAATTAGATCTTTGGGAAGTTTCCAGCTATTAAGATCCTCCATCAAGGTATACAAATCCACATTATCATACGCAGACTTAGAATCAAGAAAGACTATGACAACATATTTGTTTCTGATGAAAGCTCCATAAATGGTAGATACAATTGTTGAGATACAATCAAAAACGGATTTTCCTCTGCGAAAACCATATTGGTAGGAATTCTTAGGAAAATTACGCTCAATGGTGGTTTCTATTCTATTCTTGACCATGGATTCCATGTCTATGACCTTGATGAGACATGAAGTTATAGCAATTGGGCGAAAATTTGTTGGATCATTGGGAGTCTTGTTAGGCTTACATGTAGGAATGATCAAGGACTGTTTTAAAGTGGGTGAAATATTAGGGCTTATAAGAAGTTGATTGAATAATCTAAGTAACATGTCTTTCCCAGCTTCAAGTGAATTTCTAATCATGGAGTATGTAATTAAGTCTATGCCGCGGGTGGTGTCTTTTTTATTTGTAATAATCGCCTCAAATTCACCGGTAGTAAATGGTTCTGAAGGGTTAATATTCGAAAACTGGATATTATTATCAGAAGGAATGATTGCCGGTGTTAGAATTTCCAAAATACCTGCACAACATTTAACCGAAGGTAGTAATTTTGAAGATTTTTGGATAGTTCCATTAGAAAATCTCTTTACACAGTTCCACATTTCCTTAGAAGATTTATTAGAGAGATTCTCACAGACTCATTGGAAGGAGTCCTTCTTTTTTTTCCTTGCGAGATACCTGAAGTAAGCAATAGATATTTTAGCTGATACATAATTTACCAAGGTAGGAACAGATTCAAAAGTCCTTTTGCATTATTTATTCTACTCAATTCATCGTCCCACCAAGGAATCCTCCTTTTTGGATATGAATAAGTCTTGATAAGTGGAATAGTTGCTTCAGCTGAATGCCGAAGTAAAAGAGCAACTTCATCTAAAGTTTCAATTGAATCAATCGATTCATTAATCTTCTCTCTAAAACTGACCCAATCACCTTTACGGCAATTAAACTTCATACGGGAGCTGCTAGGGTTAATACTAGCTTTTGTGATAAATTCATTGAGAACAATTATGATGGGAAAATGATCACTAGCCAGGAACTCTTATTAGCAATGTCAATAGTTGAAAAAGATAAATCCGGTGCACTAACATTGATTGTAGGAGAAGTTAACCTTGTTGGGCTACCGTCATTTAGAATAACTAAATTATGTAAGTCCATGAACTGATCAACAACCGACCCATTATGATTATTGAGACCAGAGCCCCACATCCTGTTTTGAGCATTAAAATCACCCAAGAACAGGAATGTTTGTTGCAAATGAGGAATGAAATCGTTTAAATACTCTAGCTGAAGCTTCATGTCAAGAGGACAATAGAAATTTAAGAAGGATGTGTTTTCTATTTCGATTATCAAAAATTGCATTCTATATGGATTACTAACATATTGTGGTTTGATTATTCTATATTAAATGTCATCTTTTATTAAAAAGGCGACACCTCCCCTACCATATTGTCTATATTCTCTCACAATTGTATATCCAGTGAAATTAAAAATATGATCCGGCTTAAGGACTGTCTCTGTCAATGCAATAATATCAAAATTATTCAACTCAGTAGTATTAATTAAAGTAGCTTTGTTTGTATTGATTGAACGTACATTCCACTGCAAAACACTCTTAACTCCACCCTACAGTTGCTCGTTATCACTCTCAGTAGACATATGATCCTCCCCCCCCGTGGAAGTGGATTTTATTAGATAATAATTCAATAATTTTTCCTACATATAACACATCGCTATCAGTCAGATTAGATTTTTGTAATATACTAACAACATTTAAAGAATCTGGGCCTATACTCATTCCTCTCCAAGAGGAAATCCCCTCTTCTCTCATGGGGGAAATAAGTTCAACTTTGGGACCGTTATAATGATAGTTATTGAGACAATCCTTGTGGTTTTGTTTGTCATAACCAGGAGAGGGAGTACGAGGAACTTTCCTCTTTACAACTTTTGACTTAGTAACAGAAGAATATGAAGGCTTGACCGAGCTCGAAGAGACGGCCAGCCTCCTGTGTTCAACAGGTATCGAAAGAGGTGTAGGAAAAGTATTCCTAGGAGTTGAAATTTTGGGAAACCTAACGAAATCCGCTCGAGGAGGATCCTTGTCCCCAGACAATAATTTGTTTGCTTCAAAGTGGGATATGTTTTCCACAGCCATTAAGTGGTTAATATTTTTTTGTCTGCTATACTCCTTGCAGCGTCTGTCAGTAGGAGCATGAGAGTCTTCACAGAAAATGCATTTTGGTGTGGAAGAATTTTCGCTTTCCTCCTCAGAGTGATTGTCACCATAGTTTCTACATCTTTTTTTCCCTCTGCACAGTGACTTTGAATGTCCATATCGCAAACAATTATAGCATTGTATAACTGGACTGATATATAATGAAACTTCCTTGACATTATGATATAGAGAAATAGTTTTAAGAAGATTTTTTTCCTCAAATGTAAGTAGGCAGGTACCTGTTGGGATATAGGTCACCTTTTCACCGTCCACTTTACGTCTTTTCAGCCGTCTAACATTGGTAATTTTAACTTGGGAATCATAGTTATCCAAAATATCACCCTCTGAGATATCTGACCCAACATCTCTAATGATGCCTCTACATGTTAGCATACGAGCAGGAATATAAATTTCATAATCTGATTTATTCAATTTATTATTCTCAATGAAAAAATTGGCCTCCGAGAATTTAAAAAATTCAACCGCAACCCTATTGGCTCCTTTTCTCTGGATATTTTTTATACCTGTTACATTGTCATTCACTAAAAATTTTCCCAAATTCATGAGATGTAAATTCCCAATATATTTAATTATTGATTCAACTATACTAATAAAGGGACCTCTACTGGTACCATTATATTTTAAATTTTCATGACTTTTTGTTGATCTATTCAATTTTTGAGATAGGGATGTTATTTCATCAATTATTTTAAGATCTGTTCTACCTACAAACTGGTTTGATAAGGCCTGTATTTCCTGTCTTAATAGGTGAGCATCAGCAGCTGATACAGTAGAAAAAGATTCGATATTATCACAACGTGTTTTAGCTTTAGGTGTTAGTTGAGTATATATCCAGGGGAACGAAGTTCCCCCAGACGCCTCCGTCATCTCACCGACACCAGCCCAGACTTTGCTAATATTCTATACAAAATGTAATTTAAATTAAAGCAGGCAAGAAAAACAGGTCCAAAAATTAAGCCACTGCAGAATTAACTATGTAAGTCAGCAAATTATATTCACTTACCACAATACACAGGGATCATAGGATAATCGTGAACAGTAATAAGGAAATATTACACAATAATCACCGGGAATTTTCGAACGCGAAAAACAGGTTAAGAAGCACGTGCTTTACTTGCGAGATCTAACCCCAGAATCGAACATGTTCCATTCAACTGTATATTACATAGAACCTCATACTATATTGTACCATACTTAAGTTTGTATAACATATACTGTATAACCATAACTCTATGTTTCAGAATGGTACTGTCATAGAATTCAATTCGTTCCTCCTATCTTTCGATGCATCGTTTCACTGAAATAAGGTCAAGTTCATTATTCACTGTCTTTCTTCTTTTGCAACCCAGCTTCCGTAGGTGTCGGTCATAAGTTATCACGCAGTAATTGTGCATCTGGATCTAATTGTTTGATCCTTCGATTCTATATCGGATTGAAAGCACCTTTTACTGAATTAAATCGTAATTTATCATTGGGATATAGTTTCGTTGGTATACGAATTATTTATGATATTCACGAGAACCACGTTGTGTGGGATTTAATGGGAAACCTTGTGTAACTGACAAAACTTCTTTCATATGGAAAACCCGTTCATCTGGGTAAGTGAAATCAATTGAGATGATCGTTCTATTCAGAATTAATAATTGTTCAACTTTGTCAGATTGTTGGATCTCAACTCTGACAAGTTTGGTTAGAGTTCACTTTTCCAATGGAAATGATTATAATTTGTCTGGCGCCCCTATCATTATCTTTCCACTGACTAGTCTCGTAAGTTTGAGCTAGTCATCCTCTCCTAAAGACTTGAAATAATTTTAAGATCTGAACATATTAATTATGAGGACGTTATTCAAGCTAATCGCTGTGTTTCTTTTATTCTAGGTTTTTATGCTTAGCTGTGGTTTTTCTGCTTTAGCTTTGGGTTGTACCCTCAATTTTATTAACTACATTATCATCTTTCCTTATCTGAACACCTGAACTATCAATTGGAATACTACATTCATCCTGAACTTGGATTTTGAAGGTTATATCGAGCAGTTGGATATCTACCAGGACTGCGAATTGAAGCCTATGCCAGTCACCGTTTCATCGATATAAACGAGATCTGCACTCTCAATATTCAATTCAATTTATTTGTGTCATTTTGTAATTTTGGATATTTCAATTTATTTGTGTCATTTTGTAATTTTAGATATTTCAATTTATTTGTGTCACTCTGTAATTTTGATATCATTACTTTACCTTTAAATTTCATTATGTATGTAACTGAACTATTAATTCATCTTTTGTTGAACTGAATAGAATTTATCTTCATATAAATTCAAATATATATCTTTTCCTTTTTATTCCTTCTATATCAATATACATTAAATCATATAACTAATTTTGTTGAATACATCATTTTTCTTTTCTCTGACCCATTATTTGCGCTAGTTAGCCGGGCACTGTGATACTCTCACGTAGCGAACTGCAACCAACCTGTGTAAAATACCAAACAAGGTTAACGCTATTACAAACCGAAAAGTGAGAAATAAAATCTTAAACCCTCGTAACAAAATATAATGTTCACTTATCGTAAACAAAAACATAAACATATAATAATCTATAGTGATATAATAATTATTGATAGTGAATGACAAAACTCAACGTGTATGGAACGCTTTAGTATGGTACCACGAATATAGCTATATTCTTGGGGTACAGTGAACATACAAATATCAGATTATTCCGATATGCTGAAAACTAGATGAATAAAAAAAATTACTTCCCAATTCAGTTAAATTGATATTCTGGAATCAAATGTGAAACAAATACATTTCTAGACAACCAGTTATCTAGCTATAGCAATATTAGCTTATAATAAAATTAGGGCCCTTACTAAGACTTGCCTCTACGTGAATGCGTTAAGGTGTGTAGTTTTGGGGTGCCCCAAAACACACAGGAATGTCACCTGAGCACAAAGGACTACCCTCCAAGTTGACCCTCTGGAAAACCCCAGGAAGAAGGAAAAAACCCTACGAGATATACCCATTCTATAAGAGTTGATAGCTCAAGGAGGAAAAATAAGAAACTTACCTTTCCACACGAAAAGGTTATGAAACGAGACCACGTTTATCTTCAAGAATGAAGTCAAATCAGGAATATCTTCAAATGCTGATACGAATAGTGAAGGTATTGATAAAGATCAGTCGCACTGAAATTATGAGAACGATTTCGGAAATTACGAAGAAGAACACGTGCTTTTACTTACATAATAATGGCGGCAACAAATTTATCCCTTTGAAGGCTAAATCTCTGGTTAAATATTCCAAATCTTCAAAATACAATTATAACAACCAGAAATCAAATTGTCTGTCTCTCAGAAATAAATCTCACACAATGGTTAAAGTACTAACAACCCTGCTTTTGCGAAAAACAAATGTCACACCAAAATTAACTTCAGACATAAAGCAATGTTCTACCTACTCTCATCAATTTAATATCGCAATCCTTTTTTGCTACTGGCAATCAGAGAAAAGAAAGTCAGATACGCGACTAACATCGGTGACTCGTCGCTAAAGGTGAGACAAAATATTCAATGATTGTAGCATAATACTTCCACAACATACCAACTACTGAATTTGAATTGTAACACTGCTTGAATGTGAATTAGCTCTTGCAGATATGCTAAGTGTTGGTTCTGGTCAGGTAAAACTTGAAGCTGTACATCCCTGGTCAAAGAGTATGCTGCCTCATTTCCCTCAACACCCAAAATTAGTCACTCGGTTGCTTAAGCACCAAAAATAACAGTAAGTCCAGTCTTCGAACTGTAACCATATATTCAGGAAAATTCTTGGAAAGTTTTGAAGCCGTCTGTTAACCAACAAATATTCACCCTCAGTAGGTCGGCTTCATACTGATCCATCCAATGGTGTTGTTCGTTGTTTGTATGATATCTGAGATAATTTACACAATAATGTGACTCTAGATCCCTACCAGCAGTCTGGTCTATAATGCCTGATTGTGGCCTGGCAACGATTTATTGAAAATCACTGTATCTTGCTCACCTGCCCTCTCTCTCCAAATAGTTATGAAGAGGAGGTATGTTGACTAGGTGTAGAGTCCACCTTCTTACGATGTTCTAGAGCTATGAATGTATTATGTGAGATGTCGCCAGAAGGGGTGAAATATATGCATTGTAGATCATTAAGAGCTGCTGTGGTATTAAGTGGCTCTTGGTTAGGAATAGAAAGCCAACTTCATATCTTCAAAGATCTGGTTATTAGTTTCGATCTGTATCAATTACATATAAATTCTCGAGAAATAGGTCACATTAGCCCTTATGCTTTATATTTTCTTGTCTTTACGTACGTTTCGGTCTCACGACCATCATCAGAAGACTTATTATGTCTAAAACTGGATTACTTAGAATCAATTGTATTACACAAAGCGTCCTTATCGCACCAATCTCAATTGAAATGGCCACGTCGCCGAAACGAACAGAAACACGAATAATCTAAATTGTAACACGTCAATGTTATTAGTATAATATCAAGAATCCACTGCTTAGGAGTACTCTTAATGAATGCATGTTCATGTCTTGAACTGGAATTTCTAAACAATATTTCCAATAAAGAATGTATGGCCATAAGTATAGCACAAGAAACAAAAACTTAGAAAATTCCACCGCCCTTGCTAAACACTGCTTTGATTATAACCATCAATTCGATTACAATAATGTCAATATAATACTAAGGAAACCAATTACAATGAAAGATCTATTTTGGAGGTGATTCACATGAAACGTGACTCCAAATCTATAAATCATAGGACAGATATTCAGACTCTAACTCATATTTATACGAACTTAATTAATTAAAGCACTTGCAAATTCCTACATGCGTCTTTATAATGGTAAAAGTATATTTTAGGTAGAATGTCTAAGTGTATTTCCAATAACTGCAAACCTTTTCCTATTAACTCGTGAATCTAACATCTGGTTTGAAAGTGAATACTTAAACTCAATGTTCTTGTTTCTAATTTGTCACGGACTTTGTTGACATGAACGTGCATTTATTAAGAGTACTCCATAGCAGTGGATTCTTGATATTACTCTTATAACATTGATGTGTTATAATTTCGATTATTCGTGTTTCTGTTCGTTTCGGCGACGTGGGCATTTTGATTGAGATTGGTACGATAAGGACGCTTTGTGTAATACAATTAGTTTTAAGTAATCCAGTTTTAGACATTATAAGTCTTCTGATGATGGTCGTAAGACCGAAACGTACGTAAAGACAAGAAAATATAAAGCATAAGTGTTAATGTGACCTATTTTCCGAGAATTATACCTTTTAAAATAAATTCATCGTAACTAGGATTATCACACTTTTTCCATATAATCCATGTAGTGTAGCTAATGAAAATTTATAAATAATGGACCATAAGGGAAGTTATTATGTTTGTTTACATTGTATTCATTTGATAATTAACTTTCGACCAATATGGATAGGGCTAGACAGTTTGTTGATTCCTTGGAATAAAACATGTGTGGTATCTGAAGTTAGAAGACTTCGGGTTACGTTAGCTGGACAAGATCCTACGCTGTAGCTCTCTCGAGTTATTTAGCATTCAGTAAACGTCTTCACCATGTATTGATTTGCGCAACCTAGCACGCCCCACGATGTCTTTTATTTCAGAATTCAAATTGTACTGTGAAAAAAACTGTGTAATTACTATACAAGATGAAATTCACATTCATTCCAGTATTCACCTCAAGTCTATCTGTCTTTTGTAATACTTACATTCCCTCAACTAGGAAAATTTCAAAAATATTTCAAATAAACTCTGAATATCGTATGGAATATGCCAGTGAAAATGTCTCAATCGACAGTCCATACGAAGATTGGTATCAGTGCTGAATTGTAGATAATTTCCCATTCGATTTATCTATCATTGACTTACAAATGATTGGAATATCTACTTCAATCTGGTTTATGCTGCTTGTTGAACATTCCTCCAAAAAAAATTCAGAATCAGCTGAATTCACCGAATTATAGTAAGTAATTGCTGATTAACAATGTTAACATGAAATAAAATTTGTACAAAACTCGGCTCCAAAGTCAACAACGATGGAAGAGTGAAAAGAATTATTTGGAAATATGATACTGGAGGAAGAAATAGATGTATTCCCATTTCAGATAGTTTATGGAACAAGTATAGGTACCACTTTTCCATCATACTATGTTCAAAACAATAAATATTCTATTTCGTACTACCATGTACATTTCGGAAAGCAGCAAACATACATTTCAAGGAAAAATTTACAATTCACCCAAATAATTTCGATATATTAGACATAATTTGAATACTCTAACTAAAAGTACTACATGAATATGATATAAACGGGGACCCCATCTATTGGAAAACGTCCTAAAGGTAAGTCTAAACAATGTGTAATAATAACATTGAGTATCATTCGAGATGTAAATATATCCATTATATCGACGTTGGAACCTACAAGCACTAATATGACCTTGTGGCCTGTGTATAGCGTGCGGAGCTCAAATAGGCGATCTTGACACTTTGTACATATTTCCTCCTCTTTCAAGATTACGTTCTCTTCTGCTGGAGCAGAGAATTCGATGACATACATATTTTTTGTTTGTCTATCAAGGATGACAAGGTCAGGCCTATTTTTCTGTATGGGTTATTCCAGTAGATCTGACATTTTTCGTTTCCGGCAACGGACTCAATATCTGCTGGCATGTTAGGTAGCACTGGCTCTTGGTTTCAGCCGTCTTTCGACAGGCCCTGCAGCTAACATCTGGAACCTGCACACTCATCACTTTGCGGTGATAGATCAAGGTATTGATTACGCCATCTTGGCAAGCTGTGGTGAATCCCTGGGTCTCGGATGTAAGCCCGGTAGACCTTGAGAAGCCAAAGTTGTGCTTGGTTGACAAGCCGAGCGTTTCAATGTTTCTGTAAAAAACACGATGTTTCCTGTTGCTGATTTATTCAAAGTAAGTTGTGGATTTTCTCAAGTTTTCAGCAATTCAAACGATGTATCTTGATGAAACGGCCTCCTTATTTGACTCATTTTGGCTCATTTCGACTTTGAAATTCAGTCATACATCAAACCTAAAGAAAACAAAGATAGGAAATTTCAAATAGTATAGATTATTGCACTTAATTATTAAGGTTCTTGCAGTTAGAATACATGTATTAAGTTCTTGACGTATTGAAATTTACGAGATAAAAATTTTCTGCTCCGTTTTTATAAAACGATATGCATCGTGAACTCTCTCACGAATATTTTGTGAAAGTAAATTGTTGAGGGTGCGATGTAGAGTTACGGTTAGCTCTGTTGGGGTTTGACAATGCTCTAGTTAAGTAAGCTTGTGGCTTGAGGGCATCATTTCCATGACAAGGCGCGGCAACAGAACTCTACTTCCAAAGACTAAATTCAACGTGAAATATCTAATACAAATACCCTAGAAATTATTACCAACAAAGATGAGTCATCCGATTCCAAGGATTCAACTGCTTCTATCTTCTCATTTCAATTTACATGAACATTGAATCAGTATAATCTGCATAATAATTCTGATTTTTTTTAGATTTCCCAGCATTGCAAGATATTATATGTCATGGAAGACGAAGTGTCGATTCCTTTCCCCGATTTTCTGTATTGTAGCATATCACTCTCGCCAAATACAATAAGTATCCTCTTGAAAATGTCCCAAGCATAAAAATTTTACCATATGGGGTGTTCAAACCCACATTCTCAGATATTCAATATTGTCAATTACTTTGGTTAAATATTTTCGTCAAACTGAACAAACCTCTGAGATGATGATTTATCTTCACCAGCGAAGATAATCAATTGTCAAAATTTTCAGATTTCTGGTATCAAAGCTTATTCGCATGCTGATACAATGCGATCCTTCGAGCTCCAACGTACCTGCCATACCGTGTACATCCATAGATCAGAATATTCGTCAGGATTTGGGTATTTTTGAGTTGTTTGCATGGCAAATACTGAGACTTGATGTGAACTTCTTAGTCCTATTACTCGCTCATGAGTTGAGATTCCTCAACAATATCTCAACCAATATTGAAAATATTCACAAATATTTTGAGATCACATATGTCTACAAGTATGAACAAGTTGTTGATACAAATTATTCCAACTGATTGGTAGAGCCCTACTCTTGTATGACAATTTTTCGATTTCGGGCACTCCTGAGGGTCAAATGTATAATCGGGATGTATATTTACTAGGTGTTGTCCTCTGCTGTAGGGAAGCAAAAATCCGTATAGCAACAATAATTCATTCTGAATGATTTGGAACACCTGAAGATATGAGAAGAGTCAAATAATACTTCATGTTATGAATTTAAAACATACATTTTCTAGAATTCGTGCATTACGCCTCTAATTCGGCACATTTCAGATATATTGCAACACAGTGTTCTAAATCCGCAGCAATCGAACATTAATAGAGGTAATCAATATTGACTTCAATCAGTGCACAATGTGTATGCATTAAATATAACACCTCCCGTACCTCCAACTAAATGAACATACACGACAATCTCGACAAAAAATTATGAAAAGGGAAAGTCTTATACATAATTATGTAAAAATAACATTGGTTATCACAATAAGTGAACATGAGGAAGTAACCTGTAAGGGGACTGTGAACAATATCTTCTGTGTTGGAGAGAATGATGTGCCAATTGACATTAGAGTAGCAATCTCAATAATAGTAATGGCTGTTGTAACTATAGTCTTAATGCACTTCAGAAAAGCATAACGTAGATGAGTCAAGAAGGTTCATACCAGGAGTATGGCAATACCTAACAAACAAAAAATAACCATCTAGAAGGTATACCTTGCGAGAGATAATCATCATCAACGTGATAGAGGATCATTCATCGTAGTGCGTTAGTCAGAAGAATGGAGAAAAATAGTTCCAAAAATTATTGATTTCTAACATGACGCTCATTCAAATATTTATATCAAATTCCGGGGTAGTCTGGTTAGGTTATAAAATTGAGAATAGGGATTGTTAATGTTATCATCACTGTTCGAAAAGAAAAATCATATCAAAGATTTCTCGGGAAAATAGCAAATAAACCTAACCCCATTTATAATGAGTCAAGCCTACAAGAAAAACGCAGTGAAACAAAAACTAAACGAAAATTCCTAAGCACTCCATACATACATACTGCTACGTGTTGTCAGGCACCAAATGCAAGAGCGTTTTGGATCACGAAAGATCTATAGTTTCAAGCTTAGAAGATGACTCTAACGAAAGGATAATTACGAGTTTGTTATTGCTAAGAGAACAATTAAGGAACTATATAGAGCCAATGGAGCCAAAAACCAGGACTAGTAATAGCTACCAAGAATATAATAAAGTTGTTATAAAACGCACAAAAATGGATTTGGATTCCAAAGCAGCTACTTAGATCATCATCAAATGGTATTAACATGCGATAATCTGTTGCAAAGTTGGGCATTACATTTGAAAAATTCTACAAATTAAATTCGAAATCTATGCAAGTACCTAGCGATAATCTGAAGCAAACCTTAGGCATCGCAATGGGGAAACTTGACAGTTCAATTATGACACAATTACCAAATGATTATCTTAAGCAGTGTTTGGACATTGCATTGGAGGAATTTGATAATTTGAATGAAAAGAAAGGAGTTAACCCACTCATACTTTGCGTTGTCATTGAATGATGAATTATTTGAACATACAGAAATTTCGAAATTCAAAAGTACATTCAACAAAAGATACAGAAAATAAGTGAAAAACCCAATTTTTATTGTGTACATATCACCACTAACAGTAGGATCATTATTGATACAAAAAGAATTAATTACCGAAATCATATTTCTTTAATTGGAAGAAATCGTAGAGTGGAAAGAACGATAATTAAGTTGAAACAAAAATATGTCTGGAAAAATATGTCCCAAATGTTTAAGAAATACGTAACAAATTGCGAAAACTGGCAGAAAAATAAAATTATAAGACATACAAAACAAGCTTTAGTAAAAACCGAAACACCACCATCAAGTTTTGTGTTTCTGTGGACACCGTTGGTCCTTTAAAAATTGCCGAAAACAAATATAGATAAATTTCGACCATCCAGTACAACTTGAAAAAATGTATTCAAGCAGTCCCACTAGAAGCTGAAGATGTTCATCAATCAGTAGTAAAATCCCTATTTGAAAATTGTTTTCTAAAATTCGATGTATTCGAAATATTGACTTAGGCTTAGACTTAGGTACAGAATATGTTTGAATTGTTAGAATCAGTAAATAAATTTTTCCGTATGAGCTACGTTACGTCTACTACGTTCCATAATGGAACATTATGTGTCATTAACGAAATCACAGAGTATTGAATGAATATTTCATGACTTGGACGAATTTCTTCAAATCTACGTTTTTGCATACAACGTCACATCACATACTGATATGAACTGGAACCCGTATGAATTAGTGTTCGGGAGAATACCGAGACTGTCATATGGAGTAAATTTCGGAAGAATAAATTACGCTTACCCAAGTAAACTTGAAATTCGCTTGGAAGAAGCACATGAAAAAGCTCGAACTTTCATACATTATGTGATAATTAATCTAAGAGTGTATTATGATGAAAAAATTAATCCTTCGAACCAATATAAACGATCAGGTATTACTGAAAAATGTTTGAACAATAATCAGAACAATTCAGAAGCATTGTCCAAAACCAATAATCAAGTTGAACAAAATTTTACTCAGGAATAAGAAATTCAATGTAAGTACCAGTACGATCGAAAAGTTCGAAACTTTGCTCAGGCACATCCATGTTGTTATAATTTCATCAATTGCTCAATTAACTATGGAATTTTAGTTATCTATATTTCTCATTTTATTGACTTCGTTTCTTAGACTTTCATTTGTGGAAGTTTGAATAAGATAGCAGTCGGTGAGTTATGCTAAGAAATTTTCGAAACTACAGAAAGGAATAAAAATTCGGAAATTGTAATAAGGTTCTTGTTTATTGCGTAGAAAATTGAATTCAAATAACTAGACAAAAGAATTCCTTCCCTTCTACGAGTAATTTTTAAAATTACACTCCGTTCAAGTTTTTATCGTCAACGTGACAGCTGTCAGCCACAATGTAGTGGTTTGAAGTCAAAAATCCCCTACCAATTTATAATTCCCTATCGAGGGGCAACAAATGCCCCAAGGTCTTGACGTTGTCACCCCCTTGTCGATGTGTTCGCGGTATGATTAAGATAAAGCAAAAAGCAACTGATTGTCTAATTATACATTTCAAGCATATCGTACCGCTTTTATAGCATTTCAATTGATGTTGATATATGGCAAGTTCTCATTAGCTTATTACCATGAGAAATTGTGAAGTTTGTGATTCAAGACAAAAACTTTATCAGACTCATTTGGCTCAACCTCATTTGCTCGAAATTTAATTTTGGTATGTATTGTGTATTTACTCACTCTTGGATGTTCCATAATGAGTTTTCATCATCAAGACTTAATAATCACGTTGTTGTATTTTTTCATATAAATTTCACATTTACCCTCTAAAAAAACTGCTAGAGACAAATGTGAAACATGAGCATGGGGCAGCATTGAGATAATTAAACATGTTGCGAGCGTTGTTTTAGATAAATTATAACGAAAACATATAAGCCTCTATTTACCAAGCGATGTGAGTTCATCATTCCACTTTTTAAAAACTTTAGTTTTGCGCCTGTGTATGTAGGAAAAACGTTGGGTCTTTCTCTCTCTCTCTCTCTCTCTCTCTCTCTCTATATATATATATATACATATATATATATATATATATATATATACTGTATTGGGTTGCCGGGATATACTCCGCGTTGTCGTAGATTGGTTTCGATAGAAACCGTTG
This sequence comes from Endomychus coccineus, assembly GCA_958510875.1. Taxonomy (NCBI): domain Eukaryota; kingdom Metazoa; phylum Arthropoda; class Insecta; order Coleoptera; family Endomychidae; genus Endomychus; species Endomychus coccineus. The sequence continues at coordinate 90,890,803 of OY294069.1, read as the reverse complement.
ATATGACGACGTTTCGGCACAATCTCATGTGCCATCTTCAGGTCTTCTCTTCAGGGCTGCTGCTCTGCTTCGAGTTAACTTGAAACTGATCTCCGTTGATCCTGTTGGTGTTTTATGTATCCTTGTTACATCTGGATGATTTTGCCGGTTTGATGCGTCTGATTGAGTTTGTTGGTCTGTTGCGTTCGAGCGATTTTGTCGGTTCGTTGCGTTCGAGCGAGTTTGCCGGTCCGTTGAATTAGTCTGGTTGACTGTTCTCCTGGGTGGTTGAAGGGCTGGTTTCCAAGCAGTTGGTAATCTCTGTGTATCATCTCTTGTATTGAGATTTGAAGGTCGCTTCTCGATTTCGATAGCTTCTCTTATGATGCGTTTTCTTTTGTGTTCCAGGCTGGCTAGGACTCGGGTGTTGTCAAAATCGATTTCATGTGAAGTTTTTCTCACATGTTCGGCAAGTGATGATGTTGTTTCTTGCTTTGCGACTGCATTGCGGTGTTCTTCACGTCGAATGTTGATTCTTCTGTTAGTTTGTCCTATGTAGCTTCCTCCGCAATCTTTGCATGGTATTTCGTAGACCCCTTGTGTTTCCAGATTTATTTTGGATTTAGCGTTAGGCAGTACTTGACCAATCTTTCTTGTCGTTTTGAAACTTGTCTCAATGTTGTGTTTTTTGAGAATTCTGCTGATCTTCTCTGTAGTACTTTTGACGTATGGCAGATGGGCTTTGGCGACAGGTTCTCCTTTTTCTTCTTCTGTGGTTCGATCTGTCTGGCGTCGTGGTCTTAGTGCTCGTCTGATATTGTCTTTTGAGAACCCGTTTTGTTGTAGTGTGGTTTGTATTGTCTGCATTTCTTGTTGTTTGTGGTCATTGTCGGTTAGTCGGTCTGATCTGGTTATGAGTGTTTTTATTACGGATTGGAGTTGTGCTGGATGGTGATGTGACTGGGCGTTCAAGTAACGATTCGTGTGTGTTGGCTTCCTGTATATGGTGTGTCCTATTCTGCCGTTTGTCTTGCTCACAAGAACGTCTAGGAAGGGTAGTTGGTTGTCCTTCTCGATCTCCATTGTGAACTTGATTTTTTCGTGAATCCTGTTTATGTGGCTCAGAAATTTTGTCAGTGCGGCTTCTCCGTGAGTCCAGATAACAAACGTATCGTCTACGTATCGTAGCCATAGTTTTGGTTTTTGGCTGGCTGTTTGGATGGCTCGTTCTTCAAAGTCTGTCATAAACAGGTTGGCTAATACTGGGGATAAGGGTGATCCCATCGGCGCCCCTTCAATTTGTTTGTATCTTTGGTCCTTGTAGATGAAGTACGTATTTTTGAGGCAGTGTTTGGTAAGTTCGATGATGTCCTTTCGTATCTGGTATTTCTTCTGGATAATTTCGACGGCCTCATCGATGGGGATATTAGTGAAGAGTGAAACGATGTCGAAGCTCACGAGCATGTGGCCAGGTTCCAGCTTTATGTTCTTTATGCGTTCGATGAAGTGGCTTGCGTTCTTCACGTAAGATTCGGCTTCTTCGGCATAGGGTTGTAGCTTCTTTGCTAGGAATTTTGCGAGCTCCTGTAGAGGTGAACCTATCGAACTCACGATAGGCCTAAGTGGAGCTCCTTCTTTATGTATCTTGGGAAGGCCGTACAGTTTCGGGCACTTCGACGATTTCTCTCTTGGTATTAATCTCTGCTGTTCTTCTTTGTCTCTCGAAGCAGAGCAGCAGCCCTGAAGAGAAGACCTGAAGATGGCACATGAGATTGTGCCGAAACGTCGTCATATCAACGGTTTCTATCGAAACCAATCTACGACAACGCGGAGTATATCCCGGCAACCCAATACAGCATACAACGCCCGCGGAAACCTGAAGCAGAACATATATATATATATATATATATATATATATATATATGTTTCTTCTTAGGTTCTCGCGGACGTAATGTGTAGAACTGGATTCTCGGGTATTGATCCGTGTTGTGTGGTTTCGGTTCGCCTAGATTTTCCAGACTCTACGGTCGAATCACCTGAAGATGGCAAATGCGACTTTGCCGAAACGTCGTGAAATTGGTCCTTTTGAGGACCGAAACCACACAACGCGGATCAATACCCGAGAATCCAGTTCTACATATATATATATATATATATATATATATATATATATATATATATATATATATATATATATATATATATATATATATATATATATATATATATATATATATATATATATATGTATATATAAGTTTAAAGTTTCTTTGCCTAATTGGCCACAATTTCGTGTATGTAACCTAAGAGATATAGAATTAAATTTTCTGAATTATGAAGATAATTTAACATAGGATTATAAAGATGAATAAACGTAAAAGATTGAACCATCGACAGGATTCGAACCCACATTACTATCCTTTCAGAGGTTTATATTCACAAAAAATATAAAAATCTAACAGGACCAAAGTGATGTAATTGGTAAATACCCTGGACTAGAAATCCAGAAATGTGGGTTCGAATCCCGCCTATGGTTCAATCTTCTACTTTTATTCATCTTTACATATCTTTATATCTTTCATGTTGAATTATCTATGTTATCTTCATAATTCAGAAAATTTCATTCTATATCTCTTATGTTACATACACGAAATTGTGGCCAATTCGGCAAAGAAACTTTAAACTTGTTTATAATTAACCAGAACAATTCTCAGTCAGTTCTATTTAAATATATAAGAACCGGGATGCTGTCATTTGAATAAGAACTGTCAAGTAACTGCCAACCATAGCAGTACTAACCTACAATCCTTACTTCAAAAAACAACTGAACTTAAGATGAATCTGCGCGAATAGTTGATCTATGGTAGGGCGTCGAATCGCATTGTGTTCATCAATGATCTACTATCCTTTCAGAGGTTCATATTTACAAAAAATAAAAAAATCAAACAGGACCAAAGTGGTGTAATTTGTAAACACCCTGGACTAGGAATCCAGAAATGTGGGTTCGGATGCCGCCTATGGTTCAATCTTTTACGTTCATTCATCTTTATAATCCTATATAATAATAATAATAGTAATAATAATATAATCATGACTTCTTCAGGAGACACTACAATAAACATAAGAAAACAATTTAAAAACTCAAGTAAGTCATTAACTAAAAACAAATTAAAATTACTTACAAAATATTAGAGGTCCATGTAATAGTTCAACATTTATGTTGATGTTGCATTATTAATAGTTGTCAAAACGGTGGAAACAATCAGTTTGGTACGAAGCCGTCGATGATTCAACAGAAAATGCGAAGCAAATGAAATTAACAATAATAACACATCTGTGTGTCGTTTGTTATGGAGTTTTTTTAATTTATTCATTAATTTTTCTTGTTGATATCAACATAATCGAAACAAACTAATTGCCACAGTTGAAAGAAATTTGAATTGAACTATACTTACGGAGGTTTCAAAAACATACATTTACAAGAAACATTACATTTGTTTTAAAATATTGCAATGAATATCACTCAGTTTGTTGGTATCTGTCTTTCTATTTATAACGTTTGTTGTTTTGTTTATGTGACACATCACAAGAAATAACCTATTTTTATAATTGTTGACCTTTTTTAATATTTCAACAGTAGAAGAATCAAAATGATGACCTGTATTTAAGCAATGTTCAACCACAGCACATGTTTTTTTTCCCAAACGACTATCACTTTTGTGTTGAGTTAAGCGTTGTTTTAACCATCGTCCAGTTTGACCCACATAACAACCAACGCAATCATGACAACAAATTTTGTATATTACACTACTTTCAAACAAGAGTTGATTTTTATCCTTCACTTTTCAAAATAATTGACGATTTGTTATAAGATTGTATCTAGCAATTTTTATGTTATTAAAATTTTTGAAAAGACTTATAACATTTTGAGATAAACCATCAATGTATTGTATTTTTGATAGATTGGTTTTTGTTCCACCTTATCTTCTGTAGGGTCATCAAAAATTTTGAGTTATATATAAGTTTTTTTAAAATAGATTTGGGGTAGCCGTTGTTAAGAAAAATGTGATACATTTTGCTTAAGTTTTTTTTCAAAAAACTTGGATCACTAATGTGTGTCACTCTATCTTTTATAGCAATTGTAGTATTATATCTTTGTTTAGGTGGATGATTTGAGAAGTAATTCAAAAATCTGTCTGATGCAGTAGTCTTTTGGTACCTGTCGAAAATTATTTTGTGGTATATATCCGTCTCCGGAAAATCTCAAATTTCCCGAATTTTCCGTATGGAGAAAATTTCTTAGGGAAAAATAACAGCGGAATCGTGATCAACGACCCAAAAAACATACTAAAGATCATTTTTGCAACAAAATTATAAAATAGAATATTATATATTAATTTTCAAAATTTCCCATCTGGAGGGAGTTTTACTAGAACATTAACTCCGGAATCGTGATCAGCGACCCAAAAAACATACTAGTGGTCATTTTCGGCTCTTAATTCATTAATTTTCTAACCTTTTGGATTGTTTTTATAAGAATACCCCTCTGAGTGGTTGAAACCCTGTTTTGGGGGAGTACAAAGGTCGACCCTCGCAGTCTTGATAGTCATGAATGATCTAGGGGGTACAACAAAATGCACAAACAATTTTGAAATTCTGGCTTACAATATATTTTTTTTTATTATGGCCTTTTTCCCGGCTTATGGCCTGGACTATAAACCGAAGTGACTTTTCCATTATCTCTCAAAGCACTCTTAGTATTCTCAAAATATTGAATAATCATTATCCTTATACACAAATTGTTTCTCAATAATTCAGTCAGTATTTTACCAGGATCTACCTGTTTTGGAATTCCCTATGATCCCTTACTCTTAATTTCATTTTATTAACCCTATCGTACTTCAGTACCTATTTATACTTGCACCATTTATTGTTTACTTCACAATATTTTATCTGTTTGATAATGACACTAGATTTCCGCTAACACCTAGCTTCTTTGAACAAATATTACAAAGTACTTCAAAATATTTGATGAAGAAGCTACGGTGTGAGAAAAACTGTAGTTATATTCACTTATTAAACTAGTGAAAATCGAACTTTTAATAGTTATTTTATTCAAGCTTAGAATGAATTTTCATCACGTAATTACTGATTCCTACAAAACGTAACATTTCCATCATTATTGAATTAGGCTTAGGGACAAAATAATTGTTCTTCCATTTAATTATAAGTTTCTATGTTATTTGGATGTGTCGACACAAAAAAAAACATTTGTGGGAATGTTTACTATAACACATTCAATAGTTTATTATTACTTGCGAGTTCTTTCTATGTTTTAATTGATGCTAATCTTTGAAAAGTTAATCTTTTTTTTATTTATGCCTCTATAATGAATAATGATTCACATTTTTTTATTCCCATTTTTCTAAATCGTGTTCACCTCCAGATGTACATACAATCTTTCAAATAGTGTATAGTGTAAGCATTTTCAATATGAAGAAATAGTAACTATCAAAATGTTTTGATGTCGATGAAGTTATGAAAAGATCCTTAACATAAAATCTATCAGAAGCACTCTTAATTCAATTGAAATTTCAGTGTATTATACTATGTTGCTCTGATATCGCTAATTATTAGTCTGAGGTGTATGCCAATTTCCGTAACCTTGAATATTTATAACTGTGGTGGTTGCCTATCTATTAAGTTAAAAATTATTCTTATTGTATTGCTTTGTGAAAAGTGTTTGTGCTCAATTACCTATTTAAAGTTATTCGAATGAGTTTCTGAATAAACAAGTTATCATTTGGAAATGATGATGAGCAGATTATATCATTAGGTGCACATACATTGGAAAACTGCAATAACAAAGTGTTTGTGTTGGACTGTTGAGATAGTACCCACACTGTAGGAATTCATAAATAACAAAAAACTGAAAACCAATAAAATTTGAACTTATTCGAATTGTCAGAATATTGTTTGCTACAGTTGATTACTTCTCATGATGATATAATATTTCATTTATTATATTGAGTATACCAATATCAGACTAAATCAATGTATCTACGGTCAGGAACATCGACAGATGAAATGTATCGATAATAAATACAGGAACATTTTCCATGACTATCGAGTGCAAGCAACTAGAAAGAAATAAAGATACATTTTTCAATCGTACCTAAACACGTGGTTTAGTACCCCCACCACCTCTATCTCTCCCGAAATCAGCATGGAATCCAGTGCTTTTTAGAGGTAAATCAATCCTGTTATTTGTGCACGCTGTACATATCTACACTCTATTAAATAATTTCATGTTGAGACATGTATGATATTAATGCACCTTCTCTACACTCACATAACACTTAGAGTTCGTCAATCACATTCGGACGAACTGAAAACGGAATTTGGTTGGGCGTAAATGAAAGGTTGCGGATATAACAATTTTTATCGTTTTTTAATTAGTTCAAAGTGGTTTTTGTTTCATGAAAAGGTCGACTTGACTCTACGGCTGACTTGAGAACACTGGATATATGGTAACTACAATGGATTCCCTTGCCCCGCTCGCTGAATTTCTCTCGAACACGAGACAGCGTTTGCATGTTAACGTAATAGAGTCATCCTCGTCTTGCGTACTGAAACTTCTGTATTGCCTACTCTGTTATACATACGAAATGACTACTTTCTATGCAAAAGTATGAATGAGATACGCGCGACGGGTACGTATACATGCCATGTGCCCCTGCCATCTATATACGGGGTCTCCGTCAGATATGGTTCTATATTGTATCGATATGCATCAAAATCATGGGTGAATTAATTTCCAATCAATATTATGAGTATGAATTTTTGTATGTTGCATGTTGGAACTTTTGCAAATGAAAAGTATAGTTTGGTATTAGAAATATTCCATGAGACGTCATCATTACTTTTCGGGAGCTGTTCCACTATGTACAGGCTTCCGTTCTAATTGAGATCAACATTTTGTTTTCAGATTCTTCAGGTTAATAATATATCACTTTTCCTATGATATTTAGAGAAAACGGCGAAACACGTAAAGATTCAATTAAGTGTTGCAGCACGATTTTAGATGTTTTTATCCACCACTAACTTCTATTCTCAAATACATTTTCCACTTTCCTATCATTAGTACTCAGAAGGAAGATTAAGAGGAGAACCTGAACATGACTATATCTCATTTTCAGGTGCTGATCATTGTGCCAAGGCCCGTGAATAGAGAATGAGGAAGAGCAACAGAAATTCGATTATCTGAAGAAGAGCAGAACTGCGGTGCTAAAAATAGGTGGGTCAACCTAACTCGTAGGCTTGGATTATTTAATATTGGTCGAACTAGGTACAAAGCTAGTGAGTGAACCATATGGAAAGAATATGGCTGAGCATCCATTGTTGATCAAATCTTGTTATATACAAGTTTACAGCTGAACAAATACAAATAGAGATGTATATTGTGAGAATGGCATTTAGTATACTCACAAGGACATGTGTAATATTGAATGTGGAATTTTTCCTCACCAAACTATGGATCTTTGATCATCAACCACTTCGCTGTACCTTCTTTGAATATAGTATTCACTCCATTCGGTTATCTCTCTATCCATCATTTATTATAGCACTCAAATTTATTCTTACATTTGTACAAAATGTAATGAAATGAAATACGTTACTGTTTTTTATAATAATTTGATTTTCGTGAATAAGCCGATGACGCTGGAAATTGCAATCAAACGTTTTGGTTAAATTAGTGGTATTTAAAAAAATTATTTCATTCTTCTTTGTGTGAATTTCAATTTTTTGCTGCATCACATTAGAAGAAAATACTAATTACAGAATTTCACTAGAGTAATTGAAATTGTGAAAATGCACAGTAAACAGATATGAGTGTCTCAATTGAAGAAATACCCTGTACAATACATTGGTAGAGTCAAATGTATTAGCAATTGTAATCAGCAGCACTCCACCGAGAGGAGCTTAGTTTAGTAAACATTTATGATTATTTTATGCAGCAGTGCCGTGAGTAATTCTGATCCATAATGTATAAGCACATATTTCAATACCAATGTATTTTTTGTAACAATAACAAAATCGAACGCTAATTGTGTCGATTGCTGTTAAATGGGTTGGTTTTGTGTTACGTTGCTAGTTTTTTACGTTTACAATTATATTTTCGGTTGGCTGAATGGTTGAAGTACATAATGCCCATGAAGAGAGTTTGATCGTGATGCCGGATTGTTCAACGGGTTAAGTGTGTTCGCGTAGATAAAATAATGCAAAACTGAGATTATGTGAACGTGCGGTGAATTCAAATCAGAGACTGATTGATCGAGCGATCGTGCGATGATATTTGTTAGGGTTGGGGTCAGCTCACCCCTAGTAAAGATACCTCAAGAAAAATTTATAATTTATGTATACTTTTTTAAACCATCACATTACATATTAAATCAATATTATTCCTTTTCAATATCATCAGGGATACAGCTCATGTAATCTCAGCTTTAATATCTAACCTATATACAGAATTGGAACTTGTTGAATTATTCCGATCATTAATATTTTATTTGATATAAAACATTTTTTTAACTACATCTATTGCATTAATCACTCATTCTTCAGAAACCCAAGGGACATCAGTTATCGGGTCACTTAAATTGAAAAATGAAGCTCTAATCAGTGACGGCACATCCTCGGGTAATTACAATATTAAAAATTGATTACACTTACCCTTTGATGATTTCAATTCAAAAGATTGTATATTTCGAACAGTGTGATAATTTTCCAATTCAGTGACTGAAGATTATTTCGTTCTCACATTATGGAAAGGTGTGATACCCATGAAATTTGTAGGTAAACGATATGAATTATAAATTGCAAGAGAAAATATTACTCACAATAGAAATTGATAGAGTTGTTTACAAGAGCAGAATTTGATCAAAGCATTTTCAAAATGTTGAATTTGTTTAATTTGGCTTATTTGAAGCTTAAACATAAGAATTATAGGACTCTATTACGTCTTGTTGAATACTGATAACTTCCTAAATGAGAAGAGATACATTGATAAAATGTCACATTCATGAAATGATATGAATTTCTCCTCTTTCACCCTACATGGATTTTTAGTCCTACCAATCGTAGATTCATTTGTAGTTTGAAAAGCGAATCTAGAAATTTTGCTATATTCACAACATTTGCGAAAACGTGATGATAGTCGATTTGGCTTAACAGAATTGCTAAGAATCAACGATATTCCTTGGAACACATATTCGAGGACAAGTCAGAATAAATTGCTTCAAATTACTAAGTATACAAATCTAAACAATGAATAGCGATATATTCAGACAGGAAAAAATTCGATTCAGGCAAACTGACATGTAAATGCTCACTCTATAAACTGAGTTATCCGTTTCCAATATAATAAATACTAAGGTACCGTAGAATGAGGATACATTGATCAATGTTTCAGTTCAAAGTGAAATAACTTTTGCTCCTTCAGCATTAAAATTTTCAAAAAAAAACTACAATATCGGTTTTTATTTTACTAACGATTTTGAAAAAATGGAAGCAAACAATTCAAAAACACTCGAGAAAAAAAATAAAGAGTTGATGATCAAAGTTCTACCTGAGATTGGGGTTACTTTGATCACCCTAGCGTTTTCAACGGAATATTAAAGTAAACCCACTAAAAAGGTTCAAAAAATAACTAAAAATTTTTCTCATTTCTCTAAGGGCAAAAATGCAATTTGGGGTAAGTTTGATCACACTAAAAACCTTTCTACCAACTAATCTTTAATCATTATAAAAGGAACAGAAATAATATAGGTACACAAAAGGAAATGAAAATTCACATAATATGCTACATTTCTAAAACTTCAATATCAATTTCAAATTGATAAAAGATATTATTATCATTTTTCTCCAAAGGGGAATTTAGTAAAATCTTAATAATATCACTTGCTTTGAGCTCGGAGGTGTTATCAGGAACAAGTCGAAATAGTCTTTTACTTTTTCTTACTGATTTCAATCCCACAACAAGAATGTTGGAGTCCACTTCCAGGATCTTGCAAACATATTTATATATTTTTTCCCCTCGTTGGGAGTAAAACGTGCCCAAAATAAATTGGCCAACTTCGAAATCTTCTGAATTAACTTCCTCTTCTCCAACATCGCAAATTGAAGAGACAGAAGCAGGACGGTCTTCGATTCCAAACTTCCCATCTTCGTCATCGTCAGATTTTTGTCCATATGCTGCCGTGGATATACTACATCCAGGTTGAACCTCAGGTCGTGATCTTTTTCTCTTTGCTCTTTCAAAAATGCTGTCAGTGCATTTTCGACAATAGGGGTAGGGTCAGCAACTTGTTCTGGTGACAACTTCTTGAAAACCTGCTCCCGATCTGCAGGATGAATAACAGTAGTCCGGAAAGAATTGATCAAGTTTCGTTTGATTGCAGATCCTAACTTGCTGGTTTCAAATTGTATCTGGTTGGTTTCGTTTGGTTTGACAACTCGCGCGGTTACGGTGTCCATTTTATTTAGGCTTTTCTTCAGAACAGATGAAAACATATCTTTAGGAACAGTGCTTAGACGCAGATTTTGCAATTTAAAATCTGTTAGTGTTTCACGCCATGCCCCTTCCATTGGTCTAAAGAACCCAACGTCTAAGGGCTGGCAAATATGGGTTGAATTTGGAACCAAGCAAATAAAATCAATATCGTTTCCAACGCACATTTTTGAGAAACCATCATCCAAGTGAGGTGACAAATTATCCCCAATCAGAGCTTTTCTCCCTTTTAAACATTTTGCATGGGGCAAGAATAAAGTGGTAAACCAATCACGAAAGGTCACATCATCCATCCAACCACTTATGGTGCGATTATATCTTGTGCCCAAGCTACAACACGGCTTGTTACAACATGGAGGTCCTCTTGGACTATTTTCTCTCCAAGAGTCATAAAGGTGGACACTTCTATAAATCACATAGGGTGGCAATAATGTACCATCTGCCGCACCACATACCATAATTGTGGTGCAGCTTTTCGAGTGATCCATTACCTTTTCCGGGTATTTCACGCCCCGTCTATAAATCCCGCGCTTCTTGCCGGGATCATCGAACAAATTGGATTCGTCATAATTAAATACATTGCTGCTTGGTGAACCTCTTATTGTGTTCTCCAAGTTGTCGTAAAATTCTCCAAAAGTTTCCCTTGACACTGATGCTCTAGCCCTTTTAATGTTTGTAGATATGCGTTGTCCGTAAGATTTTTTATGCCGCTGAAGAAGACTGTATGTCCAGTCTATTCCAGGAAGGTTATTCTTGAATAAATGCACCGTTCTTCCTCTTCTATCTAAATAATATTTGACCATCATTTTCATATCGAGAAGCGATAAGGGGAATCCCCAATCCGCGCATTTGGCAGCCGATTTTAGAATGGCCAACTCCTCGTCATGGATGAAAATTATTGGACGACCCGGATTATTACCATGGATTCCTTTAAATCGGTTATACAAGGTTCCAAATGGAATATTAAATTGTCTTGTCGCCTCGCGAATGGACAGTGTACCATCAACCACCTTTCCTAGTGCTTCTTCCAACTTTTCCTTCGAGTAATTGCGGTAGGATCTATATCCAAGCAAACGTTTGTGTTTGCGGGCCATTTTTCCGAAGATAAAACAAAATTACTCAGAATATTTATCTAATCGTTTTAAGTAATTCAACCGAAGGGGCAACATTGATCAAAAGATCAATGTAACCCCAGACACCGATCAAAGATACCCCTTGAAATAAAGACCTCTACCAAAAGTTAGGTTAAGGAAAAATTACTCAACACATTATTTCTATGCATTCCCAAATATATGCCTAATATAGTTGTAAAGCAGAAAAAATATGAAAAATAAAATTTTACTGGTGTAGGCCTAAAGTTTTGCAAACCTTATGAATCAGTCAAAACAGGTGTCAACATAAAAATGAGCAATTCAGCACAAACACTGATAATACTGCTTCGTCAAGCAGAGTGATGACAACTAGTATCAAGTGAACCACAATGAAACTGGAACTGTATTGATGGTTGCATAAATAGCGTGGCTAGGAATATTTGAAATTTAAAAGATGTATCGATCAAAGTATACCCAAGATTCAAAGTATCCCCATTCTACGGTACCTAATTCTAACCATTATCAACTATTTCTACTGGAAAATTCTTTATGCTACCCAATTCTGAAATATAAAAATACTTTATTTTATGTTGTTTTAGAATTATAATATTATACTTCAATTTCCTTCACCTTGCAACATTCCATTTCTATGAAAAATTATTCAGTTCACAAAAAAAACAAGTGCTTTTGGTATTCTAGGGTTTCCTTCTGAACCAAGTAAGCCTCCATCAGGAGAAGAAATTAATAGACATCGATAATTTCTTTTTCAAATAGCAGAACTTGCGGTATATGATTTCATACCTACCACCAGATTGGAGATGTTAATCAAGTCTGATATATGCTTAAGATTTCAAGTCATAGGGATCGATCTACATGACTGTAACACTGCTTTGCAGACACATACGATACAGTTGTTGTAAGCTTAATTTCCATAACTAGATATGTAATGACCGTGCTAATGTTTAATTTATTAAGTTAACCGAGAAAATATTATGAACTAATGTATTCCTATTTACCTACTATTTATCTTTGAACTTCCCGAGAAAGTATGTGAAGTCCTGAATCAAATTGGAAACAAACAATTGATTGCCGATTCAATTCCCAAGCCTCACAATCATTATAAATTATTCTCTAATTAACATTATCTACTTAGCAAAAAGAGTCCATATTGTGATGATTCACAGTTGATCAAGACAGAAGATTGAACATGGAAATCGATTTATTGTTGTAGTCTAGGAGCTAGAGCGATATGGTGAGCCTGAATGATTACACCTTGGCACTACTGTATATTGGTGGAGAAAGCATCAACGTACAATAGCTATCACAGGCCGAATCGTGTATTGTCAGGCGTTTCCAAGTTACAGCCACCTCAAATTTTGGACTTTTTCATTGCACGAACCTTTTTTCAGAGTTGTTGTATATTGAAAAGTATGTAATACTTATAGAATGGCACCTAGTGCCAAAGTTTTTTATCTGGGCCATTTCTTGGAGCTGGCCAGTCGAATTAGTAGGCTAAATATGATGCACGAACACAGTTATAACCTGGTAGAAGAAGGTTGTTATTGTTGCCAGTTGTTGAAAAAACAAATGACAAGGTTTTTTATTCGGGCATTTCTGAGTAATTGGCCATTATTTGAACCACAGATGGACTTTTTGATCACTTTACAGCTAAAATGGATGCATTGCAATAAATTATCGAAGGATAAATAAAAAAGGGCCAACGTTTTTCCCCAATCTCAATCTCGAAAAACTCCTCACCCCTTTCTGATATCAATAAATTTGATTTGGTAAATTAAACAATTATTCAGACTCCGACCGCGATTAAATTATCGATATTACTAATTTTTTGACATGTGTTTTTTCAGCAACTGGCAATAATAACAAACATTTTCAATCAGGCTATAAATCGTGTTCGTGCATTCCATTCAGCCTACTAAATTAACTGGCCAGCTCGTAGAAATTGCTTTGATAAAAAACGTTGGAACTAGGTGCAAATGTATAAGAATTACATGCTTCTCAATATACGACAACTTCGAAAAGGGGTTCGTGCTATGAAAAAGAACAAGATGTAAGGTGGTTGTAGCTTGGGAATGCCTGAAAATACACGATTCGGCATGTGAGAGCTATTGTATATAGAATCTTTCTCCACCAATATACAGTAGTGCCAAAGTGTAATCATTCAGGCCCACCATATCGCTCTAGCTCCTAGACTATTACCATCCTGCATGTACTGCTCAATTTCACAAAACTTGATCTAGATCGGTCAAAATAAAAATCTTTGTATTGTTTCTTTTTATATTCTTCGACTACATATAATTGTCGGAGAACATAGTGCGAGCCAGCGGTAGAATATGGAGAGATGAAACGGGAATTCAAGGTGTTGAGAGAGGATTGATAACACCATATCCTTCAAAAAAGATTAGCTTTGCTCCAAATTTTGTTAATACTGTAGATGCATAATACAGAGTTAATTATGTAGTTGGATATTGTAGTTCATAATATCAAAAATACAATAACTGTGGTACAGTTATCAACATCATTTGTGATCAAAAACATTTGCCAGTCTATTGAGTTTTACTGAAGTTATAACCTTAATGTTCACTTTATTAACTACATACGAAACAATCAAGATATTCAAATAACATCAAGTAGATATTTGAGGATAATATTTCATCCGGCCAGTTCAAAATTACATTAATTGAATTCGAGGGAATTAGCCCCTCAGTGTGCACAAAATAATCCTTTTATTATTCCCGAACGCTGTGAAAGACCCTACATATAGTTTGATACGACAACACGGTAATCACACGACTCCCTGGGGCATTATTTCACACTAACCAAAGTGCCCGTAGATGCTGATCGGATCGGAACTATACTACGTCAGCCCTTATTTTAAATAACAATCGTTCCTCCAGACTAATCAACTCTTAGAATCCAGCTCAAGGAATCGATCAAACAGCCAACTTTAATTCTTGTTGAGAACTCTTGAATCTATTTGTTCTGAAATACTTCGCAAGTTTTCTTATATAAAATGTCACCAGGTTTGCCACATGTCACTGATAGGGGGAGCACTTTAAGGTCTTCATTATGATTTTATATATACATTCGAACATTTACCTTGTTGAGTCAGTTATGCTAATTTAATACTAATACAGTCAACTAAGAGCTGAAAATTTCAAGGAATGCGGTGCATTATCACCTCTAAGGTATTACAGAAAAGTTGAAAACTAAAACTTTATCAATTTTTACAATCAATCCTATGTTCTACGGATAGTATAAGTCCTCCTTTGTAGTTGAAATAGTCATTTTTATTTTTTTGTGATTTATTTATTCAAATTTTAGATTTCTGATAACGACGGATTGACTACGAACATAACTTCATTATGCTATACAATTTGAATAATTCACCAAATATTTATAACATGTACACATAGATTAATTTTATTATGTTAGATTCAGAATTATGCGGAGAAACTAAGCCATTCGTTTCGAACTCGAGATCGAACATCAATTGAATTAGTTTAGATAATAATTAGGAAAATATTATCGTTTTGTGAATGATCTGCAGATCATTTGAATTATCTCGTATTAGGAGAAATCAAGAGAAATTAGCATTGACCCATCTTAATCAATGAGTCTCTACAAAAATATGAATCGATCGAATACTTGAAGAAAAACAGATAGGAGAAGAAGCTATTTAGAGGCGAACAGCTTGAGTATCGACTTTCGCCTCCATTAGTGAAGATTATTGAAATGAAGCGAAGTACAGTTTATTTCCTTGAGTGAAAGGTGAGCTCGATAAATGACATTCAGTTCGATCCTTGACTTCGTGGATACCCATAAAAAAATTCGATAATAGATACCATGAAATTTAATTAAGGAATATTGAATATTCATCCAACAGAAAGTACGTGAAGTCAATTGAATCAGAATACTATATAATTCATACACAAGAAAATATTTAACTATCACTATTCGAAAATGAACTGTGATCCATGAATTCATAACTCTCTCCACCCGAAGGAATCAAAACTGTATCGCAAATGATTAGAAACAGATAAGGAAATCGTCAAATAATAATTTATGTCAATCTATTAGAAGTTTATTAAAAATTGACATCATAAGTGTTCTATAAGGGTCGATACTACCACCTATATTGAATATACGAATGAATGACCTAAGGTTATCAAAATTGTAACCTCAATTTCTTAGGGAAATTTGCCGCTACATGGCATTTTGCGCGTTAAATGTATGGTACAACGGAATTCACCCGCGGAAACAGCTAACATCCAATAGGAACGAAAAATATATTCAAATGATTCAGAAACAGGTGAATACGTGGTAAGACCTTGAATTATTAATACTCTTGTTGGGAGAACATTCGAATTAATAATATGAAATGTTTTCTAAACTTATGATAAGTGGGGCAAATTCTTAAGGATCATAGATAATTATAATTAATACCGCCTCAATATCTATTTTCAACATGACGAACGCAGTTGTTCTTCTGTAGATTTGCAGTGAATTGAGGAAGTAAGTAATATGTAAAAACACAGATCTGATTTATTCTTTATCAAACACTCAATTGTTTTTCTTTTTATATTCAAACATAGCTACTGTTAGGGCCAATAGCCATATTAATATCTAAAATAGTTGTTCTCTGAACATTAGTTCATAATTGTTCGATGAACACTAGTTCATTGTTGTTCTATGTAGAGCGGAAACGAGAGAGCGCTGACATATTTGTTACATTATTGCTGTATGTGCGAGTCGCAGTAAAAATAGTCAACTTCTATTACATTTTATTAATCTGAACGGTACCTAAATCAACCAAATACAGTCCATACATCGATCCACAACATATTTCCGACCTCAGACCGAATTAACTATTGCAAAGAATTAAGTAAATTTCAAGCAGAAATTTCCATCACCAATCTGTGGAGGGAATCCGGTACCGGCAATCTTAGGCAACGCGGTAAGCACAGGCGACAAGGCGACGTAAAAGAAAACAACGACAAGTGAGCAAGTGACTGATTCGCTCTATTCATCCCTCTTAAAGTGAGTACGTTCCTTTTTAAATTATTGCTTCATGCAATTTCTCTCAGCTATTTATATTTGGCATTTATTCATACATATGTAATTGATACATACAATTTCACAATGTCTCAAGAGCTCAAAAAATTAGGAATCAAGCTATGTACAATCAAAGGGAAACTATCGAGAGTGCAAATCTTTTTACAATTCAATCGATATTAACAATTCTTCAATTATACAATTAAAATTGAGACTGGAGCGACTTAATACAGTTTTCGATGAGTTCTCAGCCGTAAATTTGGAAATAGAATATTTAGATGCATCAACCGATTCAACTGAGTTGGACGATTTCGAAACACAATTTTACGATTTACCTACAAAACTCAATAAAACAATTCTCGATTTTAGTACCATACACACGAAGCAAGTACATAAGTCGCCAGGCTCCTAGTAATACAGCGTTACAAAACGTTAAGTTACCTATATTGAAATTGCCTAACTTCAACGGACAATACAGTCAATGGCTCGAGTTTAGATATGCCTTCGGCGCTCTTATTAATCAAAACGATACGTTATCGGACATACAAAAATTTTATTATCTGCGTTCATGCTTACAAGGGGAGGCGGCTCAGGCAATACATTCGATTGAGGTTACTCCATCTAATTATGAAATAGCTTGGGAATTACTGGAAGAAAGATTCGCAGATAAAAGGCTCATAACAAACAATCATGTGAAAGCTATTTTCGATCATCCAGCATTATTGAAAGAATGTCATACAAAGTTGAGGTCGAATCTGATTCCATAAGAAATAACTTATGCTCTCTCAAAATTTTAGATGAACACATCGAGATGTGGAACATGTTAATTACTAGACGTGAATGAGAATCTTCCGATACTGCAGGCAAAATCCTTACTATGAATGATTTGAATAAATTCTTGAACTCTAAGTGCGAACTACTTGAAAAATTAGAAATCAGTAAATTTAGTAGCTTGAATGAAAAACAAACTGAGCATGATTCAAAGAACAACACATTTGTTAATACTACTATTTCCTGTTATTATTGCGGAAAGAATCACACAATCTACAAGTGTGATATATTTTTGAAGTTTTCTCCCGCGCAGCGGATTCAAGAAGCGCAGAATTTAACATTGTGTTTAAACTGTTTAAAACCGAATCATAGTACTATACATTGTACGTTTTCTGGATGTCGCGTGTGTGACAAGAAGCATAACAGTTTACTTCACTTGACAATGGTCAAATCGACAGAAAAATCATATACCGAATCAACCGAACAAATTAGTTCATCGACCTCGGAGACTAGTACTGCAGGAACTACTGCTACAATCACATCTTCATCAAAATAAGAGATTCACAGGGCATTGAACAAAAATGTCGCGCAATTATAGACAGTGGGTCCTAAAATAACATTATTACCGAGAGTTTAGTTAAAAAATTAGATTTACCAATAAACTAAATCAATTTTACAGTAGATGGAGTCAATAATTCGATAACTAATACAAACAGTTATGTTGATGCAACAGACTAAATTTCGTTGGTGCCAAAAACTATCTCACGGACTTATACGAATTTATGTCCGAGAACTCTGTGTAGTGAGTGTAAAATTGAAAGGCAATATAGTGAGACGACCGGTAACTAAGTCATGTGTTTTACCAATTCCAGATAATCAATAATTTCGACTTTGTTGAAAGTGTTTATTTACCACTTGTCAAGGCAGTCGGTGTGTCAGGGCCAATAGCCGTAATAATATTTGTGATATCTAAGATAGTTGTTCTCTGAACATTAGTTCGTAATTGTTCGATGAGCACTAGTTCATTGTCGTTCTATGCAGAGTGGAAACGAGGGAGCTCTGGCATATTTGTTACATTATAGCTATATGTGCGAGTCGCAGTAAAAACACAGTCAACTTCCATTGCATTTCATTGATCTGAAGGGTACCTGAATCAACCAAATACAGTTCATACATCGATCCACAATAGCTACCGTAAGATAATGTAGTGTGAATAACCAATTTTCTCCAACAAACTTCCAGAAAGAACTATTCTATGTTTGAAGATTAGATAGTAACATATATTACTCTGACTGTGTCATAATGCCACAGAAAGCGAATAAACTGTTTCTGGTTGGTCGAAATCTGTGATGAGTATACATTCTGACACAGTATGCTGAAATTATATTTTCATAATGAGATATTTTAATTTAAAAAAATCTAAAAAAATAAATAGAATCTACTAACACGTTTGGAATGTCATATTCCACACTCTAGAGAAATAGCCCTCGCCTTCAGCTCGAGTCTACAAACTTTCACTGGTGTGGAATAATACGAACCATTCCAAATTTGTTGTACGGTAGGATAAAACATGCACAAAACTTGAGCAATATTGAATGTGTTCGTTTATGTCGTAAAGATTGATGTTTATTTTGACTAACTATTTTTTTAATACGTATAATTCTTAACGTATATAGGCGGGAAGATACCTTCACCAAGTTATCATATTATAAAGCGGGTATTTCAGTCGAAGCAAAGAGTGTTTAAAAAAAACGGGTTGCTGAACCCGAAAATATTAAAATTGAAATTAGAGATGACATCTTAAAAGAAAATAATCAGTTAGTGGATTCAATTTTCTCGATATATCCGGGTTTAACGGCAGATCAACAATATCAAGTGAAAAGCATTTCACTTCCATCAGAGATAAAGTCATCAGGTCTTTTTTTAGTTCGTTAAATGCCATAATAGGTCTCGACTTCATGCTTGAAATATATAGATCCAAAATATTAGATGCAGAATCTGAAGGTATTGAGCAGAAAGTTCAGACGATACAGAGGTATTGAATGGATGAAAAAGGAATCTCAGCCAGCTAAATCAATGGCACTGTCTACAATCGAATCCTTCAATTTTGCAAACAAAGTACTACCCAACGAGTTTGACGGCTCAGCCGATGAATTAAAATCCTTTTTTTCGACTTTCAGGGGAGCTTCGGAATTTTATTCGTCATTGCAAACCTGATAAATGGCATTTAAGTGTAAAGTTCACAAATTGTATCAGCTCAACTCCTCTCCTTGAGGCAGAATAACCAAAAGGCTCCTGAGAATGCTTCAGGAATCGAAGTTCTTGCACAATCCTTGAAAATGGCGAAGGAGCTTATGTGCCGGTGTGTCTTACGGTACAAGCGTAACTGTAAAATCCTTAAAAACAAATAACAACTCTGACAGAATCAACCTCATAATGGAATATGGCATGTTTAGTAGTTGACAAGAGGCAGTAACGGAATTCATAAATGTCATGTAATAATCCGACGGAGTATTACTTTTTTGGGGCCTTCAAATACCTAAATTTAATTCGAAAGGAAAGTTTCATGAATTTTTATATCTTGATAGAACATACGATATGTCTAGCGACATTTGTAATCTGAACCCTCTTTCCTGTAACATTGTCCACGTGGAGTTGAGAAGAGCCGCCATTTACGATTCTTTCGACTAGTCAGATTTCTACAGGTCATTAATAGCGGATGGGCGGGCCCTGCTTCCGGTATTCTGAGGAAAACATATTTTCTAAGCTTTGCGCGTGAGGTGTCCTCCGCTGCGATGGTTTCATGAAAACGAATTACCTTGAGAAAAAGGAGAGTTCTTCACCACCTACTCGTTCGGTAAGTCCAGCCAGCTTTATGTCCACAGGGATGTTCCATTGTTGGATTAAGTCGAGTCATGTATAACCTTAATCAAGATTAATTTGTGTTACAAGATCATATGTTTTTTCAAATCAATTAATATCATGTTTGTCAAGATTTAAACAAATAAGGTTCTAGAAATTTATAGAGATTAAATTAATTCATCAAATTGTGATCATTACAACAAGGATTATTCATTCCCAGGGCTGGAGCAGCACTGGACTTGTGCGTGTCTTTCGCGTTCCGCGTAAAGTTTTTGTTCCTTCGAAAAATCATTCTGTGACAATTACCCATCACACCAAATTCACTCCGACGTAGAAATTGAGTGTTTAAATTCTTTGTGCCTCATTTCTACAAGAGGTTAGGGAGGGAATTCTGATATTAGACCAACAGGGTAAGTGCATTTTGATTGCTGAAAGACAACTGTTATATTGACTTCAACCTCTGAATCGGCGGTAGAATATAATGCAGTTGATTAACCTTCAGATCATGCTTCGCCCGCCAATGTTTAATTTGAAGATATACGTTTTTTTTCTTACAGCCATTCAGGCTAGTTTGAGTGATCAATACAAATTCCGCTTATCGGAGATCAATTAGGGGATATGATAGAGTACCAGGTCGTAAGGCTTGCCCCAGGTTACCAAAAAGAGAGGAATCCTCTAATTCTAGATATTATCTATCAATCATCGGTGTGATCGAGCGCGAATTCGATCACTGTTCGCAGATTGTACTAATTAGCTTTCACTGATTCCAAATCTTTCAAGAGAACCTGAGCAGGAACTCGTTTGCTGGCGAAAAGGGTAAAAGAAGAGACACTGATAAGGGCTCCACAGGTTACCACTTGGGGTGAACCTGAACTTGAGGTCTTCAAATTTATGATCGTTTGTTGAATTTTGATGTTCTAAATCTTGTTACCTTTTATTCAATATATATTCATTATTCAATTTGATTAACGAGTTTAACTGGTAATTCCTTATCACCTTTCAGCGAACACGACCTTCAGAATTCACGCTTGAATAGATATAAAGATACAATTGTAAGTAATTTTACGAGGCGGTCCCTTGGAAGAGATCAAGGCATCATAGTTAGAAACAGCTCCTAGGTGGGCTGAAATATACACCTAGTGGTGGCCGCTTTAAGGAACCTCAAGTGTACACGGATCAACTGGGATCTTGGATACCCGAGCAGGTCCCAACAAACAATTCTCAATTCACATAGCACGTCGATGAGGTATTTACGCTACCTGAAATAATACCCAGACGACTGTTACGAGTACAAGTAGTGGATCAGCGGTGATATAGTTTTTCAAACCTATTCACTTGCCTGAAATATTGAATCTGGAATAATCAACAGATTTATAAAATATAACGCTCGGCACACCATTACAAATGGTGGCAGCGGTGGCATTGTAAATTGAGCGTGGGAATCCAGAAATTTGAGAATTCACCCATCAAATTCTACAAAAAAGAATTCACGCTATCTTGAGGAAAAAGAAGTTATTGAAATAAGTTGTATTACTCAAGCGTGAAAAAAATGATTACAGTTGAAAGGTGATTTAGGACAATAAACTGGCGTTATTGAATCCAAGTTATTTGTCGTCGGGTTTCATACGCGGAATCAGTTGCGATCTCGAGCATCTACGCACGGAAGGAATTCACCCAATCAGCATATAGGTATATTGTAATGAATCTGAATTGTATAATCTACATTCCGCAATTGTGAGATAAATAACCATTCCGAGTTGAAGTCAAAGATAGGTGCTATAGTTTTATGCTTGTTGATGTTCTCGCTTCACAGAAAATATTTTTTCTAGTATATTGAACTGAACTAACGATTCAGCAAAGACATCGGAACCAGCTGTTCTAGGATCAGGAGAATTATTGTGGGGTTGCAGATTATTTATGTAATTTTTTCAGCTAGTATAGTTGCAGCCAGGGCTGGAGTACGAGTATTGTGTTAAACACACTAGCGTATAGTATCCAGTTGATACGAGTTTTGTTGGTCCTAGGTAGAAACGAAGTAAAGCACATCTAACAAACAGGCTCTGTTAGGAAACAATGATAGAGCAAAAGG
Source organism: Endomychus coccineus (assembly GCA_958510875.1). Lineage (NCBI taxonomy): Eukaryota > Metazoa > Arthropoda > Insecta > Coleoptera > Endomychidae > Endomychus > Endomychus coccineus. The sequence goes on along the minus strand of OY294069.1, from coordinate 90,868,368 downwards.
TTGTCCTTTATAGTAGATTTTGAAATTTTATGTTTATATGTTTATGTTTTGTTTCTGCATATGAACTGAAACTGTTTTTGATTTAAATGGACTGTACCCAGTCTTTTCAATTGAGAACCCTTGTTCAGGGTGGGGACGAGAGAGCGTTAGGCTGAGGTGTTAATGGAGTTATGAGCACACCAGACACGAGGGACGTGTATGTTCATGGATTTGTGAGTACACTGTGTTAGTGAGGGATACGGAATTGTTATCTATGTGTACGGTTTAAGAGTGGCTAATCCCTGAGATAGAAGGGACTCTCTATGGAAAACTTCACGGATTTGGAAGATCGATGGACAGAAAGAGCGAGCACCCCGATGATAGTCCAGGCTTGATCTCGTCCTCGCATAGTATTGGCAAGCTTTCCAGGAGGGCAAAGTATTGCGTAACGCAATCCGTCTAGTGGGCAGTTTGCGGGAATCTGCCACAGCTGCGCGAAGCAGAGGTTAGAGTCGTTATAACGCAAGGGCCTCTCCTCTGCTTAGATAATTGATGAAGTCACGTGAGGTCCCTTTAAATTGGAATACAGGATTCAAGTAGATTCAGGTCTGGCAGTTCAGCGCGTCATGAGGTTATCATGATGTTATTTTTGCTGATTGAATGGTAGCCATATCCATGGCTGAGGGGTGAGATTCCTACGAAGGGGTGCGACTGGGCCAATGGACGTATGCTGTCTCTAGTTAAAATAGGGACCGGATATTCCTATTGACCAGGTTGGAAAGATAGTTGTACCATTTAGTGGGGACGGAATCATTGTATTGGACTGTCTCAGTTCCTGATAGAGATGGAAAGGGAACTTAGGAGAATTCATATTCCTGTTCCAGAGTGGTCCAGTGCAATGATTGCTCATTCCAATGTGTGGATGGTGTGCAAATGGTATTGGAGTTATTCGTGCACTTCATCGAGCTCTCTTAACGCACACAAGGGATGTCTCGGAGTGTCAGGGTAAGCACGGAAGAACGGAATGCTGAGGACATTAAGTATGATGCGGGTCAATGTGTAGACCTTGTCCGGTGATGAAGAAGCAAGGATAGGCTCGCAATTGCCTAAGCGTATCGATATCGAGATGTTCCATACTTCGACCAACGCGAATCTGAGCGATGGCCGGCTGTAGCTTGAGATCTCTACCCAGCATCTCAAAACTGGTTGTAGAGCATGAATCTTCAGGGAGATATTGGGCTGAAATCGTAATATGCGTCCGATGCTGTTGAGAAAGGCCCACAATACCCGAGGTCAGTGAAGATCATACCCAAGAGGGCTGTCAGCACAAGAATGTCCAGCAAGGACAGAGAGACCAGATGGCTAGTTTGGAGTCTGGCATGAGTGAGGTTAACTGAGAATGGTTAGGCTAGGGAGGCCAGAAGAGTCTGATGTATTGGAAGAAAATTCACGGTTGGACTGTTTATTCAGTTGTGCCACTGAAGAGGGACGGGAAATAAGTCCGTAGTTTGGAAGGGAGTCCTCTTTAGACCAGGCCAGACAGGAAGGCCAGGTAGGCCAATTGTGAGTCTGGCATGTAGAATTCGCCAGTAGGGGTAGTCGACCAGGAATTTGGGTCGATACCAAAATGTGATGTACCAAGCGCAGGTACAGGATTTTGTTTGTTTGATAAGACTCATGAGTGATTTGGGCAGATGGGCCGCCTGCAGAGGAGCAGCACACGTAGTCGTCAGTAGGGCCAGGAAATTGGTGAGAGAAAGTGCGCGGGGCGGGTGAGAGACCACTGCCTAGAGTATGAATGAGTCGAACAAGTGTGGATAACGTGATATAATATCGGTCAAATCGAGGAAATGGAAGTGGGAGAATCGGGACCGCAGAATATGCAGGGACGGAACGATCGCCTCTCACGCTCATCGCTTGCCACAGGTATCGCCCATTCAGGCGCAAGCGATAGTCATTGTTGAAAGGGATGTATCTGTGACGTATGAACGGCCGAAGGGGTAGCTGCCTGTAATGAAAAAGGAAATGGGACGATATCTGTATTCGTGGTGAGCGCGAGCACTACTAGCAGGGCCGTGTGTGCACCCGCTCTGGGGGCAGTCCTGAATGCTTGGCGGGGAAGATTCTCATAAGAGGTGCTTCATTTCCAAGATTCCTCTACCGAAAATGATATATAGCCATCATCACCCTAGGTCGAGTGACGTCATAGCGGAACCAAGTCGTTCATATGCAGTGCCAAGTACTGTCTCCTTTGTTGAGTCTTGACCTTGGTACCATATGGACGAAAGTGAAGTCAGTAAACTCGGAAGCTCTGACTCTTCAAGTCACCGCGTTCCGTTTTAACTTTTTTTGTTAAAAAGAACAGCCTCCGAGCTTTATATCAAGTAAATTCAGTGAACCAGAGCTCTGACCCTCGAGTCACGAATGTACAAAGATGCCGGGGTAAGTATGTGAGGACAAGCGGATGGCAGTCCAGAACGAGAGTTCCACCCACAGGATGCGAGATGCCAGACGGGAGTTACGATTTTGAGTTAAGACAGTGTCCTCGAGCACTGAGTTTTGAATTCATCTAGAGGTTACTCTGGTGGGTGTCTATTTGTGTCTCAACGAGACAGTGATCTGATTTGATGTATCTTATGATGTGGCCTTGTATGGCCATCTGATTTATTATTGGACTGTTGGAGCGATTAGTCGCGAGAGTAGTTTTTGTTGATATTCCATTTGTGTTGCGATTTTATCGCAAAGTTTCGAAGTTGATCACCATCAAGGTATTATGGATTAGTCAATAAGTTGTTATATCCGAATTTTGGTATAGAGTTTTATTTTCGTGGAATATAATTTTTTTGTTATGGGTGCAAAAACTTCCTGAGTTTCTATTTTGTTATTTTTTGGGACTCATTTCTGAACATTTTCGGAATAGTCCCCTATCATTAAACACCGCAAGTGGTCGCCAACCGAAATTTTTTTGCGTTGTCATATGGAATGGACGACGAGATGGAAGCGAGGTCAAGATGGAGTAGCTACTGTCAATGGAGTATGAGATTGGATCCGCCGAAACAGGAATTATTCCTCCGAAATCGGTCAACAGGAGTTCCAGTGGCGTACTGTACTATGTATACATAGGAGACAAGCAGCGATAGTTGAATTAGAACAAAAAGACATGGAAGCCGTGTAGGTGCCAGATGACATGAAGCGGAGAAGCCAACTTATTTTACGGAATGGAGCAGTGTCGGCGACGAGGAATGTGTTGCCGGGAATTTTCGCATTGTTCGACTAAGTACTTATGAAGTCGGTTTGAAATGATGAATCCTCGATCGATTAATTGGATACGAATTATCACTGCTGGCTTGTGTAGAGAACGCCTTCACAGCCTTTTTCATATATCATCATCACCACCAACCGAGCAATGAGGTTACTCAGTCCGTCCCTGTTCCACCTGCCGGATTTCTTAAATCAGTTTCTGAAGTAGTTCCATCGACATCCTTCCCACTATACCGACCCACTTCCCGCTCGCAACTCCGTAGATCCAAGATCAGCCTCCACTAACATCAATCTGGAGTGCCGGGTTTGTGAATAATTTTCTTAATTATGTATGTATTGGGATTTTTGGATGTAGTTATATAAGGCTTATTAGTTTCTTGGCTGTTTTGAGGGAACATAGCTTCAATCGCTATAGATAAAAACAATAATGTTACATGAGTGGAGCTGCTGAAGTGCGCTCCAATAAAGATACCTGCGCGTATCTAGATAAGCGGATATGATCTGAAGGTTTTTAGAACAATACTCCAGAGGCGGAGAAAGGAGTGAGTATTTTCAGAACCAAACCCTTTCTCAGAAAAAGTTAGTGATGTAATAATCCGATGGATTATTACTCTTTTGGGGCCTCCGAATAATTCAATTTAATTCCAAAGGAGAGTTTTATCAATTTTTATATCTTGATAGAACATACGATATGTCTAGCGATATTTGTAATCTGAACCCTTTTTCCTGTAAAATTGTCCACGTGGAGTTGAGAAGAGCCGTCACTTACGATTCTTTCGACTAGTTAAATTCCTTTGGCCATTAATAACGGATGAGCGGGCCCCGCTCCCGGTATTCTAAGGTAAACATATTTTGTGAGCTTTGCGCGTGAGGTGGCCCCCGCTGCAATGGTTTCATAAAAACTAATTACTTTGAGAAAGAGGAGAGTTCTTCACCACCTACTCGTTCGGTAAGTCCAGCCTGCTTTATGTTCACAGGGATGCTCCATTGTTGCATCAAGTCAAGTCATGTTTAACCTTAATCTGGATTATATTGTGTTACAAGATAATATGTTTTTTCAAATCAATTAATATCGTGTTTGTCAAGATTTAAACAAGTTAAGTTCAAGAAATTGATAGAGATCAAATCAATCTATCAAACTTTGATCATTGCAACAAGGGTTATGTATTCCTAGGACTGAAGAAGCGCTGGACTCGTGCGTGTCTTTCGCGTTTCGCGTAAAGTGTTTGTTCCTCTAAAAAATCATTTTGTAACAACTCCTCATCATACCAAATTCAATCCGACGTAGAAATCGAGTGTTTAAAATCTTTGTGCCTTATTTCTCAAGGGGTTCGAGAGGAAATTGTGATATCAGACCAACAAGGTGAGTTCATTCCGATTGCCGGAAGACAACTGTTATATTGACTTCAACCTCTGAATCGGCGATAGGATATAATGTGAGTGATTAACCTGAGATATACACCTAGTGGTGGCAGCTTTGAGGAACCTCAAGTGTACACGGATCAACACTAGGATCTTGGATACCCGAGCAGGTTCCAACAAACAATTCTTAGTCCACATAACACGTCGATGAGGTATTAACGTTACCTGAAATAATATCCAGACGACTCTTACAAGTACAAGTAGTGGATCAGCGAGGATATAGGTTTCCAAACCTATTCACTTGCCTGAAATAGTAAATCTGGAGTAATTGGCAGATTTATGAAATATAACGGTCGGTTCACGGTTACAGTTAGTGCTGACGTGGCCAGAACAACTGTTTGAGTTGCCAGAGTCGACCAAAGAGGCGCAAATAGACGAATTTGAGAAGGCAAAATAATGCTCCCGATCGAATAATAGCGAGCTCATTAAAACCAAAACCATAGAGATAGAAGAGAAAATCAAGAGTGCAGAATACACGACATGTCAGATACTTCAAGGGATCGTCGTGAAAATAGGTCCAGAAGAAGTTGTAATTAGGAAAATGCGTCTGTTGGTCTGTCCGATGTATGTCTTTTCACAATTACCACATGGTACCTCGTACACTTCTTGGCATTCTAGAGGAATTCTGTCTTTTGGATTCCGAAGACTATTTTTGATTTTCCTATCTGTTGTGAAGGTTGTTTTGATATCATGACGGCTCAGTATTCTGCAGATTTTGTCAGTTGTGCCTTTTATGTAAGGTAGAGAAGCGTTTCCCACTGGTTGATCTTCATTGTTGACATCCTTCTCATTTTTGCGTTGGGAGTTATGAATCTGTTTTCTTGAATGGCTATTCATCTCAAGGGCTGCTCGGATGGTTTCCATTTCTCCATCGGAGTTCTCCGCATCAGCGAGACGTTTTGACCTTGTCATGAGGGTATTTACGACTGATTGTAGCTGGGATGGATGGTGATGCGAGTTACTATTCAAATATCGGTTCGTGTTTGTCTTTTTTCTGAATACTGTATGTCCCAAACTGCCGTCAGTTTTCTTTGTTACCAAAACGTCTAGAAATGGTAATTGGTTGTTCTCTTCGGCTTCTATTGTGAATTTTATCCGAACATGGATTCACAATAGAAGCCGAAGAGAACAACCAATTACCATTTCTAGACGTTTTGGTAACAAAGAAAACTGACGGCAGTTTCGGACATACAGTATTCATAAAAAAGACCCACACGAACCGATATTTGAATAGTAACTCGCATCACCATCCATCCCAGCTACAATCAGTCGTAAATACCCTCATGACAAGGTCAAAACGTCTCGCTGATGCGGAGAACTTCGATGGAGAAATGGAAACCATCCGAGCAGCCCTTAAGATGAATGGCTATTCAAGAAAACAGATTCATAACTCTCAACGCAAAAATGAGAAGGATGTCAACAATGAAGATCAACCAGTGAAAAACGCTTTTCTACCTTACATAAAAGGCACAACTGACAAAATCTGCAGAATACTGAGCCGTCATCATATCAAAACAACCTTCACAACAGATAGGAAAATCAAAAATGCTCTTCGGAATCCAAAAGACAGAATTCCTCTAGAATGCCAAGGAGTGTACGAGGTACCATGTGGTAATTGTGAAAAGACATACATCGGACAGACCAACAGACGCATTTATGTGCGAAAGACTGAACATGCAAACGCTGTGTCTAAAAACGAAACCACGTCTTCACTAGCTGAACATGTAAGAAGTACGGGCCATATGATCAACTTTAGCGGCACAAAGACTCTAGCCAACATTGAACACTTCTACACTAGAATCACCAGGGAGGCAATAGAGATCGAGAAACGTCCACATAGTCTTAACAAACGAGATGACGGACTAAGATTACCAGCAACATGGAAACCCGCTTTAGAAAGTCGGAAGATACAACCAAAAACAAGAGAGAACGTGGTATCCAGTACACGTGCAACAGGTCACGGAAACTTTCCGGCTGATTCCAGCGTCGCAATGACGTCATCCAAACGTGTCACTCGGAGCCAAACACGTAGAAAGCGTGAAATAGTTCGCAAGTCCAAAGGTCAAGCATAACGGGGGATACAAATACCTGTCCCTCCAAGTAAGCGTCAGTTCGCATAGATTTTCCAGATTCTACGGTCGAATCACCTGAAGATGGCAAATGCGACTTTGCCGAAACGTCGTGAAATTGGTCCTTTTGAGGACCGAAACCACACAACGCGGATCAATACCCGAGAATCCAGTTCTACACATTACGTCCGCGAGAACCTAAGAAGAAACTTATATATATATATATATATATATATATATATATATATATATATATATATATATATATATATATATATATATATATATATATATATATATATATATATATATATATATATATATATATATATATATATACTTTTTTTTTCTTTACATTCAAACCTGGTCGGGGCTGCTGCGAGCTCCGACGACATAGCAGCAGTCGCGCCAGAAAAAAACCTAAAAGGCGGTTAACCGAAGCTACTCCTCCCCACCGGTCGGTAAGTAGCTTCAGGTTCCTGAATCGTGTGCCCTAAGTATGCTAATTGAACCCAGAATGACTGCCTTTTGCATCCGGTCTATCAAGAACTGCGCCGAGTTCCTACAGGCCGGAATGATCTTCAAGTTTGAACGCAGCGAAGACCGAATTCCGCCCAAAACACCGATGATCAGAACCACTAATACGACCTTGTGGCCTGGGTATAGCGTGCGGAGCTCGAACAGGAGATCTTGATATTTTGTCCATTTTTCCTCCTCTTTCAAGACTGTGTTCTTCTCTGCCGGAGCGGAGAATTCGATGACATACATAGTCTTGATTAGTTTATCGAGGAGGACAACGTCAGGCCTATTTGCTTGTATGGACCTGACGGTCGGAAACGGATAATTCCAGAAGATCTGGCATTTTTCGTTTCCGACAACGGACTCAATATCTCCTGGCATGTAAGGCAGCACCGGCTCTAGGTCTATTCCGTACGAGTGCCTTAGATGGTAATACAGCACCCGTAGGGCGATGGGTGTACGCCGAGGCCGCTTTTGCCGGACATGCTGACAGAAGGTGTAGAAGCGTCTCAGGCGCCTTTCGACAGGCCCTGCAGCTGACATCAGGGACCTGCACACCCATCACATTGCGGCGATAGACCAAGGTGTTAAATTACGCCATCTTGGCAAGCTGCGGTTAATCCCTCAGTCTCGGATGTAAGCCCGGCTGACCTTAGGTAGCCGAAGGTCAGCCTAGTTGACAAGCCGATGTTTTGATAGAAAACACCGTGTATCGGCTTGTCAACATGCCGCCTGAGCGTAAGATCTTGCTCTAGTGAGATGCATAGAACATCTGTTGCCACTATGGAAGACCCGTTTTGCCATTACATCAGGCACACGACGAGTCTTGACAGAGTTGGTAACATTCAATAGGGGATTTTTCCAAGGAGAATCCTTGAGTCCCCTTTTGTTCAACATCTCACTGCTGCCACACTCCATTGCTTTGAGACGAACTCGTGGATATTACTCTGGACCACCGAACGACCGGCATTAGATCACCCATTTATTTTTCGTGGATGATTTGGAAATGTATGCTTCTGGGGAGAAGAATCTCCATCAATCTCTCAATGTGGTTCAGGAATATACACGAGCCGTTGGCCTGGAGTTGGGATTGGACAAATGCGCAGTGTTTCATTTGAGGAGAGGACGATCTCCGGAAGTGTACGAGAATATGCAGCTTGCCGGCGGAAGCATCTTTAAACACCTTGATGCTTCAGAGATCTATCAATACCTTGGAATTGAACAGCGTCCTAATTATGACGCTTCCCAGGTAAAGGTGGCTCTCCGCGGCAATTACATGAACCTTGTTTGAAAGATTTGGTCTCCCGTACTTTCGAGAGGGAACAAGGTGTCTGCAATGAATATGCTTGCCGCTCCAGTCCTGCTCCACTCTTTTTCAGTGGTGAAATGGACGGTCGATGAGCTGCATAGACTCGACAAAGACACCCGGAAAATGATGCATATCCATCACAGTTTGCATCCTAGGTTTTCCGTCTCCCGCATTTATCTCCCACGTCATCGGGGAGGTAGGGGACTCCTCAGTCTGGTGGATCTGCATCGAAGTTTGGTTTTGAGTATAGCTCGTAAAGTTCTTGAGAGCTCGGACCCCCTCCTGTGCCTTGTTAAAAGTCGCGAATTGGCCGGAGTGGGGGCATTTATCATTAAGGCAGCACAGAAGGCTGCGGAAGAACTTGGACTCGAATTTCAGATTTGTCGAGAAGGCCGAATAGAGGGCAACCTTGAGTTCCTACCTTCTCGCCTGAAAGCCCAGATAAATGCCGCGGAGCAAGATCTTATTCTTTTTGATTTGAATTCATCCTAATGTCAAACGTTTGTTGTCATTCGTTCCAATATTCAAAATATTTGTATTGTTGTAGTCAAAGGAATGGTTAGTGTCTTTTACATGTTTATTAAGCGCAGTGGATAAATTTTTGGTTTATTTTTGCCCATTCAATCCTTTTTCGAGGTATTGGGAAGATTGGCCGATGTATACCTTCTCGCAATCTTTACAAGGGATGGAATAAACAGTACGGGTTATGTTTTTGAAGGGAACGCTCCTTTTCAGTTTAGGAGAGAGATTTTTCTGGTTTAAATAACTTTTATGACATCTATGTAAGTCATAAGGCTTCACTATATTACATAATTTTTCTAAAAGATCAATAATATATGGTAGTGATATGTAATGTTCATCTTATAATTTCTGATTATTGGTATTGATTTCACCAGATGAGTTATAAAATTCATGAATTTTGTCCTTAGTTATGTTATTGACTTAATCAAGGGGATAAACATTTTTATTAAAGTTCCTTTGTTTTTTGTAATAGATATAGTTCTCAGTTCAGGAGAACTTAGTTGAATAGCTTCATCTATCAGATTTATAATAACATTTTTCTTCAGTTATTTAGGTATATTAGAATTGATATTCGTATACCTTCCGGATCAAGTAGGTTTGGTGTACCATTTCGTTCGAATTTTGTCATGATTTGATTTTCTTACTAAAGTTATATCTAAAATATCTATTTCATTATTATCTTCAGTTTCGATTGAGAATTGTTACTTATGGTGGGAGGAATTGAAAGAACTCAAAAATGTATCACATTTGTCTTTTGGGATGGCAGCAATACAATCATCAACATATCTTGTGAAGAAGGCTATTTCATAACATAGTCGAGATACTACGTTTTCTTCAAGGAATTCCATTACTATTTGGGTTATGATACTTGATATTGGAATGCCCGTTTATAACAATCATCTTTATATTGTGAAAAATTAGCTGTGAATGTATATTCAGCTGTTAAGAATTCATTCATGGGTAAATGTCTATATAGTTTCGTTTCATCCCATTTATTTGTAATTATTTGTGCCGCTTATTCTAGAGGGATATTTGTATATTATGAAGATGTGACATCTAGTGATACTAAGATGTTGTTTTTTGGTATCGTAATTTTGTCAATGAATTTTTGGAACACTCAAGAATCTTTGATGTAACAGTGATTTTTGTAAGCTACGTTCCTCAGTATGTAGGATGAGTATTTAGCCATTTCATGAAAAGGAGATTCAATGCTGCATACTGCATACAATCTCCTTCTTGATTGGCCTCTCATATCAGCTCCTCGTCGGATGAGGAGCAGTGACAGGTGGGTGAGGCCCAACAGGACGGTCCTGACGTTGACGACCACCTCAATATACATGGACGCTCTGAGTGGACTAATGAACTCCGGGATGACTTGCTGCACTGCTCCGAGCGCAGCGAGCCGGCCCGTAGGGGATACGAGTCACAGCTGCATGCACTTCGTAGCATCTTGCATCCTCTACGCTGTGACTTTCCTGCACAAACATTGCGGAGTCAAGTATTCTACCTGCGGAGAACCGGCTATATAAGAAAGAATCTCCGGCAGGCCGCAGCACCAGAACCGGATCTAGCCGCACCTGCGCCACATGTGGTGAGTCCCAACAGATCTGGTAGAGCAAGTCTGCTCCAAAACACCGAAGTTGATCCCAGAACTAGGAAAACTCGAATCAACATCCGGTTCTCCGTACGACCACAAGAGCTGATAGAATTGTACACTTTGATTAACAAGGAGCTTCCGGAATTCGCCGACCTCTGATAAATCAAAGAGGCCGTGTATGGTGCCGCAGAACGACTCGTGCCATAAGAGCGAAGTGAGACACTGCTCCACCAGATCGAGAAAACCTAACGGCTCCTACACAATGTCGAGGCCAAATCTCAGTCGGCAAGGCAGCAAGCGTCTCGAATCCAGCGTGTGATGGATTTCATTTCTAGCGGCAGGGCTCTCACGGCAAAAAATAGGCGTATAGCCGCCAAACTGCGCCGCCACCATCACACACTAAAACGAACAGTGTTGCAGAACATCAAGCAACATTGTGCGTATAGGATTCGAGTCTTGGGCGAGGTAAAGAGAAATCTGGCCAAACGGGTTAGACGCATCAGGGAGAATTTCCTGTTTAGCGAAAGCCCGTTTCGGCTTTTTGAATCTATACTGCCCACAGTTGTTGCCTTACCGACTGTGGAGGAGGATGAGCAGTTCAGGGGAGGAGTGTATGAGTCACCGCAACCAATCCACATAGACACTCCAGCCCTAGCTCAATTCGAAATGTTTTGCGCTAAACGTCAACATTCGCAAACAGAAGTGTGCAAGGCAGTCAGTCAGCGAAGATGGGGCCCGACAAGCTCTTGTCGGTACCAAAAACTTTGCTGCTCCCTGCCCTGACGGCATTTACATATGGTGGTGAAAGGAATTCCCTTCCACTCACCTACGTCTGGACAGAGTTTTTGACTCTTGACTCAAGGAGGAGCGGCATATTCCAATCTCGGCTGTCCAAGGCAACACCGTGCTACTTTCAAAGAGTGAAGACCTGTCTGATCCCGAAAACTACCGGCCGATCACATGCCTCAACACTCTACAACTTATTCATTCGTATCTTGTATGCTAGGTTGTGGAGATCGATCGGTCCGGTAATTAATAACCTCAGCAAGCAGCGTGGGACAGAGAAAGGCATGAAGGGTTGCCGGGAGAACCTGATGATAGATGAATCTATCACTCAGGACTCCATACCCTACAGGCGCTACCTTTCAATAGCCTTGATTGACCACCGCAAGGCTTCCGATTCAACATCACGTGAGTCATTATTCTACTTGCTCCAATGCCTTGCGGTACCAACCCCACTAGTGAGATGCATAGAACATCTGTTGCCACTCTGGAAGTCTCGTTTTGCCATCACATGAGGCACGAGACGAGTCTTGACAATGTTGGTAACATTCAAGAAAGGTGTTTTCCGAGGGGACAAGTTCTCCAACATCTCACTGCTGCCGCTCTCCATTGCTTCAAAACGGAATCGTGGATATTACTTTGGACCACCAAACGACCGAAGGCATCAGAACAATCATTTATTTTACATGAATGATTTGAAACTGTAGGCCTCTGGGGAGATAAACCTCCATTGAGCTCTCAATGTGGTTGAGGAATATACACCAGCTGTAGGCATGGACTTGGAATTGGACAAATGCGCAGTGTTTCATTTGAGAAGAGGACGATCTCCGGAAGTACACGAGATTATGCAGCTTGCCGACGGAAGCATCTTTAAACATGCTATTGCTGGAGAGACCTATCAATTCCTAGGAATGAAACAGCGTCCTAATTATGACGCCCCCCCTGGTAAAAGTGGCTCCCCGCAGCCAGTACAAAACCCTTGTTCGAAAGATTTGGTATTCCGGACTTTCGAGTGAGAGCAAGGTGTCTGCAACAAATATGCTTGCTGTTCCAGTCCTGCTCCACTCTTTCGGAATGGTGGAATGTACGGTCGATGAGCTGTATAGACTCGACAAAAACACCAGGAAAATGATGCATATCCATCACAGTTTGCATCCTAGGTCATTCGTTTCCCGCATTCATGTCCCACGTCACCGGGGAGGTAGAGGACTTCTCAGTTTGGAGAGTCTGCATCTGAGTATGGTTCTGAGTATAGCTAGTAAAGTTCTTAGGAGTTCATACCCCCCTCATGTGCCTTTTTCGAAGTCACGAATCGGCCGGAGTGGGGGCATTCATCGTTAAGGCAGCACAAAAAGCTGCGTAAGAACTGAGTCCGAATTTCAGATCAGTCGAGAAGGCTGACTAGAGGGCAACTTCGAGTTCCTACCTTTTCCCCTGAAGGCCCTGATGAATGCCGCGGAGCAAGATCTTATGCTCAGGTGGCATGTTGACAAGCCGATACATGGTGTTTCCTATCGAAACATCGGGAAGCTTGGCTTGTCAAGAAGGCTGACCTTCAGCTACCTAAGGTCAGCCGGGCTTACATTCGAGACTGAGGGATTTACCGCAGCTTGCCAAGATGGTGTAATTAACACCTTGTTCTATCGCCGCAATGCGATGGGTGTGCAGGTCCCTGATGTCAGCTGCAGGGCCTGTCGGAAGGCGCCTGGGATGCTTTTCCACCTTCTGTCGGCATGTCCGGCAAAAGCAGCCTCGGCGTACACTCATCGCCATAATGCGGCCCTACGGGTGCCTTAGTACCATCTGAGGCACTCGTACGGAATAGACCGGAAGCCGGTGCTGCCTCACATGCCAGGAGATATTGAGTCCGTTGTCGGAAACGGAAAATGCCAGATCTACTGGAATTACCGGTTTTCGATCGTCAGGTCCATACAAGCAAATAGGCCTGACGTTGTCCTCCTCGATGAACTGAGCAAGACTATGTAAGTCATCAAATTCTCTGCTCCGGCAGAGAAGAACATAGTCTTGAAAGAGAAGGAAAAATGGACAAAATTTCAAGATCTCCTGTTCGAGCTCCGCACACTATACCCTGGCCACAAAATCGTACTAGTGGTTCTGATCATCGGTGTTTTGGGCGGAATTCGGTCTTCACTGCGTCCGAACTTGAAGATCATTCCAGCCTGTAGGAACTCGGCGCAGATCTTGATAGACCGGATGCAAAAGGCAGTCATTCTGGGTTCAATTAGAATACTCAGGGCACACTATTTAGGAACCTGAAGCTACTTTTCCACTGGTGGGTAGGAGTAGCTTCGCTCAACTGCCTCTTAGGTTTCTCTGGCGCGACTGCTGCGATGTCGTCGGAGCTCGCAGCAGCCCCGACCAGGTTTGAATGCAAGAAAAAAGTATATGTATGTATATAGGGCTCTCACACTAAGAATTGAGCGTATAGCTGCCAAACTGCGGCACCACCATCACGCACTAAAATGTACAGTTTAGCTATTACATATTTTGGTGGAATCAATATCCTCCCAATCATCACCACCTGGCCAGTCCTTGATTCTTGGTTTATGAAGAGCTGAAAATTCCAAGCTGGTCTGTCGAGGGGTACACTGTGCTGCTTCCAAAGAATGGTGACTTGTCTGATCCCAAGAACCGCTGACCGATCACTTCTGTATCAACTCTTGCTACAAGCTATTTACACGTATCTTGTATGCTACGTTGTTGAGATCGATCAGCCCGGTGATTGATAATATCAGCGAGCAGCATGGGCCAAAGAAAGGCATTGAGGGATGCCGGGAGAAACTCTTGATAGATGGATTTATTACTCAGAGCTTTAAGCGCTACCTGTTTGTTAACAGCCTTTAATCCTATCGAAGAAAAATGTAACTCGGCTGCGATTCGAGTGCCCATTTTTTCTCGTGGATTAAAGACAATTGTAATTCCCTTATATAATTAATGACTATTCGATTTCCGATAGTTAGAATTGTAAGAAAATATGTAACGACAATTGCCGGCTTTGAATATGTTACTATGTGAGGAAATAATTTTAATTATCAGTAATTAACCCTTGCAGATTCTGTAAATTTATATTTGTGTTCGATTTAGATATCTACTTGAAGTAAACATCCAGTACCTAAACTACGAATCTATAGAAATATTAAATTTTTGAATTTATATTTTCATTCCGGAATGTATTATCCTAATCTTTGTTATAATCTCTCACAATTATTTCAGGTAGAATATGATAATTGAGTCAACTTTCAGTCATAATAGTTAGAACTATTATAATGATCTCTATGGACCTACTCAAATGGGAGAAATTAGAGAAATGTGAGGGTCAACCATAGCTTGTTGTTTGTAAATCGGATTTACTGCAAATAAATAGGGTCACATGTCCGGTACGATAGGAATTTAACAAGAAAGCGAATATTTTAAAGTCATCTCATTCCCCTAACAATAAGACTATTAGTGTAATAGACTAGCGCTGTGGACCGTGTCCAGACTGGGTAAGGCAGCATTGGCGACAAATTGGGGTGAAAGATCGCCTCTAAGACATTTACTCTTTTCTCACAGGAGTTCTAAAACTTTCAATGTGATGAACTGAAAAGAATCGAATCAAGATCAGTACAATGTATCACATCATATTATCATATTATAATATGATATTATTTGCTAAGATTGAGGAAAATTCCAAATATATGTATTAGTGTATTACCATATAATGGGGAGGTTATCATAAAATTTGTTCACGTATTGAATACGAATTTTTCGGATAAAAAAAATTGTTATGATACTTGTTTGTATCTGAATAACTATTTCCAAAATATTTAATCAAAATTTTGACGTTAAGTATTTTTCATTAGACTGCCCGTTATAACAACCCTTACTTTCTGGAAATATCGAATGATTAAATTATTTTCGATAGAAATTAACAATTATGATGTTTCAGTACGTCCACTATTCAACATTTTGGTAAAAAAAATACCTGAAATGATATTTTTTAGCATAGAAAACTTCGAAAAAATTTGATATTTCCAGTAAATCGCATTTTTGAATGTTAAAACGGAAAGTACACTTTTGAAACTTTCTTGTTTCACTACTTATCTGAATAATTTCTTGATGAAACACGAAACACAACTTCATAAAATATAGAAAAATATTGGTAGGTAGGTACGTTGGTAAGCACTCAGTTGTAAAAAAACTTGAAAGTGACTAGCAAGTTTCTTAAAGAATAATAACAAATTGGAAAATAATTTCAGCGAAGACGTGAACGCCTTCATTCTTGGCGTTTCCAAAATTTCGTAAATTTCGTTTTGTTTTCTGTGAGTTATTGTATAGAGGAAACTTCATGAGATACGACATATCGCTACTATGCCTGCAATACTGGAAGGAGTTTTCACAAAAAAATTATGTTCAATGATGTCGTGAGCACTACTGCAGCTGGACATCAGTTCCATAGCGATTACGAGGTTAAGTATAATTTGGAATACACAAAAATATTCTTGAATCATTCCACATGAAGTAATGAGTCAGGCAGATCATTCTTACACTGCAAGAATTCAAGTACAATCATGTTGAAATTGACCGTTAGCAGAAGTCATACAAAATTCCATGCCGTCAATGCGTCAGCATCTTAAAAGTCACCCTCTTCAAATGTTTGCCCTGCTATTGAAACTCACAACTTCTGACCGTTTCAGGACTAAGTGTAGGCAACCAAAGAGTATTTCCTTCCAGCTTGTTAAGTCAAATCATATTGTCAAACTTCATGTTTCATCCTCGCATCTTATTCGTACTAATGAATGAATGATAGTTAGCATAGGGGATAAAGTGGAACATAAATTTACAGATAGCATAAATCAATTCATGATATATATGAGTATAACAGCGAATAATCTAACCTGTAGAGCATACTTCAAGAAATGGAAAAGTAGGATATGAATCTCGATTATCTCAAGCCAATCTCTATTTCTTTCGGAAATCTCATACTCGTCTAATTCTAAGATATGCTATTTCAATCCATTCATATTATATGTAAATTACGTATATTTAGCTACGTTATTTACCGCTGAGTCCAAAATATCTTGAAACGGCAAAATTATGGAACTATTTGTCTAGTTAGGTCTTCACTGATGCCCATAGCATCCAAACTTCAAGAGAAAAATAGAATGCTTATCTCCTCTACAAAGATTACACCGCTGGCTCACATGATGTTCTACGAAACTCATAGGCTGTCCTCTCATATAGTCAAAATTTAAAAAAAACCTGCAAATTGATTCAGATACCAGGATTATGATGTTCTATTCAAACAGTTTTGGAATTGAATATCAGAAGTCTCAGAAACATCACAATTTTAGTATTATCTTCTAAATTACATGAAAACACTAATTAACATAACAATTTTTTAAATAGTAGACTTCCGTGGATAGCTTATCCTGGAAAAGCTTGGCTTTCAGTTACAGTTAAAGCCTCAAGCCTGCCCTGAAGATGCCACCTGTAATGGTTGGCGAAACGTCGGCATCAAGTCTTGCTATTGTGACGCGGAATTCATACGGGAGCCAAGATTTTTCACAACATTTTTTGATAAAGATATAAATAAAATTTCGAAACGTCAAATAGAAAAATCTGCATATGAACGGTAAGGACAAAGAATGATATTTCTTCAAGGAAGTGTCTAAAATGTTTAATAGCGAGAAAATTTGCTGATAATTCCCTATTGGAAGTGCTGTAATTTGTTTCAGCCTTCGAGAGTCTTTAAGAAAAGAATGCTAATGGGAACCATTCGTTGTTTCTTTGTTGTTGTAAGACCGCACCAACAGGAAAATTTTATGCATCTAGAGAAAGATTGATATTAGCTCCAGGAAATGGCAATATTGAGAAGATAATTAAATTAAATAACAATAAAAATGGTACACCAAACCTACTTGGTCAGGAAGGTATACTAATTTCAATTCTAATATACCTGAAGAATATAAGAAAAATGTTGTTATAAATCTGATAGATGGAGCTATCAACTAAGTTCTCCTGAACTGAGTACTATATCAATTAAAAAAGGAACTTCAATCAAAAATGGTTATCCCGTTGATTTAGTCAATTCCATAGCTAAGGACAAAATTCATAAATATTATAACTCATCTGGTAAACACAATACCAATAATGAGAAATCAAAAGATAAACATACATATCTCCACTATATATCAACGGTCTTTCTGGAAAATTATGTAATATAGTATGACCTTATGACCTACATATAAGTCATAAAGGTTATTTAAACCAGAGAAGTCTCTTTAACTAAGCTATAAAGCAGCGTACCTTTCAAAATGATAACTCTTTCTGTTTATTCAATCCCTTGTAAGGATTGCGAAAAGTTATACTTCGACCAATCTTCAGAATACCTCGAAAAAAGATTGAGTGGGCACAAATATACTAAAAATTCATTCACTGTGCTTAGCTTACATGTAAAAGACACTAACCATTCATCTGACTACAACAATACAAAAATTTTAAATATTGAAACGGATAACAACAAACGTTTGATATTAGAAAGTACAAAAATTTGAAAAAACAATTCTGTAAATGACAAAACAGATTCCAGTATTTCAAAACTTTACAATAATCTAATTCAAACTTAACAAAATTCTATTATTAGTATAACTTTCGATTGATCTGGAGACTTGATTCTACCTGATGTTGATATATAGCTAAGTTTAGTGTAGAGATTTTGTTATAAGTGTATACAATTTTGTAGAAACTGATATAGATTTCATCAAAAATCAAGATCGTCACTCTTGGATATTAACCTCCCAATATACTGACGAATGAGATGTTAATGAAGGCGTATTCACACTTTCATAAAATATGATAGCAACACTCACATAGTGGAATACTCATGATGAGTTAACTACTTATTCTGGAGATATATGCAATATGTTTTAGTCGAAGCTTACATTGGTGTTTTGCTCACCTTATACCATTTGTGATTGATTTATACGTTGGAACTCTAGACTTGCTTCCAATATACTATTAGAATCTCAGAAATTCACCATTGTATTTGATAATATTACAAATGAGATAACACTCACCAAAAATCATGATTTCTGAAAAAAATTGAGTTCTTATTGATGGAATTATGCTCTATGATTTGCTTACACCGATCCCTTTTGAAATAACATCATTTGATAAACTGGATAGCAGTAATTACTGACGTATTTACTGATTTTGGACATATATTGAAACTGGATGGATTCGTATAAGGAATACAATTGTCGAAATGAAATTAGAATGATTAATGAATCGTACGAAAATGGGGTCGCATACGCGTTGAAATTACAGTTTCGAGACTGTCGAAGCCTCTGAAAGAAAGTCTAAAAGACTAATCAGAACAATCTTGTCTCCGGCTATTAACTTATATAGGGGTATCAATTCCAACTCCAGCTATGCTGCTTACTGAAATCTCTGGGGAGTCTGCAGTTACCATAGAGTTCTTTTCTTTAATTTGTTTTTCTCTCAACTAAGACCATTGTACTTTACATAGCTTCCGTATAAATATTACATTCGGCGCTTTATATCGTGAACCTATGAATTGATCAACTATTACTATCTAGATTATATTCATCATTGCACTGATTCAATGTTATTCAGTGGTACTCACCGGACTGCATCTTAATTATAACCTGAAAGGAAAATTCATGGGTGGGAATACATATGCTTTGAGCATAGTTGATTTTGGTTGTGACTTATTCACGATCACATTCGACTTTTTAACACACTATTATTGTCTATGTCTCTATTAAACGCAAGGTATCTAATAATTTCCAAATTACAACATTTATGAATGTACTCTATTCGAAATTCGCAATTAAACATTTCACGGCGTGTTATGACGGAAGGAATGTAATTGTAAAATAGTTTCAAACATATTCTTCAACATTTATGAATATCATCGTTTCTGAAATCAGTAATGCTTAAACTCAATAATAATTAATTTTTGTATAACATGAACATTTCAATTATATATTCAAAACGTTTTAATCGACCATGAAAAAATTGCGCTCATTTTCTATCAATTTCACATTGAATTGCAAAATTATCATTATAAAATGGATTTGCCCTACAAAGTTTCATCTTCTAATAAATGGAATTTTGAGTGTACAACTGATAATTTACAAGAGACTATTCACCAATGATATACATTCACGGTTTGCGTTTTGGCTGTCCGTATGGGGAAATAGTCTTCTAGAAATAAGCTAGTTCTAACAGAAACAAGAAATTATCTTAAACTCCTTATGAATAGAGTGATCTCACCTCTGACATTTTTATGTTTCCTTTATGTGCTTGAAAAGACTAGCCTTAGGAGGGCTGTTAAAGCTGAATTGCAGTAACTGATGGCTGATAACCCTTGATGTAAGCTTCTGTTCGCTGCATTCACAGCCCATGTATGGATAGATAAGTATCACATTGTCTGTTAGCAACAAAAGAATTTCAAATATTGGATTCATATATCGAAGAAAATTCTGTTCTTATTTCAAGGATAAATTAACTCGCATAATTCTATTATAAAAAAGAATCCAATCCAAATATCACAATTTAAGATATATTATTTTTAATTCCTAACCTACATCTTATTTTGAATCTTATTGAGCTGGAGAATAGTAGATAGGGGATGAAGCTCCCCATCTACTCTACTGATACGAACAGTCTTTTTCATCTCATGAGAATATTCAAAATGATAATAAAGAATGCTACGAATTAAAAATTATTATGTTTGAGGAATTGAATACTGCAATTTATGCTATCTCTTCAAACTATACTGGACTATGAACCAATTATTTCATATTATTCATGAATAATTAATTTTTAAATTTTATAACAGTGACAGAGGTATGTTCTGTTATTAGTGTTCACAATTCAATTTTGAATAGTTATAAATTGATAATATACTACTGTTCCCTTCGGAAAAATACCTAACAGAACAATGAAAAGAGCAATAGTGTTGCGACTGATTAAAAACGGCTACATAGTTTCCAAAAGTATTCACCATCACGCACAATAGCGGCTGTTCGACATAATAATTGTTGTTGAAGGAAAACGTTCACTGATGCAGTGACAAAGTGATGTCTCAAGTACCGTACAACCCTGCAGATCATGGCTATTGATTTTATATCGAAATACATTACTCAATAACTCCTCACATACAACTTTAAAGAAATATGTATGTTCATTTATCTAGTTGTGATGTCATAATTATGAGAATATAATATTATTATATTCTCATTATATGATTTTCCATTGAAATGCTACCTAAAAACAGGCAAAGATGTCTCATCCAGGATTCACTTTTATTGCATTAAAATGGTAATGGCTATGATAATCCTTCGGATATTATAGAGTTATTGAAATTGTAACTTAGTATGCCAAAATTTCGTTAGATATTTATTGAAATTTTTGGATTTATTCAATGTTACATTATTATGAAGATTGGTGTAACAGAAACTATGAATTATTAGATAGTTGAAATCTATTAGGAAGGTATGAATGAAAAAAAACGAATCATTTAAGTGTATATCACCAAATACTAAAAAATTCTGATATACGATATCAATTAATATACATAGGATACGTACCCACTATTACAGAATAGGTTATGTTTAATCATAATCCTTTCTCATGGTGCTGCTAATTATGATGGTATCAAAGGAGTATCATTATTTTGAGAACATTTGAACGTAAATATTGATCGAGTATGCATTTCTATTCAAAACTAATCAAAATTTCTATGGTGCGACGTAATCTAAAATGTGTAATTGTGAAAAAATGTTTCTAATATTATAATTTTCCATCAATTTCATGGTAATTTCATCGATGACATCACTGAATTAGCAAATCTATTAGGATTTCGACGAGGGTATTGTTTCTAATCCTCTCCACATAATCATATAATATGATAAGCGAATTATAAAGGGAATATTTCTCATGTCTCTTACTGAGGTGAAGTATTGTACAAATATCTCTACGCTACTGAGACGACAGTAGACATTGAAATTGAAAATATTCGACATCACTTGGAAGAAATATATCGGAACAATTATTTCAAATGACGCAAGAAAAATTGGTCCTGGGGTGTAATGATATAAGCCTTGGAGACAGAAAAGAAATTAAAAAACTCTCCCCTATGTCACATACTTTCGCTGCCAAAGATAGAATATGCAGTTGCACGACTTTCTCAGCAGATGCACGTTGGGGAAATGCAACATTTTTAAAACTTCTGTCATACTGGAGATGACAACGCGTGGCGGTGTTTGTTAAAATACTCTTTATTGCACAGGGGTGAGAAAGTGACCGGAAAATGGCATTTTAAATAAATGTGATTGAATAATTCATTCAAGAAATAGTCATTTATGCTTCTCTATATACCCTTCTCAAACTAAGAGAATGCAATTTTCTAAAAGTCTTAAATAAATCGATGGAGATGGAATAACCTAAATAAGATATTGGAAGTCGTACAAAGAATATTCTAGATTGATGTTAAGCAATTAAAACATAATTCACTGTCTACAAAAACCGTGTAATCGCCTTTCAGCAAAGCTTGTCGGTCAAGTTTTCGTTTCGATTTTGATCGAGTTATCAATGCATATTTTATCTCAAATCTACATTCTCGGGTAAGCAAGTGTACTTCGGTTTTTGTTGACTCGGATGATGTTTCAAACTTCAAAACTTCAAAAAACTAGTAACATCCGATTGATACATAAGTAATACGGAAAAATTTCAATGACACCTCACCCTCTCATTTTTTTGTTACAACCGTGTCACTAGATATTATTGAGGAAGCTGCAACAAATTAAGAATTTGGAACATAAAAAAACCAATGGTGGAAGCCGTTACTCGATGATAATTAATCATTATCATTAAATGAAAGAACAAATACTTTGTTTTTATGCCACTTTCAATATAAAATGTAAACATTACTATATTTTTAATTCCGAAGTGTTATTATCAAACATAAGCAAGATTATTTGATTATACTTTTCCATCTGTTTGGTAGTGGCGCTTCGGTGTTGTTATTTTATTATCATTATTATTATTATGTTATTATTGAAAATGGCATAGACACCAAGTAGATGACCTTTCATTGAAATAAATAATTGGTTTCAGAATCAAATATCACAGGTAGTAGTTAATACTCAATGAAGCTGCTCCTACATGTTTAATGATATTTATTTGACATATAACATATAGGGTAAAGCACCCAATAGTCGGCAGGGGCCCAGTAATTGGCGACACGCAACAAAAATTCATTTTATAAACTTTTTTTTACATACAGACATATGCGAACTACATTTTTAATAATAAAGATGTCAGTACTGTCGCCCCTACCAGAAACTAGCTTTACATTTGGCAGCGCGTCAAAGCAAATGGAAACAGAAAGTCGTGCTGTGTTTTACGAGGCAAAAATTAGTCATTTTGTTAGTTAGTGGTAAGTTTTAAATATCAAGTTTAGCCTTCCATTGTGCATGTTGATGGATTTGTTTCATTCCCCAATGAAACTAGAATAATAACGAATGTATTCAAACACTTTTTGGTCAAATTGTTGTGAATTATACTCTAGGTAAAACCAGTTATTGGCCAATCTGTCAATAGCTGGTTAACTTCATATTTTGTTCATAGCAGTTATTGGCAGATTGATATTTTTATAAGTTATTTTTGAAATTTGACATAAGTTTCACATTTTTGCGGTGAAATATAACATTCCAATGGTTATCTGCATGTAATCTACTTTTTAAAAGACGCATATAGCAGTAAACTGTAGACCAAATGCCCATAATATGTGATAAAACAATTTGACAACAACAAAATCAATGCGATCGAATTTAGCCATTTCTTCCCTGTGCAAGTCATTATTTTCAAATTTTATTGCAGAGCGAAATAATCAGAAATACCAAAAACAGAGAAAGGTTCTAAATACCAGAAATCGTACAATGAAGAGGCACTTCAAAATGCCATTGATGCTGTAAATAGCGGAATGTCTAAAGCTCAAGCTGCAGAAAGGTATAAAATACCGAGACAGACCCTTCAGTATCGCCTAGGAGAGAAATTAAGAAAATCCACAGATGGACCTGTCCCAATTTTAAGCATTTATGAAGGTTTATTGGAAAAATGGATTTTGAAGAGTCACACGAAAGGATTTCCGCGTAGACGAGACGATTCACAGGCAGCAGTGAAATCATTCCTGGGTAAAAATCTTAGACCGAATCCATTCAAAAATAACATCCCAGGTGAACACTGGTACCAAGCATTTCTCAAAAGAAATCCTTTGCTTGTTCAAATGGTTCCTGAAGGCGTTACACCATCTAGTGCTAACGTATCTGAAAAGATATAAAAAGTTGGTTTACGAAAGTTGAAGACTATCTAAACAAAAAACAGCTTAGAGAGATTCTCGAAGATGCGACGAGAATTTTCCATGAGGACGAAACTTGCTTTTTGATGTGTCCCAAAGTTGATAAAGTGCTGGCGCCAAGAGGGACAAAAAATGCCTATGAAGTGGATCAAGGGGTTGCAAAATCTAATCTGACGGTGATGTTCACCTTTTCGGCATCAGGCTCAATGACACCACCCATGATGATATACCCCTATCAACGCATTCCAGCAAATATTGCTGCCAGTGTTCCAGGTCATTGGGGCATGGATACCTACTAGCGATAACGGATGGATGAAGAGCGAAGTATTTTATGGATACATTTCATATTTATTTCATGAATATCTCACGGAAAATAACAATAAAAGACCTGTGATCCTATTTGTTGATGGTCACAAGACTCATTTGACGTACGAGATAAGTAATTTGTGTACCAAATTGAATATAATTCTGATCGCATTATATCCTAATGCAACAAGTATTTTACAGCCGGCAGATGTATCTTTCTTCAAACCTCTAAGAACTCGATGGAAGCAAGCGGTATTAGAGTGAAGAAGGCACAATTCACTAGTTCAGTTGAATAAACAACATTTTGCCCCTATATTATAGGAAGCAATTAAAAGTTTGAAGGAATCGACCATTATGAATGGTTTTAGGGCTTGTGATTTGTTTTCTTGGAATCCCAACGCCATCGATTTCAGCAAGTGCTTGGGGGAAGGGAAAAAAGACGTACATCGGTCAGATAATTTGGTTAGAAGCGATTTGAGTTTGAAATATGAAAATTTTTGCAAGATCGTCGGAAATGCAAGCATACGAAGGATAATATTCTGATGAAAATTTTCAAATTCTATTCAATATTTATAATACATTCAAAGCGCCAGTACACGATCTAATAGATAACTATAATGAATCTATCATTCAAATAGAATGCATATCTGATTATGAAACTTCGGAAGAAAATAGATTTACAGAAGAGGAAATCTAGGATATGCCTCCAATAATAAACTCGAATAAGGGAGAAGACATTGAATTAGAAGAAATAAGTCGAATTTTTGAACCTCTTGTGAGCAAGGCATCCTTTTCTAATCTTCTAGAAGAATCATCGCAAGAAGACACCACTGAAGAAGGCATTCTAGAAAATCCTGAACCTACCAATGATAAGAACACCATTATCCGTAATCTCTCAGATGAGACTTCTAAAAAACAAAAGCAACCAATTAATGATAATAATGAAACTCACTCTTTGATCACTTTCGAACAATCTGAACTGAATAATTGTCTAATGCGGCCTAAAACTCCCGAAAGAAAAAATAAAAGGCAGTTGGAAAGGTTACCTTTTGTAATATGTTCTAGTGGTTGGAAAAAAATATATGAAGAGAAACTGAAAGGAAAAGATGAAAAAGGAAAAGATGAAAAAGAAAAAGAAAAACAAGAAAGAGGACGCAAAAGAGAAGGAAAGAAGATTGCTAAACAAAAGTCTTAGAATCCAAGTGGTGTTGGCAAAAAAAGAAATTTCTTAAAAGAAAAAAAAGTTACTAATCTGAAACAAGCTGAAAACTTAAGTTCCATTGAAAATCTTGAACAAAAACAGATGGTTAACAAAAAGCCAAAGAGAGCAAAATCACCACATTCCTTCAAAGATATTCAAAATGAAAGCACAGTGAAGAATATCCAAACA